>OZ010681.1:4783719-5147216 GCA_963932265.1 Thymelicus lineola | reverse complement strand
AACTTCGCCAGTTTTGAAGTAAGAAGGGTGAAAATTTGTATTTAAGCTTATATTTACAAACACACCTCACCAGTTTCGAGGTATAAATATGAAATTTTTATGTAAGTTTATAGTATTAAACAAAAATTAACTTTTTAACACATTTTTTTTGGATAATCATCCCTTAAAGGGTTAATTTAGAGGACAACAGTCAGTACGCAACTTCGTCATTTTTGAAGTTAAAAACATGAAAATTTACATATTAGCTCACAATTAGAAACTAAATTTTGAAGTATTACGTTTCCCCTAAAGTGTACGTAAAGTGTAAGTTTACGAAAATCATCCCCTAAAGTGTTAATTAAGGTGACGCAACTTAGTATGGGAACTTCGTCAGTTTTGAAGTAAGAAAGGTGAACATTTGTATTTAAGCCTATATTTAAACACAAAAAATAACTGTATCACTGAAGTAATGTAAAAATTTAAGCTTATAATTAGTAACAAAAAATAATTGTTACAGGTTTTCTTGGAAATTCATCCCCTGAGGGTGTTTAACCCAGGGTTGTAAGTTTGTCAATAGGGAGCTTCGTCAATATCGAACTCAGAAATGTGAAAATTAATCAAAAATTAACCTTAACAGGTTTTTAGGAATTTCATCCCCTAAGAGGCAAATAAAAGGGTTGCAAGTTTTACAGGAACTTCGTCATTATGAAAATTAATATGTAAGCTTATAGTGAGAAAAAAAACAAAAATTTTGTATAGCGGATTCTACAGTTGGGAGTGGGAGGGAAGAAGGAAAGGAAGTAGAAAAGAGACCAGGACCGGGAGAGGGATAGGGACAGGAAACGGGAGAGGGAGAGGGACAGGGAGCGGGAGATGGACCGGGAACGGGACAGGCAACAAGAGAGGGAGAGGGATAGAGAGCTAGAGAGGGAGAGAGGCAGGAAGCGGAAGAGGGAGTGGGACAGGAAGCGGACGAGAGACCAGGTGTGGGAGAGGGAGAGGGAAAGGGAGCGGGAGAGGGACCGGTAAAGGGACAGGCACCGGGAGAGGGAGAGGGACAGGAAGCTGGAGAGGGACTATGAGTGGAAGAGGGAGAGAGATAAAAAGAGGGAGAGGGATTAATATTGAAAATTTAACCAATAAATAACACTTCAAAAAAATTGTTTTTAAAATTATTGTTTGTCTGTCTGTCTGTTTGTCTCTCCGGCCGTCACATCAAAACCCTTGAACTGATTTTGACGGAAATTAGTTAAGTTGTTTCTTATACTTTTGGTCATATTTTAGAAAACTTTTCATCCAGAAAAATTAAAAGGTTTCCCTGGAAACAAGATGAAACTTTGTATGGATTATTTTTAAAATATCAACAATTTGCTTTAAATTTGCTTCAAACGTTTCTCCTTTAATTGATGGAATACATGTTTTCGAATTTTTCAATTTTTTCATGAAAAAGAACAAAAACAAATTAATGTGAATATTGTTTATTTTTCAAAACCCGCTGCCGGAGGAATGATTTGTGATTGTATCGTAGGTTTTACTTTATAAAGTCCTAAATTCAATGTAAATTAACCTGTTATTAAATTTTCTTCTGTGAGGGGTACAAATATAATTTCATAATAAGCATAATTTCCGCGTGCGAAGCTGCGGGCAACAGCTAGTTTGTATATAACATTACATTTCTTAAGACATAAACCTGGACTAGACACATGAGTATAACTTTTGCGACGTCATCAATAATATTATATTTGCACAGATATACTTACCTAAAGATGAAACAGCTAATTTAGTATGACTAATAGGTGTAGTAGTAAGAAAGGCGTTTCGCTATGTTCCATAGGCAAACGCCTCTCCACCTGGCGGTACTGAATAACCACGAGGGCGCGGTGCTGGCCATCGTGGAGCACAAGCGGCTGACGGAGCGCGGTGAGCTGCCGGCCGCCGACCGCTCGGGCGCCAGCCTCGTGCCCAACCTCAACCTCAAGAACTCGGAGGGAGACACGCCTGTGAGCCTGGCACTTGCCGAGGGTGAGTGCTGTGAGCTGTCTGTGATACGGACTCCAACCGTTGAAGTAAAATTAATGTACTAACGTGAACAGACATCGCGAACAAAATCTGTGACGTAGTCGCTGCAGTCATGGCAGTGCGGAGCGCGCCGGGAAGATGTAATAAAACATAGTATTTGTAGCTGTTGAGCTAAAACTCATTGCTCGACCATCGAGTTCGGCACTTGTTTCTATAGTCTCTAGTAATAATAGTTCAATGGCTGCAACACATTTAATGGCCCGCTACTGAGGGTCTCTCTGGAGAAGGTCACTCTCATACTCCACCACGTTGCTCTAGTGCGGGTTGGTGGAGATTATTGGCCAACCCAAGTGTCGAAACCTGTCAGAAGTCTTGGTTGATCGTTTAGGATATCGTTCGTGAGGTGTTTCATGTTAGGCGCATTAAGTTCTGATGAAGCCTAAAACGCCTATTCACGGTTGGATTACAATAATTTACTCTGTATTTGATATTTAAATGTACTGTTAATAATTATAGTTATGTTACACAGGATGGTCTTATTAGGAATCTCTACAGCTTATGACTATACTATGAGTATGGGACCTGTCTGATCCGTCAGGTCACAAGCAGCTGGTGGCTCCGCTGATCGAGGGCGGCGCGGACCCCAACGTGCGCAGCGGCAAGGGCTTCACGCTGCTGCACCAGGCCATCGTGGATGAGGACTCGCGCACCGCCATCTACCTGCTCGACCACGGCGCTGACATGAACGCACTGTGAGTCGTCAGCCGTGTAGTGATAGTAATGTTAATGTACTGTCAGCTTTTACTAGTAGGTCTTTTTAAGCTGATCGCACATGTCAGTGGCATGTGCGGCCGCATAAGTCACATACGGTGCTGACATTTGTGCGATCAGCCTTAGGGGGAATTTGCTATTAGATACCCAATGTTTTGACTCATTTTTAATCTAATTATTTATTCTAATTATTTAAACAATCTCGACTCGGCAACCGTAGCATATGCGGAGTCTTCAGGGTTATTAAGAATGCAATGGTACAAAAATCTCTATGGAAGCGTTACAAGTTACTTCGTTTTACTCTTCCGAAAGACGTGTGGAAATCAGGAGATAACTCTTATATTCCAAATTAAAGGATCCTTGATCAGTTGTTAATATACAATATTCGAAGCTGTAAGGGCGGCCACATACACTCGGAGTTATATCGAATCAAAATACCTAAACGGAATTCCGAGGGTATGTGGCCGTCTTAAAGGCCGCTAGGGCCAACAGCAACTGTCCATTCGAAAAAAATACCAATAGCATAGTCACGGAACACAGAGACAAGAGGTGGAAATGGTATAAGTGTTGATTAGTATGGGAACCGTTCTAGCCAAAAAAACACAAGTAAATGGATAATCGTATTACTTACAACTAACAAACTTACATTTTGATTGGTTGTTAGTTGTCAACTACGAATAGTCCGAGAAACCTGCTATTTATGTTTGAAAATTCACTTTAATATTTGATGTTAATTCTTATTTTTCAATGTCATATTCAGTGAACTTAGTACCTTTATCAATTAAGATCATAATACTTTTCAAGTTCTGCTATACCACAGCTATACACCGCTAGATGGCAATATTCTACGTAATAAATAATTCTATACTTAATATATAGTAATAAGGTTGACATTGAATTGCAGTTGGTTGTATTACAATGTCAATCTTATTGGAAAATGATTAAATAATACCGTCTTCTGAACGCTAGATGTCGTGACTGGAATCTAATATCAACCTTAAATGTATAGAGGTAAGTTATATTTTTGGTTAATTAGGCCTAGGGATGTGCGTGGTGCTTTTACCGCGTTATCGACAATTATCGATATTTATCGAAACTGGTATACTACAAGGTAATGTTGGTACTTGTTCTTGTACAACTTGTGTGTGTGTATGTGAAAACGTGCTCAAAATTTTGAAAGCTTATATCTATTACAAGGCGTAGACGTGGCCGTAGCTTTTTTATATTAACGTTAGCTAACTAAACAGTATGTCGATAAGTGAAATTTCAATGTAGCTCAACGTAGCTTAGCTATAAAAACAATGATGTGAATTAGGATGAATTTCAACCTTAACGTTATACAAAAAAGGTAAAAAAGAATGCTCATAGCCAGTACTCTCAAAAAAATTATTGTGTCACAATGATTTTTGGAGAAAAAATTTAATGAAAACATTTCAAGTATATACCGTATTTTCTAAAAAAATCCTCTTTGAGAATAATTTTCTGAAATTAATAAGTAACTTTACTTCCGTTTTACAAAAGAAAACCATTGGGCCATTTATGTTTGGATAAGGGCCAATCAGAAATATTTTAAGATCCTTCGGGTCAATAGGTTGCATTGATTCCATTATGATTATGATACAACAAACTAGATGACTTAAGGGGACTGAATGAATTAGAAAATTATTATAATCAGCCAGGAGTAATAGTGTTCTGTGATTATAATACATTATAAACTACATGGCGTTTTGGGACTATCAAATGAATTTGAAACTTAAAAGAACGACATTACATACGCAATCGACTTTAATACGCCGGCATAGGCTCCATATTACTGTGAGTTTACTATAACCTAAATTCAAACTAATTTTGTTGAAAATCTCGTATTTCCTACAATAGTAGGTTAATAAACACTGACTAAAGTTAGTATGTGTAATTTATAAAGATAACATAATCAAATAAAGGTATTTTTATCAAGACACAAAAATGTTAAAGTCAGTACAGTCATTTCTCCATACTAAATGGGCATTCTCCTTTTGTTCGACCTACAACGTTTAGTAGTAGAACCAATTGCGCCATCTAGTGTCGCCAAGGAATAGTTTAAACACCTTTATTTTCGTGGAATTATATTTCCTAGCTTTGAAGCTCTCATAGCCCGGCGGATTGCGTCGATCCTAAGCGATCGAAGAAGTTAAGCAACAGCGGGCGCGGTCGGTAGTTGGATGGGTGACCGCTAGTCCAAAAATTTTTTGAGCGCCTTTGCAACATCCAAACTAACAACCTTTTTGCTTCTGCCCAGCAATGAGTAAGATATACTAAAAGATCACCAGCTGATCTGCCGTGGCGGAAACCGTATTGACGGTCACTGAAACTATGAATTCTTCTTGTAAAAAATGCTCTGAGCATGGTACTAGATTTTATTGGGAACCAATTGATCCGCCCAGTAGTTTTAAGCCAGTCTTCTTTTCTCTATGCCTCTTAAGGAAATCTAAGAAGTAACTATAGAAACCAAAATAAGCATAATATTCAAATAATTATTATAATTATTCATAATAATGTTATAATATTGACCAAGTTCACTGTTAGAGACTGCCAACTGGCATTAACTATTTATATGTATTAACTATAGGTTACGAACATATTTTCTCTATAAATAGCCATTTAAACCCTAATCAGTCGGGTCTTGGTCGTATAATAATACATCGTAAATAAAATTACAACACACCGATATCGATAAATTTATCCCATCCCTTCCCGAGTAGCAAAGAATGTTTTCAAAGAATGTTCTGGAAAACAATAGTCGAGTAGCAGTACCATTTAAAACATAAAAATAACCTTATTGCCGTGTAAATAGAGTAGCTTTTTGATCATAAAAATGTATTATTTCCTTTAATTTTATGTTTTGAATTTGAATTAATACAAAATAAATATAAAACTAGGCTTAGCTGTGGGTGGCTGTGGTATGAAACACTGCCATTAAATAAATTCTTAGCTCTGCTATCATTTTTGCACCCAAAATTGCACAATAAGTCATATTATTATAATTTAAGTCAAATTTTAATTTATGTAATGCACAACCGACGCAGCTCAGTGACAGATATGTTATGCGGGCAAGTAAGCGGAGCTACGCTTACTGTTAGTCGCTGTGCCCCGCCTACTTCGCACTTCCACCTCTTGTCTCTGTGTTCCGTGAGCATAGTAGACTCATGAATCCCCAGAACGGACGCGGGCGAGACGCCCCTGCAGCTGGCGATCCACTGCCGGCTGGGACTGGTGGTGGAGGCGCTGTGCGTGCGCGGCGTCGACATGAGCAAGCTGGACGCGAACGGCGTGCCCCCGCTGTGGGCCGCGCTCGACTCCGGACAGGAGGAAGTCGCCAGTGTGAGTTAACTCTTTCCGTACGGGGATAAGGTCGAGATTTGCTTGTTCTTGATGAAGTTTATGATAGCATTGGTCTGGTATGGGGCTCAGAATATACAACTTATTTGGGTTACATGATAGTCAATTTGCTATTAGAATTGTGAAATGATTGATTTTACATTATTTTTGTTTAAACGTCAATTTTTTTGTTTAAATGTCAATTGTTCTTTCTTGTGTCAGATTCTGGTAAGAAATGGAGCGGACGCTGACTGCTGGGGCCCTGGCCCGGATGGATGCCTGCAGACTTTATTACACAAGTGAGTGGAAGCACATTTATATTTTGACATATTTAAACCTTAGTACGTTACTAAATTTTTACGTTACATTAGTTACATCTAAGTAAGGTCAATGCCATAATTTAATTTTGGCGCCCAACACGGGACTAGGAATAAATTACATTAAAATTACTTCTCTCCTTTAATAATAAATTGCCTAATTGTTTTAACTGCAAGGTGCAAATATCTCAAATAACTTAGCCTGGATAAAAATATGATATCAGTGTGTGCCTGTAGAATTTGTCGAATGCCATTGGTGTCAGGGCCATAGACGAGAACAAGGAGTCGCTGGCCATGTTCCTGATCCGGTCGGGCTGCGACGTAGAGTCCCCGCGGCGGCCGGGGCCGGGAGGCGAGGGCGGCGACGCGGCCGCCGACTGCCAGGCGCCGCTGCATCTGTGCTGCACCTGGGGGCTCACTGACGTCATACAGGTTTGTTATAATGTTTATACTGGTCGGAATACAACGCCGTTGTGCAATAGAGGTTTTTTTGTATATTTAATCATTATTCTGGATCTTTTTAGGATTTAGTTAACATTTTATATATAATCTGTATGTAAGTATATAATGTATTCTTAGGACTACACTTAGGAATTAATAGTCCTAGACACGATTTAGGATACTTTTTTATTCTTCTGTATTGAAATGACGAATCAAAATAAACTAGTAGGTACTTTGTGTAATAATTTAACGAGATTGAATAGAGGCTATTATGTTATAATTATATACGTACTAATATAGCGGAAAAGCATCAAATACACGTCAATACAACGCTGTCACAATTCCAGACGCTGCTGGAGCACGGCGCGAACATAAACGCTAAAGACGCGGAGGGCAAGACGCCGCTGCACATCGCGATCGAGAACCAGCACGCGGGCATCATCTCGCTGCTGCTGTCGCAGCCGGCGGCCGACCTGGCGGCGCGCGACGCTCGCGGCGTGTCGCCATTCGCCGCCGCGCTGCTCGCCAGGAACAACAAGGCCGCGCAGGCGATATTGGAGAAGAACCCGTCCGCCGCTGAACAGGTACCTACGCTTTTTATATTAACCCTTATTTGATCTCCTTCGGCAGGACCGGAACTTGTTATTGTAGTCCACGCTTGTGTGTAATATTCAGCTTATCCTCGATGGAACTGGACTCGGTACTGGTTTTATATGTGCGTCCAGCTAGCCTACTACTACCCTTCTAAAATCAATCGTGATATTTGTTTAGGAGTTTCCTTCGCAGTTGTAAAGAACCATTCATAAGTAGCCTTTCTACTTTCTCTATTGGCTGGATAGAAGGGGCCATTTATTAATTACGTGAGGACAATTTTTGCCATTTTTGACCCCCTCTACCCCCATGTAAGAGCTCATAAGATTTCTTGGATTCCCCCACCCCCTTCTTACCCCCTTACGTAAGATTATTTCCTAAGAATGGCTTTACTTTACCCCCCCCCCCCCCCCCCTCCCCCTCAAGACCCCTTCGTAATTTTGTGAATGAATGGCCCCTTATGCTATTTTTTATATTAAACAAAACCAATTAACGCATTTTTCGGCGTCAATCAGGTGGATAAGAAAGGCCGCAACTTCCTTCACGTGGCTATCCAGAAGTGCGACATGGAGAGCGTGATGTTCCTGCTGTCGGTGGAGGTGGACGTGAACTCGCGCGTGCAGGACGCGACGCTAGCGCCGCCGCTGCACCTGGCGGCCGCCGCGGGCAACGAGGTGCTGCTGCGCTCGCTGCTGCTCGCCGGCGCGCGCCCCAACGACAGGGATGCACACAAGTATGCCAGATTTGGCGTTTATAGTTCTGTTAAGCACTAAAACGCTGCATACGTAACGTGGACGGGGCATAAATAAATATACGGTCGTGCCCCGTTCCCGTCCCGTACGTGCCTCCATGGCGTATGCGCTATCGCTTACATTTTCTATGGAACGATGTTTTCAAAACTTCACGTCCCGTTTCGTACAGGTAAAAACACGTTACGTATGCACGTATGTATCGACCTTTAGTGTGATGTTGAGAAACCATGTTGTGTTGTGGTGTCATTTGACCTTCTCAATGTTGTGTCTGGCGAATTAATAGAGATTCATGCAGGTACCTAAAACCTGGATAACTTGGATAGCCAGTTTCTTCACTACGTGTGGCTTTTTCATTTAACAATATGAAATTATAAATTGTGATTACGTTATTGAATTGGGTGATCATACCCAACACATATAAATCAACATGACAGACAAAAAAATACAATAATTCTTACGACGCATAAACTATCTTGAATCGCGCGTAGCATAGACGCACGCAGTTAACATACATGAGAACAAACATTTATCCGTCACACAAAGTGTCCTCTCCCCTTACGATACCAACTGGGCTAAAACGTCGTTGAAGCACTTTAATGTTGGAAAACATCTTATCATAAACATAAAATATTGCTGTGCATACATTGAAGTATTACTAGCTTATAGAACCGACACCGCGAACACCATGTATGTCCCAATGCATTGGTGCCACGTGGCTTCAATCTTCAATGGATTCGTTCGATTTTGAAAGGAGAACGGGAGCTCAATTTTGAAATTGGAACCTCCCGGGCGGGACACACGTTTTGTTCGAGATGTCTGTTCTAAATAAGTCTGTAGTTCTATGACATTATACTTCAATGTGTGCATATTATTATCCTGTATGAGTGTATATACAGACGCACAGCACTGCACGTGGCAGCAGCGGCGGGGCAGGCGGCGCTGGTGGCGGCACTGGCGGGCGGCGGCGCGGACGGCGGCGCACTGGACGCGGCCGGGGACTCTGCGCTGCACGCCGCCGCGCGCGAGGGACACGCCGCCGCCGCGCGCGCGCTGCTCGAGAACGCCTGTCCAGACCCCACCGTCACTAACCTCAAGGGTACGGTATATTTATTTTTAAATAAATAAATAATTTATTGGACACCAACATAATGTACACTTATACATTTCATATTTAAAAAAAAGAGATTTTCGCTTAGTACCATTACAATAGGCTAGTTGACAAAATTTGGAAATTAGTTTAAAACTATAGCTTAGCATCTATTTCACCCCAAAAATATATTATTCTAAGAAAAATAAGTCTTTTACATTAGTATTTTGAGTTTTTAGAAATGAACTTGAAATTGACCGCGAAAAAGGCCAAGACTGTCATGGCGTTTTGAATGACGTCACACCTCGCGAAACAGCCGTGTTTGTGTATGACAGTCAATTGTGTTTTTTAATAAATAATGAATTCCTCGTATTATAAATACTGTATTCCTCGTATTATAAATACTGTATAGTGCCCCAATGTAAAAGTACAACGATAAAAACGCCAAACAAATTATTCATATACGTTCCAAACAATAAACAAATACGTAGAAAGTGGTTAAATATGGCAAGGAGGCAAGATGCTCTTACTTTATCAACTGATTCCACAATTTATTTCTGTGAAGATCATTTTGATGTAAGTAATAAACACAACTTGATGTATCTATTTATAAATGTATAGTAAAAGAAATGAATTTTGCAAAATTTACCATAATATACCACACATAACCTATAAAATGTTATGACTTGAGTAGGGTTTTATGATTTATTTGAGTTAAAATATTATTTTCGTTTTATAAAATGTAATAATTCATACTCTTCTTATTTTTTTAGTTGCCAAACGATATGATTAATTATACAGAGTATCATATTATGGGTAAAGTTTCTCGAGTGCGCATGACTGTATTAATTTAACGAGAATTGCTGAAAACTCCAAATAACCTGTTCATTTTATACGAAAATGACAGCTACAACGTAGTGTTTCGCGAGGTGTGACGTCACGCTTCCATGCGCTTCACTGATTGATGTTTAATGTCACGTGATTAAACGCCTCAATTTGTCGATTTTATTTTCCAAAAATATTATTAATCTTTTATTATTTTAATAGAAAAGCTGCATTTTTGTTTACTAATTATCATGGTTAATCATTAGAAACTCTAATGGCCGGTTTCTGAAGTCTCCAGTTAAACGATCAACAGCTATTGAATCAAAAGTTATATATTCGATAACAGTCACTGGGTTTCTGAGCACGCGAGGAGCCTTTCAATAACTATGAATCCAATAACGAGTATCTAAAACTGCCACTAGATGGCTCTCTTCAAAAGATAATAAAAAGATAAGTTTCAAATAGATATTATCATTTTATTTTGTCGTTTTGACTAATTGTATTTATTTTGTGGTAGTAAATATGTAAAAAATATTGAAATTTGGTATTTATTTGCGTCTGTTCATCATAGTCAAATATCAACAATAAAATTTAAAAACGTCAATTTAACGTTTATTTTGGTTACCATTGGTTACCATTGGTTACTATGGTAACATAGTATTTGAGAATAACACCTCTGTCATTCATTGTCAATCTAGAAAAAATTGTTGATTTCTTGCAATTAATTGTATTTGTATTTTCAATAATCTGAGGTCCTTGAGGCTATCGATATACCTACGGCACACACAAATGACCTCAAAATAGTTGTAACTTGTAATTTGTCATATTCTGTCCACGAAATGTTAAAATGAAACGTCAAATAAAGTTATGGAACCGATAAACGGCCATCTATGCTTAGATAAGTTAATCTTAGATAAAACGGAATTTATCTATTATCGCCGTGCTCAGAAACGCTTTTTCGGAAGTTATCGACCCGTTAGCGTTTTTGAATAGATAAACTCTCGAAAAAAGGATCTCAGAAACCGGGCATAAGCCATTCGATTTATTCTTAGTGGAAACAAACCTATTATTGGTGTAGACTGCATGCAATTATGAATTAGAACGAGTGTTAATTAAACATATTTTTTTTAATGGAACTAAGAAATAAAATGAATGTTTGTAGCTTAACTGAAATGTAACAAAGTGCTCTTTCTTATTGATGCTGACATACACAACATAATCTAAAATTTAACAAAAAAAAAACCGACTTCAAATGAAGTACATCCTTTCCAATAACAATGAAAAAAAGAATCATCGAAATCGGTGAGCGTGATATTGAGTTATATTTGTGCACATGCTTAATGCAAAGGAGAATGCCCATAGCCAGTACTCTTAAAAAAATAATTGTGTCACAATGATTTTCGGACAAAAAATTTAATTAAAATATTTCAAGTATTTCCTAAAAAATCCTTATTGGGAATAATTTTCTGAAATTAATAAGTAACTTTACTTCCGTTTTACAAAAGAAAACCATTGGGCCATTTATGTTTGGATAAGGGCCAATCAGGAATCTTTTAAGATCCTTCAGGCCAATAGGTTGTATTGATTCGATTATAATTATGATACAACAGTTATAGTATAATATATCCATGACTACAAACTAGATGACGTAAGGGGACTGTCAAATGATTTAGAAAATTATCACGTATATAATCAGCCAGGAGTAATAGTGTTCTGTGATTATAATACAATACAAACTTCATGGTGTTTGGGGACTGTCAAATGAATTTGAAACTTAAAAGATCGACATTACATACGCAATCGACTTTAATACGCCCGCATAGAGTCCATATTACTGTGAGTTTACTATAAATTAAATACAAATTAGTTTTGTTTAAAATCTCTTATTTCCTAATATTATCATTGACTAAAGTTAGTATGTATAATTCATTAAGATAACATAATCAAATAAAGGTATTTTTATCAGGACACAAAAATGTTAAAGTCAGTACATTTCTCCATACTAAATGGGCATTCTCCTATAAGACTTATATGGTTTTCCCATGGATGCTATTGTCAGATCTCGCTCTTTAAGTGGGACCACATGATAAGCACCAGCTTTCGATTAAAAAAAGAATCATCAAAATCGGTTCACGCAGTCGAAAGTTCTGGGGTAACAAATATAAAAAAATACAGTGGAATTGAGAATATCCTTCCTTCCTTTTATTGAAGATTGTTAAAAATGAATGCAATACCTATCTTTTTACGAGTATGTCATATTTGTAAAAGTTTCGCTACAACTTTACATATTTCAATGGTTAACGCGACCCCAAGACAATTTCTACTTTTGTCAGATAATACTTTATTGGATGCATTAATATCAAATTAACTTAAAGTTATTATTTATTAAATAAAGCCCAGCGCATAAATATGTGGGACGTAACAAGCGGGTACAACGATCCCTCGCGCCGCGTCAATGACCCCCTGATGTTATGGAGGTCCATAAATGGCGGTGACCACATACCATTAATTGGCCCGTCTCCTTATTTGTCATTACCATAAATTTGAAAAAGGTATGTGTATTGGGAAGTTTTAAATTAAATTAAAATCCATCCAGTTCCAGACATCCAAATTAATCTGAAGATGACTAAACCATTATTACACTACAATAACATAATAATCATGGATAGATAACATTGAAGTATAATGTCATAGAACAGACATCTCGAACAAAATGTGTGTCCCGCCGGGAGGTTCCATTTTCAAAATTGAGCACCGGTTCTCCTTTCAAAATCGAATGAATCCATTGAAGATTGAAGCCACGTGGCGTCAATGCATTGGGACATACATGGTGTTCGCGGTGTCGGTTCTATACGCGAGTAATAATACTTCTATGATATATAAAAGCTTTTTGTTCTTACTATTAGTGCAAAATATAATATATAACATAGTTGTTTCACCCATGTCCAGGCCGTAACGTGCTTCACGAGCTGTGTTGGTGCAAGAAGGACAACGCCGCTACAATCTGCGAGGCATTGTTCGAGTTTGTTCCGGACTTCCCCATCAATAGGACTGATTTACAGGTGCAGTCCTACTCTATATAATTTTTAGACGAGTCCAAAAAACATTTTCACTGCGTTTTTATCGTAACTCTTAATTCAAAAATAAAACAGGCACAAAATGAAAAAGCAAAAAAGCAAAAGCAAAGCAACAACCCATAATTGTCCCACTGCTGGGCTCGGGGTCTCCTCTCACAATGTGAGGGGTGCAGGCCATAGTCTACCACGCTGGAAAAGTGCGGATTGGTAGACTTCACACACCTTTGAGAACATTATGGAGAACTCCCCGGTGTGCAGGTTTCCTCACGATGTTTTTTCTTCACCGAAGCAAGTGATAATTAACTTGTAATACACACATAATATTAGAAAATTAGAAATTTGAACTCGGGTCCCTTCGTTTGGAAAACCAACATTCTAACCGCTAGGCTATCACTGCTATCAAATGAAAATTTAGAGATAAATGATTAATACCGAAACTAATTTCTGTTTACTATTTTTTTTAACTAATTTAAATTAATATTACAATAAAAATAATTCTGGTGAAATCGGAGTTTAAGTAACAGTAATACAAAGGCGACCTAACGTTTGTCCAGGGCAACACGGCGTTGCTGCTGGCGTACATGAACGGGCAGGGGGCGCTGTGTCGCGCGCTCGTGCGGCGCGGCGCCTGCCTCGCGCAGGAGAACAAGGACGGCATCTCCATATTCAACTACCAGGTACACTGCTCGATATATGTACTGAGGACGGATTGGATCAAGAATCGTGCTATATCTGAGTCACCTATCACTCGAATAGTTGACGAATGAATGCACATGTTGGCCAATAAAAAATAAAATAAAATATTCATAAAACATATAGGAATAAAACATATATGTATATGTATAGGAATATAAAATAGATCGGTCTGCTCCCACTATATTGCAATACCCTAATAAGGGTTCAGTTCATATGTGCCTCTAAAATATGTAATCACTAACACCTATGTATCCAATATGATTGCAATAAAAAGAGTATTGAGTAACATAACGCAATATTTTATGTGCAACTTAATTGCATTTATGAGCAAAAAAAAACTTAATTTTGTCTGGTCAACCATCATTAAAAACAAAATTTAAATAAAGGGTATGATATTCTTTTCGCAGGAAAACATTTATTTTATACAAGTTTAATAAAATCTGCCTTTAATGGTCGCTAATAATCCCTTAATGATCGATGATGGTAAAAGCGATTGTTAACTATTATCTATCAGTCAGTAATATGTATCACTTACATTGTTTTATAAGGGCCTAGTTATGTAAGTGTAAAGTTCGTAGCCCACTTACACGACACCGCTCCCACCCAACCAAAGAATGAGAATTCAAATATAAACTTATAATCGTGCTCTGTAGGTGCACTTTACAGTAACAACAGAAAATTAGCAGCCAGCGCGCGGTAAGCGAGCTTACTGCAACCTTGCCACTCAATAGTTGCACCAACAGAGCACGATTTTAAGTTTATATTTGAATTCTCATACTTTGGTTGGGTGGGAGCGGTATCGTATAAGTGGGCTACGACCTTTATGGTGTTATGCGGCAGGTGGCGACGAAGCAGCTGCTGCACCGGCTGCTGGACGCGCTGCCGGCCGAAGCGCCGTGGGCGGAGAGCGAGCTGTGCCAGGAGTGCGGCACCAAGTTTACGCTCACCATGAGGAAACACCACTGGTAAGCTGCCTTTGTACAGTACGACCGACGTATCTTGGCGCGTCTGAACATAGGCTTTGCGAACTTTAGCGCATGTAAGACAGAGACAGCGACACGAACATGCTAACGTGTGACCGAGACATAATACGCCGCGTACCGAGCATTGGCGAATTATGTTACTGCGCAGCCTTCTGCGCGAAGTTCAGACGTGCCAAGATAATATAGCGGCCGTACATTGACTTTAACACATCAATGCCCCGCCCCGCTATAGCCCATATTTTTAGACTACACTTATTTGGTAAAAAAATGTTAGCACAACTTTTTATACAAATTTTAATTTAAATTAGTAAAAAAAAATATGATAAACAGAAATTAGTTTTGACATTAAAATGTAAGGATATTTAAAGAATTATCGTTTTGTCTTATTTTTAAATTTTTTACCAAATACGACTCTTGTAAAAAGCTGGAGTTAGGCATTGAAGTATTATTACTAGCGTGTAGAACCGACACCGCGAACACGATGTATGTCCCAATCAATTGGCGCCACGTGGCTTCAATAAGGTGCTCAATTTGAATCGCCCTGACCTACGGGTACTCATCAGATTGCTTACCGGACATTGTAGGCTCAACAGACACCTAATGTTGATAGGTCTGTGCAACACTGCAACATGCAGATTCTGCAGCGAGGCAGAGGAAACATCCATCCACATACTATGTGACTGCCATAAGTCACTGCAGAAGTCGCATTTTAGGAGGCCACCTAATCCCACCCAACCGAGTAAGAGATCTGGAACCCAGAAACATCCTACTGTTCGTCCGGGCAGTAGGACTTTGAGACCAGATCTAACTCAGAAACGGGTACGGCCACAATAGATCAAGTCTGGCCCCCGGGATAGTTGTCCCAGGCCCGAAAATTCAAATAATAAATAAATAATAATAATAGGTATAGTTATTTATTTGTGAATATTTCCAGCCGGCACTGCGGTCGGATGCTGTGTAACAAGTGTTCGAGTCAGGACGTTCCTATACTGAAGTTCGGCTTGAACAAGCCGCAGCGGGTGTGCGAGATCTGCTTCAACGTGCTCCAAGTGGGCGCCAGCTAGGTGGCGCCCCCCAGTACTGATATAGTGTGATATATTATGTTATTTGATACAATCGGAACTTTACGAGTTGGTACACTAGTTACTTTTTACAATGCTAATGGTATTTTTGTTGATGTTGAATATTATGACTTCAACTGCATTTCCATTTTGAATACACTTAATACGCAGCTAAATTAGTACATGCTTTTGCATGTAATAATTCTATCTTTTTAAAACTGATAGCGCTAATAGTTTTCGTAAATTCTAAATGAATTATTTTATAGTCTTTTAAGTTTTATTTACATAAAGCTAAACACAGTGAGTTCGAAATTTTGAAGTGTAGTATTAAAGTAAGTGACTTTAAGCTCATTTGACCGTACAACAATATAATTGTAATGCTAAAAAATCTATTTTATTACATAAACACCAATTGAAAAAAGATACTATAGGCAGTGTACAAAGTTGATTTTGTACCAACTCTTTGTAGAGCTTTTTATTACTTAATATATTGAAAATTTGACATAAGTGTCTGGGTAGCAACCTGGGTGGAATGGTTTGTTGTATACTACTACTTTGATGGTTGCTACACTTTTATAAATTTTAACGTATAATACAAGCTTGTGTAATGAATGACTATACAGATGTGAGATGTACGCAATATAATATTCTTAATTTTAATAAATTAGGTCACAAATTTAAATTAAATCGTGTTTTGCCGCATTTCATTCAGTTATAACAGTCTCTAAAAAACCTACATGCAATTTTTTTATACTGTACATTAGAGTGATATTGTATTGCAAATTGTGTATGTGTGTGTACCACTTGTACATTCCACGCGTCAAAGCTGTACAGCCCACGACGCAGCTTGTGAAGCTATAATATTATTTTGTATAGAGCAATAACTTATGCTACGAGCAAACACTACTATAAAGGTTTAGATATACAGTAATGATTTAGAGGCACAAAACAATTGTTATTTGTTTAAATAAGTAAAGCAGGTGAATACTAGAATCTGCTTAAATATTGTTTGATTGCGACCATTTATAATAAAATATATTACTATAATATCGCACCCTCAGTGGAAAAAAAGCCTAAGTCGTCTTACGTTGAATTTTAGTTATTAATATGATTGGAAAGAGGGACAAAAGCTGCATGTGCTCAATTTTTTTTTTATCATTTATCTCGACGGTTTCGTGCAAGAAATCTTAATGTAAATTCCTTTGACTACTTACTGATATTTAAAAAGTTTTTTGTTCTGCTGTAAAGTTCCAATTTTCATCTTATGCCTTTTTTCCACTGAAGGTGCGATATAACCTGCGCGAATGGCTTTAGTTGGTTGGTGTTCACTGTAAATAACTAAGAACTTCACTAAACACAGTGCCTCACGTATTGAACATTGAAATTTTTATAAAAAATGACATGCCAAAGTATTGAAGTGCTTTTATTATTCATTTATTATGTACATTTAAGCATGTATGTATTTAATTAAAGGCAAAAAATATATATTCTCATGATTTAAAATTGTATGCAATATGGTTTAATATTTATGATGAACATAAAATTTTGAGACAATTTTGCATTTTATGCTATCAATTTCAGTGGTTAGATAGTTACTTATTGCTTAAGTTTGATTCCATTAATAAAGTTTAATTTTATGTGGCAGTTACGTATTAATAAATACTCTTTCTTCGTTGTATTTGGCTAGAGTAAGTCACTTCGCATTATTTCGTAACATTCTTAAATTTGTAGGAATCAATTTGTAATTTTAAATTATTAGTTGTTGTGTAAGTGCCATTATTATTTCTTTATTATGTTTGTGTTGTCGGTGTATTTGTATTAATTTTTTATTATACTATCACAGATTTTTTTATTTACACAATTAAATATATATCTGTATCAATTAAAATGTCTTTAAATTTATGTGATCCATTAAATTATTGTACATATAAATTCGAAATTAATGAAACAGGAAGCAAAGATTGGTTTTGAATGAAAATTAAATAAAATTTTGAGTATTTATTTACAAACAAATCAATGAAATAATTTACTAATATTACTAATGTAGCCCCTGCATGATGTAAAAGTAATGCAGAACATAATGGAATAAAATGCCTGTTGGGACACAAGGGCAAGTTTTGGTAACATTGCCTACTTCAGCCTCTTGAAGAGGTCCTTGTTGACGCACTTGTCGAGGACATGGATGTAGTCGATGAGTTCCTCCTCACAGGTCTCTGTTGTTTGTGTTCGGGAGTTGACACGGTCGTTGCACTCTTGGTATTTGGACCACAGATTCTGAGCTTCAGGCTTTTGCGAGCACTCCTCCTACACAAAGAATATATATCCAACTATTGTAAGTATAAAACATTTCTAACACTAATTAATATTTTACATATTTACTATTGTACTGTTTATACTTTTTGATACATACAATCTAAAATCAACAACTTTTATTATTAACTTTTACAAACAACATTAGTTTCTTTAGAATCTACAACTACTTAACTTTACTCCTATAAAGTTAGCTATTGATCTAAAAAACTTTAATTACATTACTGGTTAAATTAAAACTAAACCTTCAAACTTGTTTCAGGTCTGAATCTTGAGTTAGATTGAAAACGGGTGGACTTCTAGAAAAATATAATTATCATTAAAAATTGGTTCTAACTAATTCTTGTAATAATATAATATATTGAAGAAATATGTCTAAATTATGGAAAGAGGTAGCCTAAAAAAGTATTAACATTATCAGAGTACTTTTAATTTATTTCATTCTCTGAGTCAGGTATTGTTTTAAAACAGACCATCATAACTGGTCCACCACACATCAACTTCAATCAAGCAGTGATGGCTTAGTAGCTCAAAGTCCTACTTGTGTGATGATATTAGTGCTGGTAGAAGGCATTAGCTTCAACCCATTAACCACTCGCTACTGAGCACAGGTATCTGCTCCTGAGGAAGCCTAGAGTATACTCAACCACGCTACTCCATTGAGTATTGGTGGAGGATGGGCTGTTATATTGCGATAACAACCGGGACTAACAATAACTGGTTATAATAAGTGTATTAAAATCTAATTCCTAAACCTGTTATGATGATATTAGAGAACATAATTATATAATATTGATAATAATTGAATTATAACCTCGGATAGGGCAAGGTAAGGTTGCAATATATTGATTTTAAAGTCAAGGGTAATTATTACTGAACTCCGCTGAAGATCATGTCCAAACCAAAAACTAGTTCGAAAAACTTACTCGTAATTGCTGCTGAGGGTCTACCAGCTCCTGCTCTTCCTCCTCCTCGGCCTTGACCACTGGCACCAGTTTCTCGGCCATTTTGCCTGCAATTATAACATTAACATGGAGAACTTCGTGCAATGAACATGATACACTTATGTTAAGCTCACAAAATACCAAGATATCGATATTTCAAAAGAATTAATTTACCAAAATCGGTGATGCAACAGCAGATCTCGCAAAGAACGAATGAAATGAATGAAAAATTAAATACGATGACACTAATGACAGTGACATTGACATCTATGGGTTTATTATAGTGCGAGTTTTACGTGACATAACGGCATGGATGTATTACTCAAACTGGATGAGTATTTTGTAGAGGATGGATGACGTCATAACCGAAGGACCATTTTTCTATTGTGTCCATGTTATCTATAGTCCCAGGATATATCATTCGATTATGATTTTTTATAATGATATAAAAACATCTTTTTATAATGGTTAGCCGCGAATTGAGCTAAATCACGCACGACAGTTCACAAACATTGAATTTCAGTTTGGCTGAAAGTTCCACCTAAAGGCCAAAACCGAAACTAAGGCCAAAACCGAACGTTCGGTTGGTCTTTAATGTATATTATAATATGTATATTATAAAGTCGGGTTAGTTACAGCACTTATAACTCCACAATGGCTGCACCAATTTTAATGATCTCTGATTTGTTAAGCCACCCAAATAAAGAAAGTTACTCGACATTAATTGATTATTATGTTAGGTTGTATAAATTTTGCCGGATCAGAAGCGTTTTGGTGGTACCGGAAATTATCATACACAAAAATGATGCTTGATCTATCTGTTTTTCCATTTAATTGCATCTCCATTACAGTATCGCCAAGAACCTATACTTTGTAAAGTTTGTTCTATGAAGATAATCGCAATTCGCAGTAGCTTGAAAAAGCCCTTTTGTTTGTCAAAAACTATATTATCTATCTATGGATATTTAATAGTCTATGACACTGACTCCTCAGCATTATCTACGTAAAAGTCAAATAGGCCAACATGAAGAAACAAACTCAACTCGCGCCTATAAAGTACAGTATTTTAATAATTTTGTTTATATGACATTGTATTACAGAAATTTAATACTTTATGATACATGTTTTTGAAGTCATTTAGCATCTTATTATTTTGTGTTACATGTATATAATTTATGTTAGGTATCTATTAGGGATTTTATTAAGGCAAAGTAAAATGTTCAATGTTAACGTTTGCAATAATAAGTTATAAGATATAATGTACGTATATTTTTTGTCTGTATTTCATTACTCAGTTTCATTTTTCCATACTTCGAGAGGCCGTCACCATGGAGAGTGCTTGTACTAGAAATTTATATTTGAATTCATTGTTGTAGTGTTAATTCAGTGAAAGCTTCTCTACAAACATGTTTTAAGGATTAGTAAAGGTTTATTGTACATAATAAATGATGATATTAATATTCAGTTGCTGTATTGGATTAAAAATACAAATATTACTATTTTGTAACATATTGTTTTTCTAAACATTTCAGGTTTGTTAAACATAGCATTTTATAATTGCAATTCTAATTTCAGGATATATCCAGCATAAGGACAACCATCCAGATTTTATATGGCATTAGAAACGATTTATGATGAAATGTTGAGGTTATGTTTTATTAAACATTATTTGTATTTTTATCTTTCAGAATGAATGGAGGGATGGAGCACAAGGTCCCAGGGCATAATGCTGTGCTACATAAAGCACCCAAAAACTATAAACTCCTGATAGATCCATTTTTAGTGAAAGGAGCTACAAAACTATATAGATATGATGGTACTGTGCCTGGGGATACATCTTATGCCCCTGTCCAATGCAGAGATCCTAGATCTCAGCTTTCACGGATTTGGAATAAATTGGAACCCGCAGATTTACCAGTACCCAGGTAATTTTCAGGTCCATAACATTAACATCAATCAGGTCTACAATTAACCTATATTTCAAATAAAAGTTGATAGTTTTCTTATTAGATGTTCCTGGCATGAGTTATCATCAAAATAATTGCTATATTTTCTCGTTTTACTGCCTTAAAATCCTTTGGCTCTAATTGTTTTCTAGTTTCTTCTACTGTTGTTGATGTCTCATAAAATGGACTTAAAAGCTTTTGTAGATGCCTTGATTGCAGGATTTCGCTCTAAAAGTCAACAAAACTTGAATAATACTTATTCAGATTATAATTTTAACTCCAAAACTGCAATAATTTGGTTATAATATTCTTTGTTTTTATTACACTTCTGTCCTCAGAGCTGCCAACATTACAACATTTGACATATATTTATTGGCGCGATTTTTGAATTTATTGAATCTTAATTTTTAATTACAGGTTTAGAATTGACAAAAATTATGTTGGCATACCTCCTCAACTAGAAATTACAATAGGAAATTTGAACGACAACATTGATAAAGCATTTTTAGCAGATATGATGAATAAAGTTGGACCTTATGAGGAATTGACAATATTTTATCATCCTATTACAAACCGTCATTTAGGATTTGCCAGAGTAGTATTTCAAGATGTAAAATTCTCGAAGTTGTGTATAGAAAAATATAATGGGAAATCTGTCATGGGTCAGGTAAGTGCATTCTAGTTGCGTTGATATTTCTAACATAATTATAAAACGTGAATTATTTATGAAGTTATTTGTAAATTTGTGTTGTTTATATTTGTATGAAAATTTCCCTCTAAAAACGTTCCTGTAGTTAGGTGGAGCGCAAGTGTGTGGATAATAATAAGATAGGTTGAAACTATAAGTTTATGTATATTCAAATAAATAAATATTCGACACCAATCTCTTGATCAAATTAATGTGAAGTACTATTGTGAGTGAGAAGTGATACATCGGATACCATGAATAGTAACCAAAATTATCTGCCTAACTCCCTTCTGCAATAATCTACCCTGAAACCT
Source organism: Thymelicus lineola (assembly GCA_963932265.1). Classification (NCBI taxonomy): domain Eukaryota; kingdom Metazoa; phylum Arthropoda; class Insecta; order Lepidoptera; family Hesperiidae; genus Thymelicus; species Thymelicus lineola. Next base: position 5,125,058 of record OZ010681.1, on the reverse strand, counting down.
TTATTACTTGTTTTCTTTGAAATAACTATCAGTTTATATAACCAAACAATGGTTTGTATACATAATTAAATAAGTCAAAAATAAACAACTTGAGTTAAAAATTACATTTGCAAAAGTTTTAAAAGAATGGTCCAGGTTACACGCACAAATAAAAATATTGTGATATTTCAATACTTCAAATTATGATAGATGAGTAACCACCCTCACTTTGCTTCGGTTAACTTTATTTTTTACACCTTGGGTACATTATTGGAGTTTTAATAAGGATCCCTAGGTTTTTTGATAGTATAATATAGCCTATGTCATCCAGCGATAGTGTAGCTTCCCAACAGTGAAAGAAATTTTCAAATCGGTTCAGTAGTTTCAGAGCCTATTTAATGCAAACAAACAATCAAATTTTTCCTCTTTATAATATTAGTATAGATTATAGTAGGGCCAAATTAATAACAACATTTGACAACTGTCACTCCACCTTGATTGTGAGATGATGTGCTTAAAAACAGCAGTTAAATTGAATGAATTGATATGGAATTACATGAATCATAAATCCAATGCACTTATTGTGAAAACATTCTTTAGTATGGGTACTGTAATTTTAATTACATTCCATTGAAAATCAAATCCATAACCGTTCACAAAGCATATTGCTATTAAGTTAGTATTAGTCTACTTTGCAACAATCCACGGTTAACATGTATGATGGTATATACTTATATTTATATTATACATGCACGGCACCTCCCTCCTTCCTATAACGGAACATGCACTACAATACTTGAAAGTATATACCAACATACATACCAGAACCAACACGTTTCGCCTCAAAATGAAGCATCCTCAGGGTACTCTACGATGCTAAGTTAGAAAGTCAAGACTTTCACATTGCAGTGCATGTCTTAAAGTGTATTATCATACATGTTAATCGCGGATTGTTGCAAAGTAGTCTAATCTATACTAATATTATAAAGAGGAAAGATTTGATTGTTTGCATTGAATAGGCTCCGAAACTACTGAACCGATTTGAAAAATTCTTTCACTGCTGGGAAGCTACACTATCCCCGGGTTACATAGGCTATATTACTTTTTTTTAAATATTTTTCCCGAAGCGAAGCGTGGGCGATTTCCTAGTACTATTATAAATTAATAACAATGGATTTCCGCAAAGTAACACCTGATACTGTTAACTAAAGCATATTGCATCAATTCATATTGCATTTTTTTGTCTATGTATGCTTGTCAATAATTATCAAATATATCATAGATGTTATTTGTGGGAACCCAGGCTAACACATAAATCACAGCATAAGGCAGGTCTTTCACATAAGTCTGAACTTGAAGTAAGAGTTTCCAACATAGTAGCGAAATGCTAGCAAAGTGCACACTTATGTGAAAGGCACTATAGCCTGGGTTCCTATAAGTAACATCCATTGTAATCTGTCATAGTTTGAAGTATTGAGAATTGACAATAATTATTGATACATTTAACCTGGGTCAATTATTCAATAATAGTTTTTCTCAAATTATTTGTTCCGTGCAATGCAATGGACAGATTATCCATAGGGTAATCAAAATAAGTCTGTTATAAGCCGTAATGTATTGTACTTTTTCTCCAACTCAGGTGCTGGAAGTCTTTCACGATCCATTCGGTAAGAAGTGCTCGGAAATGTTTGAGGATAAGACCATGGATAAGAGAGCACAGGCTGCTGCAATCCTCCATCCTCCTGTCATCAAACCTCCCATTATGGAGGACATCCGACAAGTGAAGATGGAAGCAGTCCTTAGCAAAAGATTGGAAGATACGAAACTTATTGAAAAGGTATGTATCGGAATCACTTATGGTTAACTATCTCAGAGAGTATTAATTTACGAAATACTCTCTCAAATACGTATGGCTTCAACCCATTAATGGCCCACTACTGGGCACGGATCTCTCCTCTTGAGGAGGCCTAGAGCATACTCCACGCTGCTCCAGTGCGGATTGGTGGAGGGGTTAGTGGCCAACCCGAGTGTCGGACGTTTTTTCAAACCGCCTGTGGGCCTCCGACATGGCTTGACGACTGTCATCTTATGATAACCATCGGGACCTACGGCTTTACGTGCCCTCCGAAGCACGGAAACGCTCAAGAATTTTTACCACTAGCGGTCACCCATCCAACTATCGACCGCGCCCGCTGTTGCTTAACTTTGTCGATCACTTAGGATCGACGCAAGCCACTGGGCTATGAGCGCTTCAAATACGTATACTTAATATTTTTTCACAGGAACCATACAATACCCACACCCGGTACAAGGAAGTGGAGCATCATAGTGATAGCAACACCCGGTGGTCTGATGACGAGCGTGAATACAGGCATCGACACCGCAAGCGGAGCGAGCGGGACAGAGACGAGAGGGACAGGGACAGGGATAGAGACCGGGAAAGAGACAGGGAGCGAGATCGCGATCCCCACCGCGATCGCGACCGGGACCGCGATCGCGACCGCGACCGCGACCGCGAGCGGGACCGCGACCGGGACGGGGACAGGGACCGGCATAGGGATCGAGAGAGGTAATTAAATTTAATTATACGTATTATAAAAATTCGTGATCTTTCTAAGCATCGTGGGCATTTCCATAAGGGCCAAATACGAATTTCACATTGTGAAACGTTTACAGATGTCACAATGCGTTGTGATCTGTTTTTTCGCTCAATGAGAGTTTTTGGTCTTTGAGCGTAGCATATAATTACTATATAACATAATTTAACTAGTTTTGATATTTACATTTGGAACCGACTACGAAGAAAGAACATGTTTGTGCTGTTTTTCATTAAAATTTTAAGGAACTTCAATTGTATCAACTAAAAGTGCTACGTGCGCGCAGCGCCTAAAAGTCTATTATCAAAATTGCTTAAATCCGATCTGGTTATTGTGTCTGTATGTATAAAATATATTTTTATAATACAGCTATATTGTTAATTATTGTATTATTGTTTCCAAGCCGACGCTGCAGAAGGAAATGTAAAAAAAGAAGGTACATTGATAAGTTCAATCTTTTTCTGTTTTAAAATTGTAGATATTGTGCTTTTATGATACTGTTTGCATTACTGTAAGAATCCTTTGGTTTCAAATTGTAAACTGCTATCACAAGATAATTTGATTACCGAGCAATGCAGAATATTTGCTTTACTCCTTATGTTGTATATTTCTGTGTATATTTGATTTTTTTTATTTTTTTAATATAAAAAATCTTAGCAATATTTTTGCACGGCTTTTGTGGCTTAAGTTAATGCAGGTTTTTTCGAATTGGATTCTACAGTAGCACAAGAGATGTTAATTGTTATGTACCCCTGTGTTAGTGTATGTATGGAAATAAATAATGTTTATTTTATTTATAATATTAAGAACAAAATGCATCGATAACATAACACATAATCAATCTAAATGTGTTGATTGTAATATTTTTCAGCGTTTTTTTTTTTTGTTATTACTTAGAAGATAACATTGCTATTTAGAAATTTTACCACCAATAGCTTAAAGTAATATTGGGTATGGGTTAACAGTACACACGACCTCGTCCGCCAAGTAAAAGTAGATGCAGCCGCGCTTAGCATTTATTCAGTACGAATGTAGCAAAGTAGAGATAGTCCACTTTAAAAATGAACGTGGGGGCGAAATTTTTGTTGCAACACGTAGGTGGTTATATTTAGGAAATATTTTGTATTAAATAAATATTTCCACTTAAATGTTGTATTAAATAAACAGAAATATATATTTCCACCTACGATCATTTTTAAAGTAGATCTGAATTACCTTATTACCTTACAAGCAATCAGTTATTCCATGGTGTTAACGGTTCCGTCCGGTGAGCAGGCACCGCGAGAAGTACGCGCGCGCGGCGAGCGTGACGGCTGAGGTGCCGGACACGCCGTACCCCGCCGCGCACCCCGCGGAGGTGCCCTACACGCCCGCAGCGCCGCTGCCCTATGACCCCTACTACCAACAGAGGTATGACGATCATAATAGGAAAGAAAGAAAGAAAGAAATGTTTATTTCACCTTAAATTCTAAAAATTAAACACGGAAACAATATAACACTTAAATGTAAGGTGAAAAGGGTTCACGTTCAGCATTATGGTCGTGGAGAAACCATGGCCGCTGGTTTTCAGAATGACCCTCAAATTGTGCAGTTCGGACGATTGAGGGCAATACACATAAGAAAAACAATATCTGACTCACAAACAAAATATCTGATATAATAATAGGCATGATGACAGTAAGTAAAAATCACTAAAATTATGCACATATTTGATGAAACCCTAATAATGGATTGCAAAACACTCATTTATTTGTATTATTACGAGCGAGATTTATAATATTTTGATAAAATAAAACTATAAAATACAACAAGCCGCCATGATGTTTTGAACACCAATCAGTCTCAATCAGAGCGAATTATGTCACGTTTAGGGCTCCCACACAAAACCGCGAATTCGCATCGCATCGCAAATATCTGCGAATTCGCACGAACGCACCGCAAGAATTTCCGATCTGCTTCGCATCGCACATTCCTGCGATATTACGTCATCCTTGGTGACGCCATTTTAGTCCGCTCTGAGACAGCTTTAGAGAAAGACGCGCGGCGCCTGCGCCGCCTTCTTTGTTTATAAAAAAATAAACTCAAAAGCTCTTCAAATGAAGATATGCTCATTCTAAAATAATCAAAAAATTTATCTTCTTCAGTTCTCAACGCATAGTACTTTAATTTGAGTAAAATAGTTCCCATCAGAGTTCATAATCGTAATAAATGGATGAACCCAGAATTTTCTTTTTCTTTTATATCTATTTAACAATAACAGCAGTGCAATAATCTTTTTGCGATCCATCTTACGCTTCCTAAAAACACGTCCAGTACGGCTGACTACACTTGAAGGAATGGTCGCCCTACCAAACGGTTTGCCGCACTAAATCGTATCGCAGAAATTCGCATCGCAAGTTCCTGCGATGCGAATTCGCATCGCATCGCATCGCAGTTTTGTGTGGGAGCCCTTAAGTAAATAAACAAATATTACTATACTGACAGTGACATCTTGTCTATTACTTTGCTTAGACGTGACGTCACAAGCGACGCCATGACACTTTGAAGTGTTTTGGTGCGAATTTCAAACTTAAAAATTAAAATGTATTTATTTTATACTAAACCTTATTTTTTTGCGGAAATATGATATACGTTGTAATTTATTTCGCAACAATATAGAATCGTATTTCAAAATCTGTCATCATGCCCATTACACTTGTATAGCGACAGCAGTGACGGTATTCATGCTTTGTCGGACAATAGTTTAGCTCCACCCTTCTAAAGTCGATCGTAAAAAGTTGCTGGGTCTGTGTCGTAGACCCACTAACATTGCGATTCTCCCACATTTTTAGTCGACAACGCATCATGATTCATGTTACGTTTGGCATTACTGATGTCAATAATTGGCGACTATCATCAGGTGATTAATTTGCTCCATTTGTCTGTTACTTACATAAAAATACAAATAGGCTCTACAATAATGAATTAAAATGACAGATTATACACTAAACAAGATTGTGCACTAAGGATTTCATTGCACGCAAAAGTTATTGTATTGTCATAAAGTCCATTTTCGAACAAAATTATTATGCTAAATGGAAAACGAGCTACGTGAGGGAGTGTTGCAGTGGGTGTGTCCTTGTCTAACTCTTTATTTTATCACTTCAATAGAAAGGGACATACTCCTATCTAAGAGTCCCCGCAGACTGCAGACTTTAAATTGGCCGATAGTTTGATCGGGTTCGTAATCAGTATAGGGAGCGAATCGTAGCAATGTGCGCAGTTACATACCTCTATACCTATACTAATTACTATTACGCAGTCTTCGGGGACTCTTAGATAGGAGTATGTCCCTTTCTATTGATCACAGGACACGTCAGGACACGTTTGAGCATCAGTGCACAATCTTGTTATTGTATAATATATTTGCATTGTCGTCGTTTCAGCTACGCGTACAGCTACAGTCCGGCGAGCTCGGCGGGCGGCGTGCCGTCCGTGGCGGGCGCGGTGGGCGCGGTGGGCGTGGCGGGCGTGGCGGGCGTAGCGGGCGCGGTGACGAGCGCGGGCGGCGCGCCGGGCTGGTGGCCCGACTGGCGGCACCACCACCCGCCGCACCACCACTCGCACGTGAGTTGTACACAAACACTTACTCCTAAGCGATGAATTATGCTAGACCGAGCCGGGAACGAGCCGTGCGCCGTACTAGGAACTTCACTAACATTTTACGAGGCTCGGACGCGGACGTCGCACGGTATAGCATAAACGCTCGATGTCTGCGTCATATAAAATATTCGTGAAGTTTTGACTCTGTGCCTCGTACACGGCTCGTCACGGTCTACCATAATTCATCCCTAAGTCTAAACCATTCAAGTATAATGTACTAATGTATTAGAACAGATATTGCGAACAAAAACTGTGTCGCGTTCGCTCCAGGCACAGGAGGAGGTCCAGGAGGAGTAATTAATCATAGAGTTTGTAGCTGATGAGCTACAAATCATTGCACGACCGCCGAGTTCGCTGTGTCGGTTCTGTACGCTAGTAATGATATTTAAATGGTGTAAACTCATTATTTACAGAAAGACGTTGTTATAATTGAATAGACACACTGTACATGTATATTTTGTAAATAGTTTTGCAAATAAGTACCTACAATATGAATAAATATGTAACAATAATTTTGAAAGCTTTTCATCCCGTCGTAAGCTTATAAGCACAAATTAAGAGTTAGCTAGTTGAAGTTGTCTAAAGATTTACCGTAGTCTTATTTTGAATAGTGCGTATTACTTAAATAATTAACTCCGAAGTGCTTGATTATGTCTTGAGTATGAGGAGACTGGGTACCTTTGTAACAATTTTCATTTAAATGCCCACATCACAGCTATTACAGCTATAAGCAGTGATTAAAGCCTTTATGATGAAAGTATAGTCATTTGTCTTTAAAATAATATCAAAACCAGTAGCTCAGCTATTACAGTTCGACAGGAATATTTCATTTTAGTGCTTATGTGCAATTGTTACAACCGACTCCATACCAGGGGTGGTTGTGACACCAATGGGGGACAGTTGTAACACTGAAATGTAATACAATACATAAATCAGGCAAATTAGAAATAGATTTATAAATAAAAATACTGAAATGCACTTAAAACACATTAAAAATAAGTAACGTAAGTAAGTATATTCTCTAAAATACGACGATAACGTAAATGTATTTTGAAATACAATAATCATATTAAATATTTAAGCTATATCATAACTAAATTCGCCAAAAATATTTAGTTTTGGTTGACAAAATCACAATAGGTCTCGTAAACGCACTTATCACGCGAAAAACGACGCATCGCTGGAGCTGTGTCGGTACTTGTTGCCCGCGTCCCCCCTCCTTTGTACCTCGCATCTACTGTGCATAGTTGCGATAATATTTGAGTTGTTACAACCGTAACATGTTACATTTGTACCCAGTCCACCTTTACTACAGTAAAAAATCCGCGAATTTTACTATCAATATTTTTGGAAGTTATGTATGATACACACACCTGATTTATTTTGTATAATTATATAAACCCTGATGTCCTGCGTGTTTTTGTGTTCAACTTATACTGAGGCTCTGATTATATTTATCCGCACGACCGAGCGTCTACGATAATGTAATATATATATATGAACTGCGTGGATAGTTTTAGTATACCTAATAACGTTTTGCTTTAATTATAAGAAAAAAAAATTTCCTCAACACTTTGTTTTACACAATCTTTCCGCGTATAATTGGTTTGGGTCTTGAATAAATGTAGTTTTACTCTCTTGTCTTTCTTGCTAGTGGTCAAATATAATTCGAGCCTAATATTATAAAAGATAACAATAACATATGGTCTTGTGGTGTGAAGGTTTTCAGTTAATCTATTATTTTTCTTTCAATCATAATTTTAACACATTCAATACATTTTGCTTTACATTACATGACAATCATAATCGCAAAAGCTTCATTTAATATCATTCTGTTATTTTAAGTTAATATTTATGTTATATAAAACAACGATTGAGACTTCTTAGCTGTCTTAAATGGTCAGGGTAAGATATATCAAAAATCAAAATATAGTATAGATTTCGTGTTTTAATTGGGAGAAATGTAGGTATTAATTATTTTAACCTATATATCAAAATCGATCGAGACGAATCTATAAAGGTTCTGTTTTGACAACTGAACCCTAAAAGGACGCAGAAATTTATGTGACCTGTAGTAATTTTTCTAGTATAAATCGTGTCCCATTACAATCATCGATAGGAAGCTTCACTGCTGAACGTATTATACATATATTACATGTCACATAACGACAAGACGATAGGTACAATCCGCACATAACGTGTTTACCTTACGTCCCGCACCGCACAGCGCAAGGCGGCGCGGACGGAGGGGTGCGCGCCGGCCACGCCCGCGCCGCGCGCGCCCGACCCAGACGACACGCCCAGGAACCACATCCAGGTTGGCGTAGGCGAACACTCACTCACACACACACACACACACACACATACACACACAACGCGGAGACCGCCGCTAATATTATACAGGGGGAGATGAAGCGTAGAAACCAAAGTTTTCACACGAAAGCCTAAACTGGAGTCCAGATGCTGTACTTGTGTGATATTTTAGTTTGACCTTATACAGGTACACTTCGGACTGTAGGTATATCGTCATTTAAACCGAATATTGTCAAGTTATTTGTATACTTATCAAGTAAGTTGGCAAGTAGAGTAATATAAAGTATAGTTTGGCGTTTGTAACACTTTGAAAAGTTGCTCTTATTTTTCAATGATGTTGAGAATGAGATATGATAATTATATCTCAATTATTATTTTACGATGCTCCATCTCTTATCTCACCTGTATATAGTGACTAGTGCTCGCTATAAGTCGTTTTGATTCCGCAGATATTGTAATCTACGGAAGTGTTTTAGATTCTGTATCGTTGTAGCCGCACTGATAGCGGACGCTAGTACCCTTGTTTTGCGGAGGTCGTACGCTGCTCTTTGTTCACTGTACTGTTGTCCAAAATTATCTTGTAGATCGATAATTGTACACAAAATATTGGACAACAGTATACACCACAACTGTACACAAGAATAATTTAAAACAGAATCCTATTAGTTAGAGTCTTGGTAAAGTTTTTCGATATATTTTGGACTTTATTTGGAATTGTTACGGGATGTATTAGTGTGTTAGCTAATATTAGTTGAGAATCTATTATGGGTTATTATATGTAGCTTTAAATATGAATATGAATGACTGTAGAACTATAATGTATGTTTGTAGTATTTTGACAACATTCACATTATGTTTGTTCACTGTGAATTACCCAAGGTATTATAAAAAAATCTGAAGAGCATAAAATTTATTGATTGTTTTTGAATTATCTAATACACCGTTAGGCTCGGTTGCATGTCTAGTTCATGGCATGCAAAGATAATTACGACAGTGTTTAATGTACACATACTTTGTTTTGATAATTACACGCAATAAGTTGCACGCACACATAAATAGTGTGTGTGTGCTTAAAGCAGTTTAAGTTATTGTATACACGCTTAACCATTCAATGTTCACCAATCATTTCACCGTGTGGCATGTTGCTTGCGCATGACTGTGTTTGTATTTTAATTAGTAGTGTGTGTTTTTGGTATAAACATTTGAAATGTGAATGATTATATTTTTCATCGGATGTACTTAACCCTAAAACCTGTATGTTTTGATGGTAATCTCTTAATGGCTATGGACTAAAAAATGCATGCTGTAATAACCAATAATTGTATGATACTGTTTTATAAACTTGCGTAAAAAACAGTAAGATGTACACACTGTAAGACTGACTATCTTCGATTTCTATACGTCATAACCACCGGCGTAACTCGAAGAAATACGTCGAGAATTCTAAAGTGAAAATACCCATAACCCTGTTTTCATTATTGACGTGATACATGTGCGGGGCAGGAAGTGGTGGAAAGCGTGCCGGTGGAGCCGCCGCCGCCGGCCGACGCGGGGGATGCCGCGGAGCCCGAGCCCAAGCCCCCGCCGCCCGCTGACGAACCCAAAAACGTTGATCTTGATACTCGGTCAGTACTCGATAAGGACATACCTTTCTTATTCTACCAGATAAATAACAAAGACACCGCCGCGGACACGATTTCTCGTTTCCTTAAATGGTGTCTATGTGTGCGGTGCTTGAGCACACTTGTATGCAGTTATCCTTGTGTGTATTTATTTTGTGGTTGTACGTTGTACAGGATCGCGATGTTGCTGAAGGGCGCGACGGGGGGCGGCGGGCTGGCGCCCCCTTTCCTGTCGCTGGGCATGTCGGAGGACGAGGACGAGCGCCGCCCCACCACCATCCCCGACATCGACACGCACAACTTGCCCTCTGACGACGAAGGTAATGCCCGAAGTAGAAGATATGCGAAATAAAACACAGAGTGTACACGGGCACTCAGAAATATATTATTTTTTCTGTCATTTAACTGGATTTCCACTTGATTTGATATTTTTTACGTTTATTTTGATATTATGCATTACCAATACAATCCCTCGTCGGCAGGTTCAGGCAGCGAGGACAGGCAAAGCGTCATATCATTTTCACAAAACAGTGACGTGGACCCCGAGCCGCTGTCCAACACTCCCTCACCATACTTAAGTCGTGAATTCTACCTCGAATGTCTCAAAATTACTTTGCAAAGGGTGAGCATTGTCATTTTTTTAATTTACTGAATACGTTATGTCACCTATAGGTGTAGTATGTCAGTCAGTTATGTATGAAACTTTAGTAATTGAGACGCATCTAACAAGTCAAGATAGTTCAAGTTACGCCCTTTTGGTCTTCGCCATTACACCAGCTTCCTGTTACATTGGACCGGTTATATATAATAGAATACAATATAAGTATATAACATAACATTAAATGTAATAATATCGTTTCAGAGAAGAAAAGAAGAAGAGCGCAAAAAGATCCCGAGCATAGACAAGATCGGGTCGGACATATCATCGTCGGAGGACGAGGTGTTGACGGGCGAGGAGCCGCGCCGTTCGCCCGCGCAGCCGCCCGACGTCCGCGACCAGGACAACTTGGACGACGATCAGGTCAATAACGTTACACACACACACACACACACACAAACACACACAAACTAATTGTTAAATAAGTTACATATTTGGGAGACTGAGCTCCGCTCGGTTTGTAGGTAGAAGGCAATCATTTTTTATTTCAGATAGTTAAAAGCTGAGCTTATAGATGGAGTACATTATCCTCGTCACATGGTGTAAATTAACGAACTAAATCAATTGTCGTTACTGCTTTTGTTATCAAATAATAGATGACACGATCTATTTATTTAAAAAAATTGTGTGTGTCAGCTCCGACGCACGACTGGAGTTTACTCCTTACAAACGATCGTAACATACATGACGATGTCGTCAAATCACTAACAACGCCATCTAGTTTGCGAACGTCAAATCAGTAACAACGCCATGTAGTTTGCGATCGTCAAATTATTAACAACGCCATTTAGTTTGAGATCGTCAAATCAGTAACATCGCCATCCAGTTTGGCAGTTTGTGATACTCAAATAAGTAACAAGATTATTATTATTATTACTAGATGGCGTTGTAACTGATCAGTACCGCATAACACACGTAACGTAACGGAGAAAGTTTGATTTGACTCTCCACACATTTTCATACCCCGGGCTCATATATTAAAATCGATTCTAAAGGAGTTAAACTCCAAAATACTGTTTTAGTAAATTAAATCTTTATATATTGATTCCTTTAGCAAAAATAACTTAGCTTGCAATTTGCTGAAAAATATCACTTTTGTATGAGTCCAGATGTCGCTTTCGTCCCTGTCGTCGACGGAGGCCAAGATCGAGGAGCAGGTGCCGGCGGACGCGTACTACGCGCCGTACGCGCACGCGCCCGCGCACCCGCACTACTACCACCCCGCCGTGTGGCCGCCCACTGGTACCACACTATCTGTACTATTGATACTACTTCCAATTGTCATATGGAGGCCTTGCACGATCAAGTGTACTTCTCAAGTTTGCAGTTTTACTTGACGCGGCATCCCGTGTGCATGAGATAGCTATATGGCCAGATAGTTATACCGTGGTCATACATGATCAAGTATGCTGCAAACTTGACAAGTACACTTGATCGTATATGGCCTGCATTAGAGAGCCGATAGCATTCACAATCAAATTACCAATCAATGTCAACTAACATTTGCTAACTTTTACTGGTAGCTCCCAAAACGTACTACAAACTTTATGTAGGTTTCAGCTTTGCCAACCCTGGGTTGTTATGTATTTTATCTACGTATATCTACATTTATACCTTAAACAGAGCTTTCGGCAATATGTTTATTTTTATAAATATATTGATTTATTTAAAAACAGACGTTCCGTACGTTTTAACGTTGGTAAGGTGTTGACGTTGCGTTGTGTTCGCAGCGGGCTTCCCCGGCGCGGCGTACCCCGCGGCGGAGGTGTCGCTGGCGTACAGCGCCGCGTTCCCGCCGCCGCTCGTGCACCCGTACGCGCCCTACCACCGCCCGCCGCCCGAGACGCATCTGCAGGTATACATACTAAATACACGGCCGGGGTTGATGATACGTCATACAATACTTGACTTGACTGACGGTCACTTGATGAAAAATAAAGTTATAAATAAATTACGATTATAAGTGGATTCATAAGTGTATTGACAAAACACCCACACGATTGAATGATTTTGATTTTATTTTGTCGGAGTGCCGCCAAATAGCGGTCATATCTATTCCACGTAAAATGATAATGCCATGTAAAATATTGTTAATTTTTTATTCTTAAGCAGTAAATTACCCGCATCATATTTTAAGAGGATGTGCAATGTTCTTATTAGAAATGATTAGTAGTATCTACAAATATACGCACGAGCTGAATATCCCATTTCGAATCAAGCGGTTCAAGTTAAAACATATTGCAGGAGCCGGACAACCCGTACTACCCGACGATCAACAGCGTGATCGAGCGGGTGACGTCGGAGCTGAAGCAGATCCTAAAGAAGGACTTCAACAAGAAGATGATCGAGAGCACGGCGTTCAAGAGTTTCGAGATGTGGTGGGACGAGCAGAGCCGCAAGACGCGACAGAGCAAGCCGCTGCGGGAGGACGTCGGACAGCCGCTGCAGGTAACACACCTCACTGGCCATACGGGGATTTAAGTTTATATATGTTTATTTCTCTATTCACAAAACAAAACAGACTTAGGACTAAGTAAATCTATCTTATGTATGTTCTAAGTAAAGTTATTGCTTTGTGAGAATCTGGAGTCCGCACAAGGGTAACCTGTATGACAGATCTCCAGGCCTTCGCCCCGGAAAGTTTGAATTTAATAATAACAACTTTATTAATGCATAAAAGATTACAGTTTTCATGACCTTATCCTTATCCTTTTGTACTTTAAGTGAAATTGATAATACAATATAAAAGCATAACTCTGTCTCCTAAACTAAGTCATTATTTGACTTGTATCTCAGGAGTCATCATGGGAAACTTCTTTGGCATTATGACAGATGACGATTAAGTTCCGTTGCATTGTCGTCGTCCAAAACATTATACCTTATAAACATTATGCCTTAGTCGCGCCTAAAGAAGTTTGATTTCAAAAAAATATTTCGAACTTTAAACGAAACAAACAAAAAACAAAATAAACCATGCACGGGATCGGTATCTTCGTTGAGTGCTATGGTTGTTGTGATTGAAGTTTACTGTAATCGAGATAAAAGGTGTATTGCTTGTCATTCTTTTATATACTACTGTAATTAAAATTTCAACCTAGCCCAGTCATATTTATAGAGACGCTGACTTAAACCAAAAAGTACCTGACACCACATACATGACATTGTTACCAGGACATTTCGAACAAGAAAGAGGAGACAATGGACTCGATAAAGTCGATCGTGGAGTCCCGCGACCTGGGGCTGGAGCTGGGCGGGTACGGCGCGGGCATCGGGCTGGGGCTGCGCGCCACCATACCCAAGATGCCCAGCTTCCGGAAGAAGAGGAAGATACCCTCGCCCGTGCTCATGGACGAAGACTCCTCCAAGCGGCTCAGTGATCAGGTGACGTGTCAATACTCGATGTACTATAATACTATATGATGTTAAAGATTTATTTTAATACGAAACAATATGGCACATAGATGTTCTTATACAATTACGCCGGCAACGTGTTCTATTTATGAATAACATGGAAACAATAACAATGATACATAATTTTTAGTTACCAAGAATTACCAAGTGAAAATGATACAACGTAAAATAAATTAAATAAAAAAAATGTGAAAAAAAATTAAGGCATAGCTTAAAAATACAATGAAATACAATGACAAGTTATAGTTATTGAATGACCTTACGTAAATGTATGTGCACAACTCATTTCTGTATTACATTACAGGAAGAAATGGTTCAGAATTCTGATGAAGAGAAAGAGGTTCCCACGAGTCCAAGGAACAGGACGACAGGCTCCTATCTGTCCACAGGCAGGCGGCGGACGTCCAGCAGCTCCTCGAGGTCAGTCTAATATTATGTTAATGTTATTTTTAAACAGGAAAAACATTGCCGTATTGGGGCGGCTTAGAATACTAACCCCCAATCCCATGCCAGATGGGTATCGTAAGAGGCGACCAAATCCGTAAATTATGGTCAAGCATTAACTTATTTGTGTAAAAAAAAGTGTGTGATGTTAAAGTATGTATTACGTAAAGTATGTATTATGTATTGCGGCTCAACTTATAGTAATTTTATGAATGTTTTATTAAGAGTAAATTTGTAACTTGTTGTAGTGAGTAACAGAATAAATAATTTCTTTCTTTTCTTTCTTTCTTTATTATACCGCCCCCTGTCTGTGTGTGTGTTCGCAGGTCGTCGTCGTCATCGTCGTCGCGGTCGTCGTCGTCGTCCGCGTCGGAGCC
This sequence comes from Thymelicus lineola, assembly GCA_963932265.1. Taxonomy (NCBI): domain Eukaryota; kingdom Metazoa; phylum Arthropoda; class Insecta; order Lepidoptera; family Hesperiidae; genus Thymelicus; species Thymelicus lineola. The sequence continues at coordinate 5,110,015 of OZ010681.1, read as the reverse complement.
GAAGGGCGCGGCGCCGCGGCTCTACTCCGACACCGACGACTCGGAGCTCGACGAGGCTGAGGTTTGGCCACCTTACAACATAATGCTAAACATAATGTGTAACTCGCTTTTCAAGAGTGTGACGACTTGCAACTCGACGAGTTTGATGTTTAATATTAATAATTTTTGAGAAGAAAGTTTTTAACATATAGTCCATTTTTTTGCTCGAGTCCAAAGTAGTAAACAAACTTACACCGTCTTTTTATCTTTACTTGTAATTTAAAAATAAAGCTGACACAAAATAATAATAATTTAAAGACGTCTAAATATTTAGTGCCGAAACTGAATTAAGTTCACCATTAATTATTATCTTTAATCAATTTAAATTAATATTTCCATAAAAAGTAGTGCTAAGTTTGTTTACCAAGTAAGTCTTGTCTAAAAAATGGAGTATAATTATGTACTTGTATCACTCATACATATGTATAATTCTCAACGCTTTCATGTATTTCTTGTATAGGTGTATGTTTGAATTGGTTTGTATAAAAAACCCATTATAGCTATGAGAACGAATACCTTAGTGTACGATTATAAAAATATTTTAATGATATCTCTATCTAATCTGAATTACGTTTGCAGTTCAAGGTGGTGTCCAATAAGGAGAGATTACGAAGAGTGTACTCCTCGTCCTCTGACAGTGAAGAGGAAGTGAGAAGAAGAGGTTTGTAACCCTAAAATACACTAATTTATAATTTAAACAAATATAATCATTATATAGTGCGATTCAACTAAATCTGCAGTTGACTGTAATGATGGTAGTATTGAAATAAGAGTCTTTTAAATTTCAAAAACCATTTTATGGACATAATAATAGCATAATAAAAAACCTCTTAAAATGATTAAAAACCTTTGTTGGTACGCAGAGAAAACGCCAATCCCCGAGGTGGAGGCGTCGGACGAGCGGCTGGGCTCGCCCATCCTGTCGCCGGAGGAGGAGCCGCGCGACCTGCTGCTCGACCGCGTGTACTCCGACTCCGAGGAGGAGAGGGAGTACCAGGTGCGTTGTCTGTTGTCTCTCTCACACTCTCTACTCTTAGCTTGTTGTATGGATCGTATAAAAAATAATAGTTTTAGTTTTTTCTACTCTATGTACAATTTTTAGTACTTACGTAATGGATGAATTTCAATGATGACAGTTTGTATAATTATGATTTTTTGTAGTGACGCACTTAATGGTTAATGGTTTATTTAATTTAAAGGAGAGAAGAAAACGGAATACAGAGTACATGGAGCAGATCGAGAGGGAGTTTTTAGAAGAACAGATGCGGAATACGGTGATGGAGCTGCCGCAGCCTGAGAAGCCGCCCGACGAGAGGTATGTTTTTTGTTTAAAAAAAATATCTCAAGACTTTAGTGTAGATTAATTGTGACAAAAAAAGCATAAGTCGTTTTACTTTGAATTTTAGTTATTAATATGATTGGCAAGAGGGACAAAAGCTGCGTATGCTCAATTTTTTTCAAAATTTTATCATATATCTTGACGGTTTTATGCAAAAAATCGTAAAGCAAATTCCTATGACTACTTACTGATATTTTAACACTTTTTTGCTCTCCTGTAAAAATTGCAAATTTTCATCTTATGCCTTTTTTTCACTGAGGGTGCGATATATTATTTGTATATTTATATCCTAACCTATCATCATCATCAGCTTAACCTGTACGAGAAGCGACAATGATAACCAATGTGTCTGCCCCCAGCAGTAAACCGGACAGCAAACCAGAGGAGAGCAGAACGAGAGAAAGTCCAGTCCGCAAGCAACTCAAGTCACCTGAGAAGAGTAAAGCGGCGGAGGTGGAGGAGGGGGAGATCAGCTCGGAGGACGAGGCTCTGGACCGGCGGCGCGGCAAGGAGAACCGCGGCGACGCGCGCGAGCGGCTGCAGTCCGCCAGCGACCACAGCTACACCGAGTCCGCGGCCAGCGTCAACGGGGTTAAGGAGGTCAGTGCTAACGTCCACCACCTTTTTGAGGCATTTTATTGCATTAAGTTTTATGTATATTTTATTAGATAAAAAAATCATTTTATTTCCCTACTTGTTTCAATGCAGTACCAAGTACTAGTGGTGATCACTTTGTAACTAAAGAAGTTATTAACCCGCGACGACAACAGAGGGATGTTATAAGATCTGTATGTATCGTAGCTCCCAAACGGATGAACCGATTTTGATCTAGTTTTTTTTTATTTGAAAGGTGACGTGTGGAGTGTTCTTTGCTATGTTTAGTGTAAATAAAGATGTGGTTTTTTTTAAGTTTAATTTACGATTATTACTTGACTAGTTGACCATGTTTCCAGCAAGGCTGTACAAAATATATGTATAGTATGTACAAAATGTATAGTATGTACAAAATATAACTGCGTGACTATGATTTCAACTCATGATGTTGGATGATATTATAGAGGTGTGTATAACGGTGTGTGTGTGTTGTGTCCCTGTACAGACGAGCGGCACGTTGTCGGAGCCGTCGTCGCCGCAGTCGCAGGCGTCGCAAGCGTCGCAGGCGTCACAGGTGGCGCTCGACCACTCGTACTGCCGGCCGCCGCCCGAGCGCAGCACGCCGCCGCCGCCGCGACGCACCTCCAACCATCTGCAGCATGACCATGGTACGTGCCTGAATACAGTGACTACTATACAGGGTGAATTTTTCAAGTGTGCGTGGATGACCAAATTCGAAACTATGAGGAATAGCGAAAATCGTCAAAGGAGTCTCGGGGCCGATTTTGATTAAAAATAAAACTGCATTATTAGAGTAAAAAAATAATAATAACCCTGGCCAGGAATCGATCCCGTTGATTGTGTTCGGCGCAGTTTGTTTCATCAGTTTCGAATTTGGTCATCGACGCACACTTGAAAAATTCATCCTGTATAGTGTTCTAAAGACTTGTATTAACCAGATTTTTGAATATGTGATTTAAGAGCTTTCTCGGTATTATAGATAATCTCTTAAAGTTAGGTCAAAATTTAGGGTTTCTTTTGTATGTTTTATGGATAACTATGTGCCCGCGAACGGCGCTAACATGAGCGTACAAATGTTATGACAAAAAAAACACGCAAGGGTGAAAATCGAAAACTAGTCAGTCACATGGTTATTTTGATGACCCTTTGTCAATAGAATGAAAAAATATAGTACATGTTTCTGCCAAACTTGCAGGTTATACTTGGATGGCGGCGGAGACGGAGGCCGCGGAGCTGGCCAAGGACAGCAAGGAGGCCAAGCGGCCGTACAAGCGGAAACACGACGCCAAGAAACTGGCTGAGCTGCAAAACAAGTAAGCTATTACATTGATATTACTGGACTGACACACACAGATTCTATTCGTGCATGGGACCATAAAATGTTTGTGGCAATTCCGGCATGGGAGTCAGTATGTGAGCCACACTTATTATTTAGTAATTTGTAACTAAGGGAACATACCAAAACCACGTAACCCATTTTTTCCAACTTTTTACTCCCCTCCCCCCCTTCGTGACCATCCGTAGTATATGAGAAGACCCCCCCCCCCTCCCCCCTAGTTTTCACGTGGTAATTGATAAATACGGTTTTCAATACTTTTTTGCAAAAACAGAGTTAAAAATAATAATTTTGCTTATATTTGACGACTTTGTGGCGCAATGTTTGCTAAAATATTGACTACGTGACAAAAACCTAAACCCCCCCCCCCCTCTGTGACCAATCGTGGTGTTTTAAAGACCCCCCTCCCCCCCCTAAATGAGGCACGTGGTTTTGGTATGTTCCCTAAGTTACTACTTTAGTATTGGATTTGGTTGTCCTTTCCTTTCACTGTTTTTTAGCATTCACTTGCATATTTAAAAAATAAACAATATCCTAAAACCGTATATAAATAGCATGAGATTCTTCACGTTGCTCGTCAATACCACCTGTATTGTATGCCCACCGTATACCACCCGACGTATCCACACATTAATATCGCCCGAATAAACCTTTGATGTTAACTAAAACAATTGCTGCGTACGTAAACGTAAAAGGCGATTGAGTGGCCACTACAACAGTATGATGTGATCGACGCAGGTTGTACTCCCCGCGCGAGGAGAGCTCGCGGCCGCAGTCGTACGCGGAGGTGTCGTTCAAGGCGCGCGACATGATGCAAGAGATGCAGGTGATGTACGAGTTCCTGACGCGCGGCATCGACCGCGAGGACGTGCAGTACGTGAAGCGCGCGTACGAGGCGCTGCTGGCCGGCGACCAGCACTACTGGCTCAACGACACGCACTGGGTCGACCACCCGCCCACGGACCTCTGCTACTCGCCGCCGAGGAAGAAGTCCAAGCGGCACAACAATATATACGAGGACTTGCAGGTATGTACCTACCGTTACTTGTCACCGTTACCGTTACATTTCGGTTTACGGTAAAAGCATTGTATTTCCGTATGTGTCTTATTTAATTACAACAGTTTGTTTAACTCTTCATCTGGTCGGGGGGAGGGGGGGGGGCGTACTATACTCCGTTTTCTGAGACGTGGGTGCCATTCGTGGACCTTTCTTCCCCAACGGTTATCGGTCCTTCGCACTATGTGGCCAGCCCATTGCCACTTCACCGGCTAGTTCTTCAATCCACTGGATTCAGAAGGCTTAGAACCGGTTAGAGTGGCGCAAGTTAGGGGAAGCCTATGTGCAGCAGTGGACATCCAAGGGCTGATGGATGATTTAACTCTTTTTGTCTAGTAACACTCGAGTGTCTTACGGCCGTTCTCAATATTTTATCTATATTGAATCGTAAAGATAGTTGTTTAGCGTCTGCCAAAAAATCACAACATTAGTTTTATAGGTGTTATTTTATCCTACAACTTGTGATTATGGATATATTTATGATTGAAAACAGCCGCTATGCACTCAGAACCAACAGCTTAACACGTCTTATTGCTATAGAATAACAATCTTGTTGCTATAGACTATAGAGTATAGACCTTATAACACAAGCAAGCATATATTATGACAGGGTCACTCGTCTGGGTCGGCGCGCACGGAGGGCTACTACAAGATGGACGCGCGGCTGAAGGCCAAGTACAAGTACCACCACGGGCGGGCGAGCGCCGCCGCGCTGCACGCGCCGCACGACGACAAGAAGGCCTCCAAGATGCAGGGGCTGTCGCGGGAGGCGCGCTCCAACCAGCGGCGGCTGCTCACGGCCTTCGGTGAGTGCCACACTCGGCCCCACTCACCTTCGACACAGCGTACTAAAACACGCGCGTCCCGTTGCTTATTTATAGTTATTTATGGTCTGGTCAAGTTTGCTCAAAAATTCAAGGTCAAAGTTTACAAATGTGGGTTACTTTCAAGAAGCTTATCTGTAATATGGAAAAACACTCCGAAGTCTCCTGAAGACTTCTAAAGTCGGATCACGTGATCTTGGATGAATATTTTTCCGAAGTGTTCATGAAGTCGCAGGATATAATTCAAAAATTTTAAGTGGAGAATTAGTAACATACTAATCTGACTGTAAGTCACCAGAGGAACTGTGTTCTAAGTTTATAATCTTAGAATCTTAGAGATTATCTTATAACAATTAATGTGAAATATGTACGTTTTGTCATCAGGCACAGACACCGATTCCGACCTGCTGAAGTTCAATCAGCTCAAGTTTAGGAAAAAGCAACTGAAATTCGCCAAGTCCGGCATACACGACTGGGGTCTATTCGCACAGGTAATGTATTGTCTAGACATGCCGTACTATATATTTTTTTTTCAGTATATTTAATAAAGATTTCTAAACTAAGTACTGGCGATTTTGTACTTAGATTCCGTAAATATTGATTATTTGTATAACAATTTCAATTGACCTCATTTGTGAGGATGTTGTCAAAATTAAATGTAAGGAAGTATTATGATAAGTGATTTATACAATACTTATCAGTGGTATTGATCAGCGTGGTAACTGGTAGCAATAGATACATACAATGTACTGTGTGTAACTGTGACAGGAGCCGATAGCGGCGGACGAGATGGTGATCGAGTACGTGGGGCAGATGGTGCGGCCCATAGTGGCGGACGTGCGCGAGGCGCAGTACGAGGCCACCGGCATCGGCTCCTCCTACCTGTTCCGCATCGACCTCGACACCATCATCGACGCCACCAAGTGCGGCAACCTCGCGCGCTTCATCAACCACAGCTGCAATGTACGTACACTGCACGCACACATACACACACACATACACACACACATACACACACACACACACACACTTTTATATTTACTGACATTGAAATGAAAAACAGTGTCCTTACTTTACTAAGCATTTTTGCATAGAGACTGTGCAAGAAACTCCATAATAAGCATATTCTTGTATGAAAATAATGTTGGAATGCATGTAAGATATTATGGAAAATAATATTAATTGGTAACTGTGTATGAAGTATAAGCAAAATCGACAATCAAAAAATACATACTTAAAAAATATTTTTTTAATTCCTATAGCCAAACTGCTACGCGAAGATTATAACGATCGAGTCGCAGAAGAAGATCGTCATCTACTCGAAGCAGCCGATCGGCGTGGACGAGGAGATCACGTACGACTACAAGTTCCCGCTCGAGGACGAGAAGATCCCGTGCTTGTGCGGCGCGCCTCAGTGCCGCGGCTTCCTCAACTGAGGTCACCTTGAGGTCACCGCACACCGCACATCGCAAGCCGAGCGTGGTTCACTCCGTCCACTATGTTACTATCTGTACGCCACGCTGCACGTGTTCGCCCGCTTCTTCAGGCGACGCAACAACGACATAACAATCGCACCTTTAGAATTGAAATGGCTTATCGAAGAATTTTAAGAAAATTACTTTTATACATTGAACGACATAAAAACATGTATTCCTATGCCCAATAAATAATAAAAAATGTACAGTGTACACATGTGTGCGTGTGAGTGGCGTGCAGCTTAAAGATGTTGCTACATTAGCAAATGTTATAGTGTTCAGTTATTTAAAACATTTGCAGTGTGGTAGCATCACTTTGAACCAGTCGTTGTCATGTCATCAAATGGAGAAGCGGCGGTCCGTGTTCAAATTCTGTGTATGCTCAAGTGTAGTCGTATCGTCCTTCTGTCGAACTGAAGGACCATACGTCGCGTACTAATGAGCCACCCATCACGCTTACATTGCTTATCCATTACATTTTATTATTGTATGAGTTCGTCTTACCGCATTACGTATCGGCTGATTGTACGATGGATTCAAAATTCGACCAGCGGTCAATGTATTATAGTATCATTTTTCAGATTTCACTGATGTTGTTTGGCGGGCCAAGATACATTTTCTAACTCAACTTAAACAGAGATAAGTAACTTATCGATATGACATGGAAAACAATTTGAAAAATATTTTGAAACAAAAAATACACGTAGAAAATGTCAGCCAATGTGTTATTTCTCCTAAGCGAACATTGCGCTATTATTGTTTAAATTTTAATAGTTACTTTATTTACTAATCCTATCGCGTATAACTGATTGCTATTATGGTTTAATTAATAATAATAATGGCTTTGATTAAAGGATCGGTTAATGATATAAAAAAATATATATTTATTTCAGAAATAGTAGTGTGGACGGAGTATAGTAATAACATTAAATACATGTTTTGTATTAGCGCAATCCAAGCGAAGAGGCCAACCAGACCCAACGTGGGTACCGCACTTTATGTTGCTGCTTTCCTTGTAATTCCAGCCGCGAGAGAGATCTGATAAATGCGAACATTATTTTTCCATTTATCAAACATTGTTAACACTGACACAACTTTGTCACAAATCATAACAATCCTGGCTTCCACTGTCCTCCCAGAGTATACTATACTTCATGAGTCGGTCGGTCTTTGTTCACTGACAAAAGTCGACTATTTAAAAAGAAATTAAAAGTTAAAATATCAAAGTGATATATCACAATAAAAAATAAGGTTACTTACTTACTTACTTCCTGTGTGGGTCTTCCTCAAGTTCTCTTTTTTCATTTTTAAATTAGGTTTTAACAGATATTCAATAATAATAATTGATCTTATGAAAGATGTGTTGAGAACTCCAGAAAAATATACGTTGATAATTCTGATATTTACCTTAATGTTAGGTGCTAGTTTTGATAGATCTAATTAAAATTGTGGTTCCAATGTTCGTTTACAAAGTTGCGTTTTAACTTTTAAGTGTATCAAGAAATAGACCTGCTTTTTGCCCAAAATTTTGAATGTTTCATCAAAAATACAAATACATATATTACAAAAATAGTGATATTTTTAGTTAAATCATGTTCATAAAATTGTTACTCTTCCATACGCGTTTTGTAGTACGTTCATTGTCCAATGTTGTACTAATATGAATCACGTGTGGCTCGCGATACTTTGTAATCAGTTTGCATAGCGGACAGGTACCATCCTGATACCCTTTCCCTCAAGCTAATTTCAACTGCATGATTGGTTTTTTTTCAGTCTGAACTTAATTTCAATTTTGTAGTAAAGTCAAAAAAGTCCGTTAAATTATTACATTATGTTCTGGGGATATAATTTGGCGCCACCATCATTATAGCTTTATAAATCATAATTATTTAATCACAATATTATACATTGTCGATGTAGGCCCACGCTCTGAAACTCGGTGCATCCTATCCTATTGTCATTGCGAATGAAATTATTAATCTATGGTCTATGAATCTCGGTTGTACATTGTAAGATTTACGAAATATGTATGCACTGAACCACGCAGATGGCTATAAGTGCGGTGGTAATGTTAATAGTAGGTTATAATAGTTTACATTGTAGCTTTTTTACCTTAATTATAAAAAAAAACAAATGTTTTATAATTGATTGCATACGCACCGGTACCAAACACCAAAAAGTTAAATATAGAATTCTGAGAAGTCGATACAAGTATTTTCTCTGCCGGAAGGTTGTCGATGTAGACTGACAATAACTATTTCTTCCAATTTGTAAAATTGTGACAAAACTGTGGAGCTAAGCTCGAACTGTAAACGAATGAAGTTGAGGATTTAATTTGTAAAAATCTGCCTGAAATCATTATGTGTGTATTTTACTGTTTTATATTATATTATATAAAGTAATATAATTGTGTGGTTGTATGGTGTTTAATAGAGAAGTGTTTATTTCATGTATTTAATGTGAACGCCCAGTGCAACTTGTATGTAATTTAATATTAATTAACAGTAAAATGATTCTTGTATAATATAAACTGATTTGACTGAGTCTAAGATATAATTCTTTAGGATATGTAGGATAACAGGAATAACACTGTAATTATTATTTGTGTTGTACATTATATTTGTGAATAAAAGATCTCTGCTGCTTGACAGATTTTGTAGTACATTTTTCAAGTACATCCTTCTTTTGTTAATGTTTGAAATATCATCGTATTTAGTGATGTGAATCCCAATATGTTTTGTCCCAAGTCTCGTAATCACCTTTCTATGAGACGATAAAAGAGCCGCTTAAGATTTGTTTAATAGATCGACTCTATCCTTCCATTTGAACGTCATGTAATGTAAAATGTATAAGATTGTAAATAAAAGATTCCAACCATTTTAAATTGTATGTTCTCTATACCTTTATTCTACTAATTATAAATTTGAATATTTGTAAGGATGCTTGTTACTCTGACCAAAACACTACTGAGCCTATTTTAATGTTTAGCGCCCAAGGTAAACCATGGAATGGACTGGAATAGGATGGGGTACTTATTACGCCTGAAAATACGAGCAAACCCTTCAGAGTGCTAGTCAGTATAATGAAACCACAACAGAAATAATTGTCACTAATAAATAAATAAACGCTAACACGCTCATCATATACAGTGTTAATTACCTGTGTCGCGGGTGGCATGGACGACACATTACATATCACAATCACACCCATGCCATGAGTACAAATAAGATAATTATCTGCCACATAAATATCTGCCCCGGCCGGGAATAGAACCCGGGACCCCTCGCTTCGCAGGCAGGGTCGCTACCAACTAGGCTACAGGTTGGTCAATAAAAACAACAATATATTTTTTTACATTATTGTATATTATCATAAAATATTAACACCCTGCATCAATACATAACACAACTTAAACTTATCTAAATGAATTAGTAGAAAACATTAGATCACAGTGTATTTATAAACGACATTATCAGTTATGTGTAAAATTGGCAAATTTCGTATTGAAATACTTTTTCTAAAAACAAATTATGATACAAGCTATGAATGTGATAAATGGAACCTTAAAAAATAAGCTGTTACAAAAATAGTTATAAATTAATTTACTTACAAAATCCCTACAAAAAAATATTAATTATTAAGTACTGATAATAAGTTGAAAGTAAAAATAACTCAATAAATAACACTTAAATATTTACACTACTTTTATGATATAATATACTGTTACACTACAATAGTATAATGCTAATTATAATGAAAAACGCTAAATAAACAAGGTACTCATAAGTAATAATTATGAATAAAATAAAAACATCGACAATGTCTCAGAGATATTTTCTGTAAGTACATTCAGTCAATACAAACCTCATTATTTTAAAAGGACCGATAAATCAATCTTGTTATCGTATTGGAGGCCATACACAATCAAGTATATTTGTCAAGTTTGCAGCGGACTTGACGCGGCATCCAGTATACTTGATCGTGTATGATCACTGAATAGCTATCTGGCCATATAGCTATCTCATGCACGCTGGAGACCGCGTCAAGTCAAACTGCAAACTTGACAAGTACACTTGATCGTGTATGGCCTCCATTAGCCAATTATTTCAAAGTCGCACTAATAAAATCAATTTTATGGTACCTTAAGGTAAACTGCAAATGTCATAAATTAAAAAAAATTGGTTGGCAAAATACGGCTTTGAGATATTTTCTGTAAGTATTAATATTTGTATAAAGTTTTAAAAAAATGCACACTAAAGTAATTACTGAAAGCGTACTTGTCTAGTAAACATTTCCGCGCACACGTCGGCCGTGCACTTGGTGGAGGCGGTGGCCTCCTCGCTCTCTTGCTCCGTGTCCGAATCAAACTCGGACGTGCTCTCGGGAGACTTCCTGCCGTTAGTCGAACGTTTCAAACCTACTTCCGTCGTCAATATCTGCTTAATTACATCATCGGGCGATTGTGCTTGGCGATTTTTGGTGCGTATTTGTTTCGCTCTAGTTCTAATGTCTGCGAGGAAGCCCGTCGTCACCTGCACGCTCTCATTGGATACGTCCTGGGGCGACAAGTCGGTCATAGATTGCGCCAAGTCGGACGATGATCCCTTCGAATCGGATAAAGTATTCAGAGACTCCAGTGATGTTCCAATGCTCCTAAAAGCTGCCATGCCTTCTACTACGGATACTTCATACCCCTCATCAGTTTTGGTACGAATGATGATTCCTTCTGGGGTGGTACCGAGTAAAAAAGGCTCAGTGACCTTGTAATTAAATATTTCAGGCGTGTAGCATTCGGAGGCGCTGGACGCTAGCGAGGTGGTGTCGCATGTGCACGGCGGGGCCTTGTAGGCTTCATCACTTATATGTATAATGGTAACGCGATCCTCTCCCACTGCGTATAAAAAGGGCCTGACGAACTCCCAGCCGTGCACTGCGGAGCTCCACTTGGGTTCTTCGTTCCGTGTCCGCCTGCCGTTTTCGTCGACAAAAACACCACATTCCGCGTAACATAGAAGAATTTCTATTGGCTTAGTTCTGACGAGGAGGATCGCTTTTGGTGGGGAATGCTTCTTAGAGGCGGCCGCTACCGTGGGTTCATCCATGGCGAACGCTTCTAATGCTCCAGATGGCAAGTTTATCTTAAGCGGTTTCTCACCCGCGATGTAAAGTGCTCGATTAAGAAGCAGTAGTGAGTTAGGCGGGCGGTCGACCGTGAGAGATCGCGCTACCTTGAAGTCTGTGTTCGATGCATCAAAGCGGAGGAGGAACACGCGCCGCCCACACGCCACTACAGAGCAGATACCTTCAGTCTCGTCGCTCGTTATCGACTAGAACAAAATGCAAGGATTATGCCACTGGCAAGATTCAATTATGCCAGAAAATAATTTAACTAATCAAGTATGTATCGTTACAAGCGATCGTATTTTCGAATAGCTTTATTTATAGTTTATATAAATATTGTCTTTTTTATGTGTCACCTTGATCATGTCGGGCGGCGTGTTATCCGGCAAGCGCACTGCGGCGAGCGACACGGCGGGCTTGAGGCCGGCGGCGCGGCGCAACGCGGAGAGCACGGCGGCGCGAGCGGCGTGGCCCAGCGCCCCGCCCGCCAGCACCAGCACGCGCCCCCCGGCCGCCGCCGCCCCCTGCACGCCGCTCGCCCCGCCCCCGCCACGCCGCACGGGCGACACATCGCTCTCCCACTCCAGCGCTATTGGGCCGCGGAGGGAGATAAGCCCCTCCGAATTACCTGCTCAAATAGTTCAGATTTTTTATAACCAAATAATAATGTAAAAGGTCTCCATAAGACCTTTTCACTTAAAGAGATATCGATGTGAAATTTCTATGGCGGCGTAGTGGAGACGGGGTAACAAAAAATTGTTACGTTTTCATGTAACATTTTACCGTCACGGGTGCATATACCAAAACAACATCAAAATAAAGAGAGATCTTACCTATATTATACAGAATGAAACGATAACGTAAGGTAAATTATATACGTATAAAAAATTCATCCGTTTGTACGCACAAACATTTTTATACATACTGACCAGCAGTTTTGGTAAGCCATAACTCGTATTACCTATAGCAATGGCATCGGGCGCCACACAGAGCGCGGTGTCGGGCGGCAGACGCGTGCAGATGAGCGGCGCGGGCCGGTAGCCGCGCCCGGGCGCCGCGGGGGGCGAGGGGGGCGCCAGGCGCTCCAGCCACCGCGCGCGCTGCTCCAGCGTCGAGCACACTAGCGTCGCCTGCGACCAGCCGGCGGCCGACCGTTCCAGCTTTATCTAAAACATTTTACAGTATTAATAAAAGGCAACGACAATAGGGATGTTGACTAATTTTAGGATTCAATTTTATTTTATAGATATGACCTTAATATTCACGAAAAAAATATTATAAAAATAATAATCTTCAGTTTAAAAACAAAAATTGATAAATAAAAATCATTATCAAATTTCCCACCAAAAACGTCACGTGACGTCACTAAACGATATTCAATACTATCTGTCTGCTAAGTTTGTTGAATTTCCATATAAAATTGTTCCAATGACGTCATATTCTCAAAATGGCGTTTGAGGTCACGTGTCAGTGAGTACAATTTTTAACATTTTAAATTAATGATATTTAATTTATTGTGATTAATTTCAATAAAAGAATCATATTTTAGGCCTTTAAATGTTACCACTAATATTTTAGACATAAATTTATATTAATTTATAATTAGTGTCAACATCCCAATTGCCTGTCCAAACGTGTTAAGTAATAAGCCCCGCCCACCTACTTAACAGAAAAACAGAAATATTTCTAAATTATAATACTTGTTTACTTGCGTACTAAATTTAACTACTAAAATGTCTGTTTACACGTATTCATTAACTTAAAATTTAGTTATGTACTTAACAACTGAATACGTATAAACCGAATTTTAGAGAGCTGGTGAGCTCGCTCTAAACTCCTATTGCCTAAGGAGGTATGTGCTCCAAAGATAACAAAGTAGTTTAGTTTGATAGCCAAGTCAAATTTAAAACAGCTACAGGCCCTTATAGACTCAGTAAGGTTGAAATTTCAATGAAGCTCATCGTAATTACAGTGAAGGCCCTGTTAGCCTCGTTGTGCGGCAGGTCGGTGGCGTCCGGCGCGAGCAGCGTGCCGCGCAGGTCGCCGCCGGGCCCCGCCAGCACCACCGCGCCGCCGCTGTGTCGCGCCGCGCGCCGCTCCCGGCTGCCGTCCGGCCTGACCACGGAACACTACATTAATATCACGATAACATCAAGCTGAAATATCAGCGCTGTGCTTCTACGACTTATGTTGTGCAGCACGGCTTATGCTGAGTCTGGGCCTGATCGGGGGTCACGCCGCAGCACAGGCACCCATTAAATTTAATATTACCTATTAATTTGATGTATTTCTTGTTATGTAGGTACCTTCTATTTTTTTTTTTTACTCGTATCTCGTTTCTTTGTTATGTTCTACCCTCGAATAAATTCATTTCATTTCATAACTCAGAGTCACTAACGGATACTTAAATCGTTCCTTAGTACAAATTTGTATGGTAATTCTTTACTAAGGAGCCATTAAAGTAACCGTTATGCCCGGGATACACGAGGCTAGTTTTTCAATCTAGGATAGCAAGCTAGGGTTAGTAAGCTAGTACTTCTGGCTTCATGTAAACAAAACTAGCTTCCTTTTTAAGCTAGTAAGCTAGTTTACAAGCCAGGACAGTTTAATAGGATGAGTTCTATTTTTTAGGCTAGTAGCGCCCCCCACCACTGATTTTACTATCCTGGCTTGTGTACTAGCTTCATGTGACCTGCGAAGCTAGTTTTCAGTTGGCTAGTAAGCAGGAACCACGCGTTTCGTTTGTTTTTCCGCGACGTGTTTTTGAGAAAGATGCCTAAACTAAGTACGGAGATTAATTTAAAGTTTGTCTTTGTAAAACTGTACCGTGACCATGAATGTCTGTGGAACGCCACCCTTCCAAGTTATAAAGACAAATCTAAACGTGATTCAGCACTACAAGAAATGTGTGGCGAATTAAAGACATTAGGTATTGATATGACTATCAAAGACATAAAAAGTAAATTTAAAAATATAAGAGCAACGTATTCTCAAGAACTGACAAAAATTGGCACAGTTTTCGAAGTAACTGTTTCAGTCGAATTGTGTTTTTTTTCGCATGCAGTTCATTATGAATATGTGGTCACCCCATTCACTGTAATAATACTAGCTTAAAATAACCTAGCCTCATGTAAACAGAACTAGCATGTTCCAAGCCAGGTCAGCAAGCCAGGACAAAACTAGCTTGCTATCCTAGCTTCAAAAACTAGCCTCGTGTATCCCGGGCATTAGTGACTCTGAGTTGGGGCGTGAGACCCCGCAGACTGCACACTTTAAATCGGCCGACAGTTTGATCGGGTGTCTAATCAGTATAGGGAGCGAATCGTAGCAATGTGCGCAGTTACATACCTCCCTATACTGATTACGAACCCGATCAAACTTTGGGCCGATTTAAAGTGTGCAGTCTGCGGGGTCTCTTATAAGTATGGCCGATAATTTACTGTATTTAATATATGCTTACATTGACCATTGGTGATGATGGTGCAACCCACACAATCGTCACTATGCCTGGCAATCTTTGGTAACTAGAGAAACACAACATCATCTAAGTATTTTATTAATGGCCGTTTTCAATATTGTATCAGTTAAACTCAACCAAGAAGTCTCATTGAACGAAATAACAGCTCACAACGCGTTGTGGAATCTGTAAGGTCCACCACAAAGCGAATTCCCCGTTGTGGCCCTTTGGAAATGCCCACGATGGATTTTGGCAATCACACGTCTCTTATTAGTGATTATTCACCCCAAGCTTATTAGTTCAAAGACTAGGCTAGAAGTTGTAATAATACTAGGTATATAATAACAAAAATTGTTAACTTAAACTAACCAAATGACTAGTAGTGAATTATCTTCAGCCCCATCAGGCATATCGAGGCTCATAACCCTGTAAGAAATAATGATTAAAGTTCACAACAAAAATTTCCACATCTGTAATTACAATATCAAGCAATAAATAATTTCGTGGAAGCATTTAGCATGTGAACCAGTAAGCAATATATTTTGGAATGGAATGATTACCCATTTGCAATTTTTTTTGGTTTATCCGTGGTCTTTTCTCGTCTGGGTGTTGGTGGAAAACTGAAGTCAAAAATAAACGATTTCATTATTTATATTATACAATAATACGTCAAATGTGTAACTAACGGATCAATAACAAGAAGATTACAGACCTGGATTCATCAAATTTGTCGGCAAGTTTAGCTCGCAACCGATCTACTTCTTCCCGAAGTTCCCTGCAATAATATGTTGAAAAAATACATGTTGTTGAAAAGAAAATACACATACGGTAGAGTGGTAAAAGTAGTTAAATATTTTTTAAAGGTATATAGAGTAAGAGAGAGAAGGAAAGAGGAAGGAAGGAGAGAGGAGAGAGGAAGAGAGTAAAGATATAATAAGATCCAAACTAGCTGCAATTAGCTGCGTTGTAAAGCGTTGCACGCAAAAATAAAAAAGCAGTTTGGCAGCTGTTAGTTCAATGTTAGTAAAAATGGAGATGTTAAACACTTTCATTTTAGAAAAATATTTCGAAAACAATGAAAATTCTGTGGTCACAGTTCACATGTCTCTAACAAAATATATTAGGAACATATTTCTTTGAACATTAGGCTAGTCTACGGTCCCTGCTGTGAACACCATACGACCTTAAGTGGTAAACTGTGATTTAGTATTACACTTTCATTTACCTATTTTCTATCTCACTCTAACAATATTTTCTTTTTCTTTATATTTTTCCTTACCTGTTGACCCGCAGCAGCGGCGGGGAGGCGGCGCCGCGCCGGCCCGACCGACCGAACAGCTTGTTGCTCAGAGAACACTTCTTACGATTGGCCTCCTCCACTTTTACCTGGTAATCATTTTTGTGTGCTGTTTTTTAAACGATACATAAAATCATAAATACATCAAGAAATCAATAAGCGGTTTTATTTCCTGATTTCTTGGCTGTGTAATGTACACTCCATTTTTTTAGACAAGACTTATTTGGCAAACAAACTTAGCACTACTTTTTATGGAAATATTAATTTAAATTGATTAATGATGAACTTAATTTAGTTTCGGCACTAAATGTGTAGTCGTCTTTAAATTATTATCATTTTGTGTCAGCTTTATTTTTAAATTACAAATAAAGATAAAAAGACGGTGTAAGTTTGTTTACTACTTTGGACTCGACCAAAAAATGGACTATTTAAGTACATGTGTCTTGTATTACTTCTATAGCGGATTAAATAATACCACAATAAACATCAAAATGTTACATTCAAAGGCGATTAAAAATACATAGTTAAGTAAAATAAATAGATGTCTGTAGTATCGTTATATAGTATCGTTACCTGCAGGAAGTCGATGAGCTTGGCCTGCTGGCGCAGCGTGGCCGTGGCGCGGGTCTCGCGCGCGCGCCACCACGCCGCCGCCGCCGCGCTCGCCTCGCGCGCCGCCTCCACCTCCTCCTGCACCACCACGCATACCACCACCACCACACCATATTATTATATTATAGCTTGTACTATACACCCACATTAGCTTGTGTAAACTAGCCAATAAGGTCTTAGAATACATTTTACTATGATTTTTTATTTTAGCCGCCGTCACGTTTTAAGTTTGTGGAAACAGGACATGATGATTTGGGAGTATGATGAAAATTTATCTGTTTATACTCCTCAAACAAGTAATAATACAAATGATAATATATTTATTGATGAAATGATTTTTAACAATTTATACCAATGTAATAACATTACCAATGAAAATAATCGTATGCTTGACCTTATTTTAACTAACACACCGACGAGACTTGAAATTTCTAGATGTTTATCTCCATTGACAAGTTTAGATGCTCACCATCCGGCGCTTGAAATACGTGTACACGTGACTCAAACAGAACGCTTACTTAAAACTAAAAGGACACCGATACTAAATTTTAGCAAATCTGATTACCAAAAGATAAATAAGGAGCTATCTAACATAAATTGGTTGGACGTATGGAAAGATACTTATGAGATAGAGAAAATGACAGCTCTGTTTTACTCTACCATAAAACCCATTATAGAAATGTATACTCCATATTATAAGCCTCATAGTGAAAAATATCCCTATTGGTTTAGCATTCCCCTTATAAAGTGTTCACAAGAAAAATTGAAGTACCACAAAAAGTATAAAAAATATGGTAATCCGAGGGACAAAGCAACATTTGACTTGCTTAGGAATAGATATGATAATATGTTAAGACATTGCTACAATTCATTTAAAGATAATGCTGCTAAGACAATAAGAGTCCAACCTAAAAAAATCTGGTCCTTTGTAAAAAGTCAAAAACGCCATAGTCATGCCATACCTAACCAAATGGTCTTAGGTCATAAAGTTGCCACAGGTGGTCAAGAAATATTTGATTTATTTTCTGAATATTTCCAATCAGTATATACGTTGCCCAATAATACTATATATAAGAATAGTGAAAATGTGTTACAAGAGAGCTTATCATCTATGAGTAATTGCATTTTAACAGAAGTTGAAATTTTAAGTGCCTTAAAAAAACTAGATCCAAATAAGGGACCAGGCTTAGATGGAATACCTAATAAGTTTCTTAAATACTGTGCTGAAACCTTGGCTAAACCATTACAGATTTTATATAATAAATCCCTAAAAGATGGCATGTTCCCAGACGTATGGAAGCAGGCTCGATTAACTCCAATACACAAGAAAGGTGATGTATCAGATGTATCCAATTACAGGCCGGTATCAATTCTCCCCGCACTTGGAAAAGTTTTCGAAGGTCTAATACAGCGAAGAATCTACTGGCACGTAAAAGAAACCATCCACCCAGAACAACATGGATTTATGCCTAAAAAGTCTACCGCATCAAATTTAATAGGTTTTATCAATGATATTGCTGAGGCTCTCGATGACGGAGACGAGTTGCTTGCCATATATACAGACTTTAGTAAGGCTTTTGATCTAATAGACCACTCCATGTTATTAAAAAAAAATATCAGCCCTCGGAATTCATGGCTCGTTGTTGCGATGGTGCGAGTCATATTTAGGAAATAGGTCACAATTAGTCATGATACGTGGATATACCTCAAAAACCAAAGCTATTCCAACTGGTGTACCGCAGGGTTCACATATGGGTCCCCTGTTCTTCATAATATTCATAAATGACTTAGCTAGCGAATTGAGATGTCCTTTTAAAGTGTACGCAGATGATTTAAAGCTGTATCAGCGCATCAAGACCGATAACGATATCAAATTCCTGCAGAGAAAA
The DNA here is from genome assembly GCA_963932265.1 of Thymelicus lineola. NCBI lineage: Eukaryota > Metazoa > Arthropoda > Insecta > Lepidoptera > Hesperiidae > Thymelicus > Thymelicus lineola. The sequence goes on along the minus strand of OZ010681.1, from coordinate 5,090,954 downwards.
CTTGATAAGGTACAATTGTGGAGCGTAACAAATAAAATGAAATTAAATATTGAAAAGTGCTATCATATTAAATTCACTAGGAAAAGGGAACCCACGATAGCGGTATACACCCTGCAGAGTGTCACTCTCAGTGAAGTTAATGAAATTCGAGATTTAGGAATTATACTAGATAGATCTTTAAGCTTTCGAATCCAAATAGTATTGTTAAAAAAGCCTCTAGGTTATCTGGGTTTATATCTAGGCAGTCAAAGATCCAAAGGTACTCATACCAATATACAATTGTCTAGTGAGAAGCACTCTCGAATACAACAGTCCTATCTGGTCACCGAGCTATGCCGTGCATAGCGAAAGGATCGAGCGAGTCCAGAAAAGATTTCTATATCAGCTAACCTATATAAACCAAAAATGCAAGAATTTACAATATTATGAATGCAGACTAAGTTTTTATAATCTTCAATCGTTAAGAACCCGACGTAAGATAGCGGATATGTTATTCCTGTTCAAAATTATTCATGGTTTGGTAAATTGTCCTGACTTTTTAAATAAAATAGTATTTACAGTTCCACGTTCTGGTAGTCGTATCATTAATAGGGATACATTCCACACAACATTTTGTCGAACCAATGTAAAAAAAACACTGTGTTTTAAATAGAATGTTATCGTCCTACAATACCATAAACAGAGATTTTGATATTTTCACGGGTACTTTGGCTTCGGCTAAAGTACTTATTCGTAAAGCCATCAAATGAGCAATCATACTCAGTTTGTAAATTTTCTTTATTTTTATTTATAATACTTAACACGTTTTTCTTTTTTGCATGCTGTGTTCACTGTATTTAGAATGGACACTGTGCGTCCTTATAACTTAATTAAGTAAGATGTGCTACATTCAAAGGTGTTACATTCAGTTTGTGAACCAAATAAAAAAAAAATATATCAATTTAGTACGTTTTCGGGAAACGAGCAAACCGCGCATGCTCACTACCATTCATTAAGCAACATCTAACTTAGTCAAAGTCAAAGTCAAAGTCAAAATATTTTATTCATATAGGTATCTTTGATACACTTATGCACGTCATTTTTTTGGCTTTTCGGAAGGTGCTTTGTCATGGAGGAGAAGAAAAGCCTAAAGAAACTCCTCAGCACATCTTTTAAAAAAAATATTACAAAAATGATATTATCATACAAAAGTTTACTATTCTAAGTGGAACTGGTTGCAGAGCTAATCATTTCCATGCGTCTTTGTCATTTAAATACTCGTTTACACTATAATATCCCTTGCCTAACAATTGTGTTTTTACACGTTTTTTGAAAGATTCTATTGGCAAGTCACGTATTATTTTTGGGATTTTATTATAGAAATGTACACCAAGCCCTATGAAAGATCGTTGCACTTTACTTAGGCGGAACGAAGGCGTAACTAATTGATACATTCTTTTTGTTTGGCGATTATTAATATCAAAATTTTGTTTATACGCGTTTATATTCTTCCTTATAAAAACTACATTATTGAAGATATACTGGGAAGCTACTGTAAGTATACCTATTACCTTGAACTTTTCACGCAAAGATTCCCGAGACTTAAGTTTATAGATAGCCCTAACAGCCCTTTTTTGGAGAATGAAAATTTGTTCTATATTGGCTGCTTTGCCCCACAGCAAGATGGCATATGACATAACACTGTGGAAATAAGCAAAATAAACTATCCTAGCAGTTTCGACGTCAGTATACTGCCTTATTCTCCTAACAGCATAAGCAGCCCTACCAAGTTTTGTCGCGAGATTTGTTATATGTGGGCCCCATTGAAGTTTACTATCTAAGGTCACCCCTAAAAAGACCGTTGATTCCTCCATATGCAATGTTTCATTATTTAGTTTAAGAGATTTGCTGACTTTTTTAACATTAGGTAGCACAAACTCTATACATTTAGTTTTTTTTGCATTTAAAAGTAAGTTATTGATAGTGAACCAACGCGACACATGCGAAAGAGCACTATTTACGTCGTCGAAATTTACTTTATTCCTTTCACACTTAAATATTAATGATGTATCATCAGCAAATAGTACAATATCCGCTTGGTTCTTTACATAATGTGGTAAATCATTAATATATACCAGAAAAAGAAACGGACCCAATATAGAGCCCTGCGGTACACCCATCACAGCCGGTGACCCCGATGACTTAATATCGTTTATGCTTACTTTTTGTATTCTATCACTCAAATAAGACGCGATCAAGCTAAGGGCCTTGTTTTAGTAATTAAACTTTATCTCTTACTTTATAACTAAACTATTATACTAATTACTAAACTAAATCTTTAATTCAGATCAGCCTGTCTAGTAGGACAATAGATAAACGATCAGTGACCTGTGCAGCGTCGAGGCTGGCCTGTAGCTGCAGCGCGGCGGCGTGGTGGTGCGAGGCGCGCGTGTGCAGCGCGGCGCACTCCTCCTGCAGCGCGTGCGTGCGCCGCGCCGCGCCCGCCAGCGCCGCCTCGCGCGCCGCCAGCGCCGCCGCCGCCCTCTCCACGCGGCCCTCCAGCTCCGACACGAGCTCGTCGCGGGACTTCAGCCGCTCCTGTACATCCAAGTTATGTTTGCATATACGATATTTCATATTTCCTGCAACGATCCAATACAATTTTCCGAGAGGAATCATCATTATCATAACAACACGTAACTGTCACACTGCTGGGCTCGAGACTCAGATAATAGTTACGCACACCTTTGAGAACACTGTAGGTTTAATTTTAATACACACAAAACTTTTGAAATTAGAGATGAGTGAACGATAGGACTGGAAATGGAAATGTAACTGGAGACTGTAATAATCGGCCGTGAACATGTTCGTCGCTGTATACCTGCAGCAGCTGCAGCTGCGCGGCGGTGTGCGCGAGCTGCGCCTGCAGGTCGTCGACCCGCTGCTCGGCGAGCGCGGCCGCCGCCCCCCGCTCCGCCGCGCCGCGCTCCGCCGCCGCCGCGCGCGACCCGCTCGCCTCCAGCTCCGCGCGCACGCGGTGCAACTCGCTCTGTGTAGTTAGCGTCACAACAAAATAACAAGTGACTACAGGTAATAAATGAATGTCTCAAATGAAAGATCGTTATCTCCAAGTTTTATTCTAGAATTTTATTATTCTACTGCGAAGTTTTGTTTTATGCATCAGTCCTCGGAATAAAAAATATATTGGTAGAACAGACTTTTAAACATGCAGATTTGATTACTTATTAGTATAAAACAATTTAATTTTAATGCGAGATGATGTTTGTAATAAATAACATACCTCAAGCTCCTTATTCTTGAGTTCATGGAAATCAGCAAGCTTCTCCAAGTCGGTGAGCTGCTCCTCCAGCAAACTGCATGCTTCTTGTAGGGCCTTGTTATTCTGAAATATTACATTTATTGAAGTAAAACTTCTATATCGACGTGGCAGAGGAGGTAACAAAAAAACACGTTTTCTTATAACGTGTTACCGTCGTGACTATGCAGTCACGACGGTAAGACGGTATTTAATCGTGCGATTAAATAATAACAACGACAAGTAAAATAAATACACTGGTAAAATAAAAACAATCGAATAAAATACAAAACGAATATTCTTCATATTTAAAAAAAAAGCACCTTCCGAAAGAAGAATACATTCAGAAAAAAATATGAAAACGGACAATAAATTTAGGTTAGAATCCGTGGACGAAAACAAACAATATTCCTTGCACTAATCGAAATATACCATGGTGAATTGAGCGTGGAAGGCGGTCAGCGTAGCGTCAACGGCGCCGCACGGGCCGTACGGGTCGCACGCGCCGCGCAGCAGGTCTGCGGCCAGCGCGAGCCGCATGCGCCGCGCCCACGCCCCGCCCGCCGCCAGCCACGCCGGCTTGGGCCACACGCACGGCCGCTCGCCGCCCGATCCCCCCAACTTCGGTAACTCGCGGAGCTTCGACAGTAACGACGAATCCATCACACGTATTAAAAACTTTACATGTTTCAGTAAAGTTTAAAATTTTACGTCTCGCAAGTACGTCTATCGCTTTTGAATTTTCACGCAATCAACGACCCTTTGCGGTTTGCTTTTTAAATAAGAGTACTAAATTTATTTTGATGGTCAGTTGGAAGAAGATGAACCGTCCTAGTGAACTTCGCGATAGGAACTACTCGCTGCAGCCGGTCGAATAACTAAGAAAAGATTAATCAACAATCAAAACGGACAATACTGTTTACAGTAATTGTATTTTGACTAAATATCAACACCACCAGGTTTGCACAGACAATCGGTTCTAATCAAAACAATGATTAGTGACGATAACAAACATTACTGTTATGATCATGGTTCTATAATATCATTCGAAAACATAAAATAATTCCTATTCTTCCTTGGCATGCCTCGACATCCTTCGGAATGTATTTGCAGGCATCGGGACGCCGAAGATGCAATGTGCAAGAAATACGCCTGTAGTAAAGAGACTACGCACGAGCATGATTCCGCGACGGGGGCATTTTTCCCGTCAGTGCGCGTTTGCATGCGGTGATGCCGACCGATCCTGTGGCATAGCTTGCCGCCAGGAGACAGGGAAGGTGTAACCAACATCGTGTAGCGTCACAGAATACAGAATTGTACCTACTGGTACAGAAGAGTCACTCCGCAGAATCATTTAAATAAATAGTGACTCTTGCTCCGACACAATAAAGTGTAATTCAGGTCGCACAGCGCTAATTGTCAACAGACGTTGCCCCTCTTTCTAATCATAACTCTTATCCTCTCTGACAACGTCAGGGTTGTCTTTTATTGTGATGACATGTGTAATAGACTACAAATGTATGACACGGCGCGGCGGCGTGGCAGCCCTTCTGAAATTAGTCCGACACGTCGAACGCGGCACGTACTTGTAACATCACAGTCACACCAAACGTGTGGAGTGCGCCAGGCCTGGTAGCGTACACGTACTCGTACAGTGAGCAATGTGCAGTGTGTCGTGTGTGTCGTGTACCTGCAGCAGCTCGTCGTTGTGCGCGCGCAGCGGCCGCAGCTCGTCCCGCAGCTGCGCGCGCTCGCGGGCCGACAGCTCCTCCTGCTCCTCGGCGTGCATGCGCCGCTTCTCGCTGTACATCACCTCGCTGCGGAGCTTGCGGATGTCGTTGCGAGACCTGCGCAGTTATCACATGTATAGTTGAACTTGACCATGCCTGTCTTGAATTCACCAAAGTTGATGTGAATTTTATTTAACAAAGGCGTTACTAAGGGTCTGTGTGACTGATGTTATTTGTGACTAAGACTACACAAGAAAACACTGACCTGTCCACTTCCGCCTGTAGAATATCATAAGACTTCTGCAGCCTGTCGAGCTGTTCCTTGCAGCGCGCCGCCTCCGCCGTGCTCTGCTCGTGCTGTGGCTTCAGGGTTGCCAGCTCGCTCTGCAGCTTGCCCGCCTTCTCCTCGGCCGCCTTGCGAGCCTCCAGCAGCGACGCGATGCGCTCCTCGGCTCGCTTAAGGTCGCGGCTCGTCACTTTAGCGTCTAGCGTGAGGTCGTTCAATTCCTTTTCCTGGAAACAGCTTGATCTGTTTACAGTACTATACTTATTTTAAATAGTGAGTGGAGTTCGATTAACAAGCTGTAAGAATTACAAACCTTGCGCCATCTTGCCAAATTGGAAGCTCTAGCCTCTTGACGTAGCGCAGCCATTTCTTCAGTACGGGCCTAAAAATAAATAAAACATGGCTTGTTAATTAGAATTTGAGTGGCATAATTGATGATTGTTATCAGATAGAAATAGATAGATATAAATTAGTAATTTTGTTGATGATTTCAATGATTAACAAATTTAATTACAACTGAATTTCATTGGTAATATTTCATAAAGTAATTATACCTGCAGCTGAGCCTCGGCCCGCTCCAGCTGCTCCTTCAGCACGGTGAGCTGCGCGTTGGTGTGCGCGGCGTCGGCCACGCTCTCCGTGTCGCTGGGAGACCCCCGCGTCTCCCCCTCCCCGCCGTCCGTGGAGCGCGACGTGTTGCCCGCCTCCCCCTCCCGCGACTCCCGCGCCGCGCACGTCGCACACCGACGGCTCTCTAGCGCGCTCACTTCCCTCTCCAGTTGGCGGACTAGCTGCTCCAGAGTCTTCACCTAATGCATACGTGGATATGTTAATCATGAAACAATACAGCAAGCGGTTTTCAGACCTTCGCCATCAATAAAACGTAACTAAGCCGTAATTTTGACGTCAGCTACGTCAAATACGTTACGTTCTTAAATAAAATGCACAGAATATCATAATCACCACGGCCTTGGCCCGATAAACTATAATATTAGAATTTTGGTCCTTCGAGCCGGACACCAGTAACCTACAGTAATTCTTAACATATTTAACCTTCTCCCGGTGCCTAGAATCATCATGCAGTGCGTTGGCCGCGCGGGACTCGGCGTCGTCGAGCCGCTGCAGCAGGCGGGACTCGGTGCGAGCGCACTGCTCCTCCAGGGCGGCCTCGCGCTCGCCCGCCGCGCGCACGCAGCGCTCCAATTCCTGTTAACATGAAACAATTAATTTAATGAGGGGATCATGAAGAGTAGAATATTCTCTCATATTAGTAATCAAATATGCAGCAACTAACTCATAGGAAACTGCCAAGTAGTTCGTACACTTGCCAGTTATGGCTACAATATCGTTTGTCAATCAGTTTATGTTCAAAAAGTAACAGCTGATATTACATAATATACATAGCTCAGAGTAATGATATTATATAATATATTAACTGAATGAATTAAACTAAAAATAAAATCTATCTTTACCTGTACGTGGGCGTCCAGTGCAGATGCGCGCACTCGCTCCTGCGCCAACTGCCCCTGCGCCTCGTTCAGCTGCTTGTGTGCCATATCTATCTGCCGCTGTTTCTCTACTAAGGATTCCTGAAATATGATACTCATATTAACTTTACTTAAGTTTAATCGCAATGGAAGATAAGTAGGTAGGTATATAGAACAATACAGACACAAAGTAAGCTTGCAATGTATTATATAATAAACGGCGTAAATTGGTGTTGCGTTACCTCCTACGATTATCATTCAAAAAATGATCTTGAACACCAAATTTATGGTTACTGCTATCAAACAGGACATAATTGTAATAAGGGAAGATCGCCGCGCACATATACGGTGCAATGCGTTTGTAGACTACTACTAGTACTATACATATGCGATATATACCTGAGCGGCGTTCAACTGTGCGCCGAGGTGGTCGACGTCCTGCCGGAGCTGCGCCGCGGAGGTCTCGGCGGCGGCCAGCTTGCTCTCCACGACCTCCCGCGCGCGCACCTCCTTCGTCACCAGCGCCTCGGCGCTCGCCACCCGCGCGTTCTCAATGTCGCCGCCACTCATTGTTTGACGGCGAAGAGCACGCTCTTTCGCAATCGTGTCCTGTTATTAAATAAAGTTTCATTTTTTTTTTATTTGGAACAAACGATACAAACTAAAACTATACAGTACCGACATGCAACAAGTTTCAATACTCTTACTAATCTATTTCTACAACTATATCTAAGACTACTTTCATACTACTCCACTCACAATGGGTTTCACGTTGATTTCAGTGATCCATCTATGTCGTAAATCTTGCACTTGTTGAATTACATCCTGATAAAAATCAATTCACTATTCATAATATATTGTTACAAAGTTCTGACAACTGGAGGGATGGGTGATTTAAGAATATAATTGCTGGCGTTTAATTTAAAATTAGATAATTATCATTGACAAATAAATTCCTCTCACCTTATAGTGCTTATGTTGCGCTCTGGCGGAGTCTGCAGCGGCTAGAGCGCTGGAGCACTCCGCCTGCAGCTCGGCCACGCGCGACTCGAGCCGGGCGATCTGGTCGTGCAGCAGCGCTTTCTCCGCTTGCAGCTCCGAGGCATGCGCATGTGCTGCGCGCACCTCCGCGTTGCTCCGCTCCGCCCCGGCCGAGCTCAGCTCCTGGTTGGTCCGCTGCAGAGCCATGCGCTCCTCCTTCTCCACTTCTACTTGACGCTCGAGACGCCTAATGCAGTATCAAAATAATTTTATTGAATATTTAATTATTTTAGGTCAAGCATTTATTTGTGAATGCTATTCTTTTACTGTCATATTATTTTACCGTTTTTATAGAAGTTCTCGGTCTTCTTAAATCTTTCTTAATTAGTTTTGCTAATGTTTTTCTCGTAATATAGACAAACTAATACAGATAAATCGAATAAAAAATAAAAATCATAAGAATCCATTTTATATTTCTCTAAAAAAACACCAAGATAAATTCTGTGAGCCGCGAATCATCATTACTATCAATCCACCCACTTGTTCTGCAGCGTGAGCGCCGTGATGTCGGCCTGCAGGCGCGCGCGCATGCGCTCGCTCTCGGCGTCGGCGTCGCGGCGCGCGCGCTCGGCCGCCGCGCTCGTCGCGCTCTCCGCCGCCGCCAGCTTCTTCTGTAAGGAAGCGATCTCGCGCGCGCGCATCGATGCTAGTTTCTCCGCTGATCTGTTACGGTCCAAATTGGAAAGCGTTTAATATCAATGTTTGAATATTAATCATAAATCATCTATACTAACATTATAAAGAGGAAAGATTTGATTGTTTGCATTGAATAGGCTCCGAAACTACTGAACCGATTTGAAAAATTCTTTCACTGTTGGGAAGCTACACTATTCCCGGGTGACATACGAGTAGGCTATATTAATTATTTTTTTTACTATTTTTCCCGAAGCGAAGCTAGGACGATTTCCTAGTACTGAATAAAAGACTAACTGTTACATTCTGTCAATCAACGCAGAGCCTACATCAGTGGATCTAAAAGCATGAAACTTTGTATAGAGATTCCTAAAATAAAATTTCTCCCAACGCGTAGTAAAAATAGTAAATCTTGGCATAGCCTGAGGGCTATACAATATTACATCTATAGAGCAAAAAATATTTCATACTTACTTGTAAGTAGCCAAATCAATAGCTGTACAATCGTGACTCGAGCTGAATCCGCTGCTACTCTCTTCATTCTCTTCTGGAGCAACGTACGAATACCCTTCGAAGATAATTACATGTAATATAGCGAATATTTCATTGACGTCAAAAGGCAAATTTCCTCATGGATTGTAAGTTTTACTATAATATCAATTGGTAATTACAATATATTGTTTAATGTATGCAGACAGTTTCCACGCGCGAATCATTAACACGTCATACTTGGCGAACTGTCGCATTCGTAACGCGACAGTTTTGGGTGTCAGTGAATGAAAGAGTATAGAATATACCGTTGTGATGCAATCTCTCTAAAGATTAACCATGCTCACTCACTACCCATGCAACTTTAGGTATTACAAGAGTTTATGCATGACACAGAAACTTGTTCAGTGGACTAGGATGTGGGTGATGTGGGTGACGTGAGCACGGGTTGCTTACCGACGAAGGGCAGCTGTCCGGCGAAGGGCGCGCGCGTGCGGAAGGGCGCGGCGGAAGGGGGCGGCGTGGCGCGCGGGGGCGCCGGCAGGTACGCCGTGTCCTCCGCCCCGCGTACCAACGGCACCCATGGGGGAGCCTGTCATTGTATGGTATATAATAATAAGATATTTACCACATTGCCACTAACATAGATTTTTTATGAACTCCTAAGTTAATACGAGACTTGCCAGTGGAATTGTTTAAAAAACATGTAAAATCTCAACTTTTTGGCAAAGGTACTGTAGACGAGTACTTAAATGACAAAGACGCATGGAAATGACCAGCTCTGCAACCAGTTCCGGTCAAGTGTCAAAACAATATTAAAAAAAAAACAGTATTAAAAAAAACAACATTCAAAAACAATATTCTAACAACATTAAAAAAAATATAATAAACATAATAATATTCATTTTTCAAAACGAGCGTTTTTAAAAACGTTTTACGTCACCGTCGTTTTTGTGTCACCGTCCGTTTTACAAATCTTAAAATTTCACTCTCATCATTTTTTTCCATTTATTTCATAATGCACCTAAAGAAGTATAACTTCAAAAAGGTATTCTAGTAAACAAGTTTTACCTGCTCTTCAAGCTGCTAGCTCACGAGAGAACGAAGAGAGAAAAAATAAAAACGAAGCCGTGATCAGTGTGTGTATGTGTGTGTCTGTGTGTGTGTGTGTGTGTGTGTGTGTGTCTGTGTGCGTGTTACCTGGTCCCGTATGTTGTGTATGTGCAGGTGGTGCATGGCGGCGTGCTGCAGCGTGTCGAGGTAGTTGTAGCGGCGCGCCGGGGCCACGCGCAGCAGCCCGCCCACCAGCGCGCGCCACTCGCGGGACCCCGCGCCCGGGGGGAACGGCGGCTCCGGGTTCGGTTCCCGCTCGTACCTGCAACCGATGCAATGTTGAGGTTGACGTTCTGTTGTGTACTGCGTTACCATTTTAATAGTTTTTTGTGACCGAAGTTTTAAATTAAAATATTTTGAAAAGATTTTACATTTCTTTCAATTGCTACAGTAATTGTCAGTAATTCTTGGGGAGTTTTTATAACTTGCACAATCCTTTAGAAATAAAGGAATAAAACTTGAAAGCAGATTTTTTTGTGAACATACAAATCTGTAAGGAACGACATTTTATTTTAACTATAAACTAGGGTCGAACAATTGGGAATGTTGTTAGTTTTTATACATGTAACAAGAGTAGTAAGAAACCATAATTATTATAGTCCAAGATATTGCTCTTCATTTAATTTTGAATTTCGCGGTAAAAGTTTCTATTTGAGACAAAAATTTAGTTAGTAGCAACTTACCTCTGGATATTGCTCAGAATCTGTGCGATGGAATCGTCTTCACCCGACGAGAACGGCCTCTTGAGAGTAACGAGCTCGAACGCGACGACACCGAGCGACCAATAGTCGCACGCCGACTAGAAAACGAAACATGACATAAAAACCTACTGCTAGCTGGAAGTGGGTAATCCATCGAGTTAGACCCAGTCCTGGATTTGTCAATAGGCCGTATAGGCCGCGGCCTATGGGCGGCAGCGTCCTAGGGGCGGCAGATTTCCGAAATTCTTGTTTTTTTACGCACTTTCTTAGTGACTAATTCAGTGCATTCCTTACTATGAATGGAAAATTATTACTTTAGAAAGGTACATGGGGCGGCGAAAATTTATTGGCCTACACTCATAAAAAATATAAATCCGGCACTGGTTAGACCTACCACATACACACAATTGTTATATCGATTAAACTATTTAGTAGAGTTGTATACTTGCACGATTTCATGACGATCAAACGATTTAGTCGACGGTGATGCGCAAACGGTTCAGTTATCAATTTATGTAATTTTTTAGTTTTTTCTATAGACCAGACATCTTCATCCTATTTTAAGTGCCAGATTGCTTAATGGAAACTTTCATACATTACATTTTAAATTGAAAGAGTATCCACATGCAGACTACAATACTACAAAATGAGTGAAATAAGTTTTAATGAAATAATTTAATTAAAACGTAATATTTCCCGCCACAGCTAAAATTCATACATGATGTCGATTCGACGGCCGTCGCCCGTCTAAACAGCCGCTAATCGACTGTTTACACCGTGTCCTACGTGGGCGACTCAACGCGAACGCGATCGCAAAGCGATCCGGTGCGAATTCAATGCGATGCGGTGCGATGCGGCGACTCTGTCCTACGTGCGCGCGAATTGTCCCTTCACCGCCACTGACATCCATCGCGCAACTGAAGTTCGTGCGAAAATATCAAACCAACTGATCGCGTTCGCGTCAAATCGCGCCGCGCCGCATCGCACACTACGTGCGTTTTGTAACGTAGGACACTTCAACACATTTCAACTGTTTGTTGTTTTCGCATCGCGCCGCGTCGCTTCGCGTTCGCGTTGAGTCGCCCACGTAGGACACGGCGTTAGTCGAGTGTATGCGGGTTCCAATACATGGCAATACACACTGAACGATCGGTCGATAGTTGGCCTTTTACTAGAAGGCGATCAATGTGGTTTTTTGATTTTTTAGTTGATGATCTATCTAGTTGATTATACGCGGATCGTACGACCAAAAATTTTTGTATGCGGTAGGCTTTAATGCACCATCGGCAATTTACACTTATTGTACTAGACTTCCTTTAGGTTTTTATATCAAATTAAAACTGGAAATGAGGTTTGATGTAAATAATGTAGATAGGTGGAATTTCGCGTAACATGTGACACACTGTGAAAAATACAAGTACATGTTGTACAACTAGAATTATACACTTAAACATGGAAATATAAAAAAAAAATTGATTAAAAATCACATTAAAACTATTCCAATTTGGAGTAATAATTCTTTCATGCAACAAGAGTTAATATTTTTTTCCACAAGCTTGCCAATTTAATTTAAAACTACAAACACGAAAGGTATTTACAATTATCTAACTTTCCTAATAAATGCATGCTGTTTACTATACTACTTGGAAGGAGTTAGTGCTACATTAACATGTCTATGTTAGTAAAGGAAAAATTTGATACCAGTGAGGTGTATCATGTGCAATCTAGACTACAACTTCAACAGTGCAATATGTGTTAAGCTAATCTACTATTTGACCGCCTGTGCAGTGTGCGTGTCATGAGTAAGGACAGGGATAATTTGGTAAAACTAATCACTGTACTGCTGATAGTATTATCTTGAAGTAGTAGAATAATATTTTATTCGCCACAGAACCCTTTCTCAAGACACACGCAGTAAACTATACTGGCAGATACGCACTCAACTGACGAGAGCTAACTAAAGGGTTTTAACAAACAGAAAATATTTATTTTATACCCACTCCTTCCACATAAAAATAAGTTCAGTCGGGTCGGTAAATTTACTCGCTCATTCGCTTTTAGAAACACAAAGACTTCTCGAAACTAAATATTGTGCGCTGGCTGGTTTCCATCCTAAGGTCTGGGTTTATGAACATACTCCCAACCAAACGAAATGATTAACTCGTTAATGATAACCACCTCAAATAATTTTGTAACTTTCAGAAACATCAAAAAATATTTAAGAAAATAGACTCAGATAAAACTAATTTTCAGTACCTACTGTGTGGTCAGGTAAATTTTTAGCGATAAAAAATATACAAGGAATAATTTTTTTAACTATGAAATTTTCATTAAGCCTTATAATAACAACCCAACGTTAGCTCTGTGTCGTAGAGTGTGTACCAACAACAGCGTGTAGAAGCGGGATGTTAGCGCGAACCCACAATGGCGGTGGTCACGTGCTGGCAGCATTGGAAACACACGCTGTGGTCGGCGGCGCACGCGGCGGCCGCCAGCAGCTCGGGCGCCACGTAGTCGGGCGTGCCGCACGCCGCGCTCGCGCCGTCCGTCAGCCGCGCGCACGACCCGAAGTCCGCCAGCTTCACGTGCCCGCATCTGGGGATGCCATCCACCCAACGTGGCACGCTTAGCTGTATTCACTAATACCATATGCAAAAACCTACGGATACGCCACTGATACTGTTGCCAACGACATCAAATACCATTACATATCACGACACCACAACAATTTTGCCGTTAATGCTGGACTAGAAAGAGACAGACTTAATATCTAATAGCAGGTTTAAGTCTGCTAATTTGGGTTACTAATTTAAATGATTTAAAAAAAAGTGCAAAATAAATCTTCTAGATGGTATTCACATCTATTCCTCTGTTGTTTTCACGTAACGGTAGACATGACGAACGGTGACCACTTACCATCAATTCCCTCTGTATGTTTCTCCATCCAAACACCTGCTCACATATTTATTTATAATTCTCACCTATCCAACAATATATTGTGCGGCTTGATATCCCTATGAACGTAGCCCATGCCGTGTAGCACTTTCAACGCGTGCGCGATCTCCGCGACGTAGAAGGCGGCGTCGCACTCGGCCAGCGGCTGGCTGCGGCGCGCGATCAGCCCCGCCAGGTCGCCGCCGCTGCACAGCTCCATCACCAGGTACAGGGTATTGCTGTCCTGTTGGAATAAACATTGGTATGCTCAAACAATGCTGAAAACATTAAATATACGAACCAAAATAAACAAGTGACAAATTGATTCAGGTATGAGTATAGGCCTGATGAAATAAAATATGAGACTGCAAGGTATTTATGTTATGTACCTCATTGCCGCTCGAGGTGTAATAGAGCTCCAAAACTTGAAACACACTCTTAGCCCAATAGTCGTTGAGAGATATAGTAGAAAGCAAATCAACTCCAAACATACATTCAATAGTTAAATTCTAAATGGTGTCTATGAAGTGCAATAACAACCAATGCACTCTGGTTGTTATTTGTGTAATAACTTCTCAATAGTATGGATAATTTAAAATTTTAACAAAAAAATAACCATCTTCAAATTTAAGACTTATATGCTTTTGACATGGATGCCATTGTCAGATCTCGCTCAAATTTATGTTGGACCACATTACAAGCACCAGCTTTCGATTAAAAAAAGAATCATCAAAATCGGTTCATCCAGTCCAAAGTTCCGAGGTAACAAACATTAAAAAAAAAACAGTCGAATTGAGAACCTCCTCCTTTTTTTGGAAGTCTGTTAAAAATACGGTCCCACAGAGTCCCACTATGGAGTCATACCTGGAAAGCATACTGCAAGTGAGGTATCCAGGGGCTGCGCGCGGTGGCCAGCACGTCGCGCTCGTCTTCAGCGCCGGCGACGCGTTTCCGCGCCTGCTCCTTGCGCACGCTCTTCAGTGCGTACACATCGCCTGTCTGTTTCTCGCGTACCATCTGACAGATCGTATCATATGCGTGAATGATTGTAGAGATTTTCAAGGATGTTAGGCCTAAGATACTTGAAGTGAAATATGGATCTCCATTGATCATTTGCATGTTGTTATTACTTGTAGTAAATAATCAGAATCAATCTTTTTCTCTGTTATTCATATCTATTAATAAAAACAGAACTTACATGTACTTCTCCGAAATGTCCTCGTCCAATTGTTTGAATGAGATCAAAATCTGACAGAGAAACTCGAGCTCGCCGGAGCTCTGCCAATGTACTGCGATCTGAAATTATACCAATTGAATAATTACCACAGCAGATAGAGGTAAATAGTTACAATAAATAGTCTACAAGTTCATTATTTTTTTAAGTGTTGTTCTAAAAAATCCTTTTCATCATTTTGCTCATTAGAGCTCATTTGCTCATAAATATAAATAGAATGTCATGATTTCGTTTTTCATTTATTTTTTATTTTATTTTACAATCTTTTGAAAAGAAATGAATTCTCCTCGTAGCTCGTACGTATTATTATTATATGAAAACGAAAATCTACAATAGCGTCATCTCTGTTTATAGGTATGAAGTATTTGAAAGAACTTTTACACAGTACATCGACTCAGACTTTAGTTGTAGGCAAGAAAATCACAGATGTCGCACAGCTCCTGATATTTAAAACGATTTAAACCTAATTTTCGACTACAGTAGGTTTAAAATAGTTAGCCGCACACAGCTAAGCTTAGCTATCGGCTACTCCTGCTACCGAATAGCGGGGCGGCTGCCCGCAGCCCGCTGCAAAGCCAAACCAAAACATAGTAGTTATATTATACTCTTTGGTGGCTACTCGCTGTGCCGTAACTTGTCGCTGTCGGTTATTCTAGCCAGAGTAGCCAGCCAGTAGTCAATAGCTAGCTATAGTGTTGACGGATATCATAGCAGTGGCTATTTTGTTAATAGCCGCTAGTAGGCTAGTTATCGAAATAGCTACCCATCGCTAGCAAGCATAAAATTAAAAGAATTTAAGGATATATTCATAATAAATGCTAAAACCATTTTCAATTTACTATTAAGTACTTTTTATTAATATATTATAGTAGTTTTAAAAAATAATTGTGAATATTGTTTACCAGTTAAGACTCATCTAAAAAACAGACTAAATATTTTAGATATTTCAAAATTGTTGATTTTACATGACCCTGAAGTATTTATAATTCTGTCATGAACTTGACTGCCATATGACTATACATAGATCATATAAATTCTAAAAGGTTAATCATAAGTTTCAAACATTAATGCTTGCATTAGGTGGAGAAGTTGGGTAATAGCAGTACATGTAATACATGAGAATGGTGCACAAATTTAAACTTAGTAGGTAAGCACTTAGAAGGTAGATAAAGGAACCAAGATTTTTCTATTTACATGCTAGATATACATCTGATGAAGTATGTTTAAAAATTGTTACAATTCACTAATCACTTACATTTGTCAACAAAAGCTCTAACAAGCTCATCGCACTTTTTAACTGGGTCCTCATTGCACTCGTCGTATAAAACAGTTAATGCATCCAACAACGCTTCACGGTCTATCGTTTTTCGGTTTTGTTTAGTAGTTGCACTTGTTATTTTCCCGATTATTTGACGATTTAGCCGCATAACCCTCACAGCAATTGCCTCCTTCGATGGTTCCATACTGACCAACCCTTTCTTTGTACACAAAAACAAAATTGAAATCCATACAATCAATTACACATATTGCTAATCTTCCTGTTTATAATACATAGTAAACTTTGATTATCAATAGTATTCATCGAAAATTATTAAACTTTCCAGATTCCGGATTTATTTTGGAGCTTTCTCAACAGCCCGGTATTTTGTAACCGTTATTTTGAAAATCGAAATTGAAAATGACACAGAGTAGGTTTAGACTACGTTTTAAAAAAATGAAATGTCAGGATCGTCATTGACGCTGACGGTCGTCTTTGGTCGGGGGCATGGATGTATACTCTAACTGGATAAGTAATTTTGTAGAGGTACCTGTGGACCACGGAACACAGAGACAAGAGGTGGAAATGGTATAAGTGTTGATTAGTATGGGAACCGTTCTAGCCAAAAAAACACAAGTAAATGGATAATCGTATTACTTACAACTCAGAAACTTACATTTTGATTGGTTGTTAGTTGTCAACTACGAATAGTCCGAGAAACCTGCTATTTATGTTTGAAAATTCACTTTAATATTTGATGTTAATTCTTATTTTTCAATGTCATATTCAGTGAACTTAGTACCTTTATCAATTAAGATCATAATACTTTTCAAGTTCTGCTATACCACAGCTATACACCGCTAGATGGCAATATTCTACGTAATAAATAATTCTATACTTAATATATAGTAATAAGGTTGACATTGAATTGCAGTTGGTTGTATTTCAATGTCAATCTTATTGGAAAATGATTAAGTAATTCCGTCTTCTGAACGCTAGATGTCGTGACTGAAATCTAATATCAACCTTAAATGTATAGCGGTAAGTTATATTTTTGGTTAATTAGGCCTAGGGATGTGCGTGGTGCTTTTACCGCGTTATCGACAATTATCGATATTTATCGAAACTGGTATATTACAAGGTAATGTTGGTACTTGTTCTTGTACAACTTGTGTGTGTCTATGTGAAAACGTGCTCAAAATTTTGAAAGCTTATATCTATTACAAGGCGTAGACGTGGCCGTAGCTTTTTTACTAACGTTAGCTAACTAAACAGTATGTCGATAAGTGAAATTTCAATGTAGCTCAACGTAGCTTAGCTATAAAAACAATGATGTGAATTAGGATGAATTTCAACCTTAACGTTATACAAAAAAGGTAAAAAAGAATGCCCATAGCCAGTACTCTCAAAAAAATTATTATGTCACAATGATTTTTGGACAAAAAATTAAATTAAAATATTTCAAGTATATACCGTATTTCCTAAAAAAAAACTCTTTGAGAATAATTTTCTGAAATTAATAAGTAACTTTACTTCCGTTTTACAAAACCATTGGGCCATTTATGTTTGGATAAGGGCCAATCAGTAATATTTTAAGATCCTTCGGGCCAATAGGTTACATTGATTCCATTATGATTATGATACAACAAACTAGATGACTTAAGGGGACTGTCAAATGAATTAGAAAATTATTATAATCAGCCAGGAGTAATAGTGTTCTGTGATTATAATACTTTTAGCGCCCGGAGCCGAAATTAATTAAAAAAAAAGGATATCAATCACTGCGAAACAATTTATTTAGCACAAAAAAAATAAATCAACTAAGATTTTTAACAATGTTTAACAAAAATCAAACTCAAACAATCAGCCGTTAATTTTACTTAATTTTACCGCACAATTATCGTTTACAATTATATATGACGCACACCGAACGAGACCCTATCGCTACGAGAGCTGACAAGCAAATGGGCAGGCCACAGACTCGCAGCCTCTTAAATAGGGCTCATCAAGTGGCGCCATCTATCGCTCGATAATTTTTAAGATGACCCTTATACGGCCTCTCCTGAACGTGCACCGTCCCGGGGCACCGCTTCTTCTTCGACGCTGTAGTCCTCGCATAGCTCGTTTGCAGTGGCAGCCGACGAGGGTCCCGCTTCCAACTCGTCACTTGTCAAGTTTGCAGGGCGTGCAGACGAAGGCCCAGCATCCATATTATCTGCCTCGGTTTCGGAATCAGCGTCTGTCGAACACAAAAATAAAATGAATATCAACACGTAATGCCAAGTTTGCCTATCTTTCATCCTTCATCATTCTAGGCCTCCTGTACATTATCTGACATTCCCAATTAACTTCCCGACTAATCCACGCATTTTCAATTTCATACATCACCTTCACTACACATCATCTCAATCATACACAGCTAGCTACATGTGGCGGTTGACTCGCGATTGCCAACCGTCACTTTACACGCCACGCGACGCGTCTCTCACATGCATGGTAAAGCCCCTGTCTTTACGATGCATCTGAAGGCAATAGCTCACCCAGATCACGATAAAGCCCCTGTCTTCAAACGAGTCTGAATGGCTAAAGCCTATCCGGACCTTGTCCGCTAAAACCAGATCACTACTGAGCCCCTGTCTCAAATCGTGTCTGAAGGGCCAGTGCCCACTCGGCCCGCTTACGATGACTGCTAGGCCGTATCCGACTCCTGCCGACTCGTCTCAGTTCGAATCAGCAGCATTCACTTACTCTGCACAGAAAGGAAAAATCATTATAAAAACTGAAAAAAAAACTCACTTTCAAAAAATGCTGCACAACTCTCGGGACACCACTCTCCCTTCCAGGGAACCATATATTGAGCCGCTGCTTGTGTGGTTTTACCACGGGCTCCACTGAGTAATTTCAATTCGTATCGGTCGCTTGCAAGCACCTTCGTAACCCGGTATGGACCTCTCATGCCCGAGTCGAGTTTGCCGGAAGACTGAGTATTTTATGACGAATACTAAGTCATCGACTTTAAATACTCTTGGAGGGTGTCGTTGCTGGTTGACATACGCGTCTTGTTTTTCTTGGTTTTTCCTTAGCAGTGTGGTGGCTCGGGTTCTGCAAATTTCTCTCCACCCCTCGCGATTAGAACGGTGATCTTCAAGTGCCACGTCACGGATTAGCGTACGGATAACAGGAGTGGTCGCTTCGATACCAACTAACAAATTTAATGCCGATAATTGTGTGGTTTTTTGCTTTGTCATATTAAGCACAAGTTGAATTTTACAAAGTGAATCAGCCCAAGTGCGATTTTTGTAGTAAGTCTCGACGCGAATCAGGTTTAGAACTGTTCGTACATACCGCTCGACCTGACCATTTGCATGGTGCATTTCGGGCGTTACGTAGTGAACGTCACAACCCAACTCTCTCGTCATGGTGGTGAAGCTGGAGGATTCGAACATTCTTCCTCGGTCACAGACCAATAACTTCGGTACGCCAAACAAAGAAATTGCGTTATTAAATGTGCGTTTGAGTTCATTAGCATCTTGTCGATAGATGGGATATAGTAAACAGAATTTTGTAAAGGAGTCTATTAAAATCAAAACAAACTTGTAACCGTTGGATTCAGGCAAAGGGCCAAGAACATCGACATGTATGGTACAAAACGGGGTATCGGGTTTCTCCCACGAGGTAATGGGCTGGTTTGGAGCTCTCGGGACTCGTTTCTTTGAGATACAAATTAGGCAATGGGAGGTATACTTTTTTACAAATTGTTTGAGACCGGGAAACCAGAAATGTTTCAAAATGAGATCCAGAGTTTTGTCTGCTCCTATGTGCTGGTGCTCATCATGGAAAATGCGTAATAAACTTAAGCGATAACCTTTAGGGACGTAACATAAGAGACGAGACTCCTCTCCTACAGGGGAGTAGCGATAAAAGAGAAGGTCATTTTGACAAACATAGCGTGTGGAATCTAGTCGGCCGTCCGATAACCTTTGTAATAGTGCTTGGGTATCGGTGTCGGCGACTTGTGCCATCTGTGCCCAATTTAAAGGCTTTTCGATGTTGTTCACTTGCGCTGCTGGTGGATTTCTGCTCAAATAGTCAGCATGCGACATCATAACTCCTTTTCTGTACTCTATGCTAAAGTTAAAATCCTGTAAGTAAATCCACCAGCGCGCAACACGAGGAAGCAGATCCTTTTTGCGCTCCGTAGCCTTCAAAGCATTGCAGTCAGTGAACAAAGTGAAATGAACGCCAATTAAATAATGTCTGAAATGTTGCAATGCCTTGATGACTGCGAGCGTCTCCAGTTCGTAAGAATGGTATCTGCTTTCTGCGTCTAATGTTACCTTACTGAAGTAACCCACAACACGCTTATTACCGTCACGATGCTTTTGCATTAATACCGCGCCATATCCTATGCTACTCGCGTCTGTGTGCAACTCAGTGATTAACTGCGGATCGAAAATTGCAAGTACGGGCTCGTTAGTTAAACGATTAATAACGTACTGCCTTGTTTGCTCCTGTTCGCTCCCCCATTCGAATTTAACACCTTTCTTTAAAAGTTTAGAAATACTTGCAGTTTTCGTTGCGTAATCTTTGATATACCGCCGAAAATAGCCAGCCAAGCCCAGAAACTGCCGGACTTGTTTAACATTGCCTGGTGCAGGCGTGTTAACCAAGGCCTCAATCTTTCCTGGGCTCGGTCTAACCTGACCGTGGCATATTTGGCGACCTAAATATTCTATTTGAGTGGTCAAAAACGAACATTTTCGTAGGTTCACAGAAAACCCCGCGTCTGTAAGCGTCTGGAGGACATCGCGTAATAGTTTAATGCCTTCTTCCACGGTCATGCTCAGCAAAAGCACATCATCTATATAAACGAGAACGTTCCCAGCCTCGATAAACTTCTTCAGGGTTTTGTTAATAATACGCTGATACACAGCCGGAGAGTTGCACAGCCCAAATGGCATTTTAAGGAACTCATAATGCCCTTCAGGCGTCACAAAACCCGTCAAGTGAACCGATTTCTCATCAATGGGTATCTGATAAAATCCAGACGCCATGTCGAGACTGGAAAAGAATTTGGACCCACCCAGACGATCTATGTGGTCCTCAATGAGCGGCAGGGGGTACCGATCTTTGATGGTGATCCTGTTAAGCGCTCTGAAATCCACACACATCCTGTCTGAGCCGTCCTTCTTCTTGACCAGGATTATGGGACTGGCGTACTCTGATTTCGATTCCCTAATTATGTTCTTATCCAACAAATCCTTAATAATATCGCGAACCTTCAACCTTTCTAAATGAGATAATCGATACGGATGATAAGCCACTGGTATTGGACTAGACAACCTGATACTCATACTTCCCGTCTTAACTGTCGTGGACGCCGTACCAGTTATCAAAAAAGGTTGAAAGTAAGAGATAACGGTCATTAGAGATTCTAGCTCGGCACCCTGAAGGGGCGTACTGATACAGGGCTCGTCTACTTTTCGTACAGAGTTAACGTGTGAGTCACGGGTCAGATACTGATTATTTTTGGTCCTGACAAACACAACACCGTCTCTATTCAGTACGTCGGTACCGATAATAACGGGCGCGTTCATACAAGGTGCGGGTACGACTATAAAATCTACTTCTAGAGATATATTAGGGAATTCAATGGTCAAATTAACGTACTCGCGTGCAACTACCCCGTTGTTACCCAGTCCTTTCAACACACAATACGTTGGCTTACGCTGACAAGAGAGATGCTTTACGACATCTGAGGATATTAGAGAAACGTTAATTGCTCCGCTATCTATTAACACGTCCACCGGAACACCCTGTATGACTGCGGTGCTAATGTCACTACCACTCGAGCTATTCGACTGTTCTTTACATAGGTTAATGTTTTTCTCGCTTGTGCCCTGAGTGAGAGATCTAGATTTAGCAAAACATGTATCTTCTTTATGGCCAACCTTCTTGCAAAAGGTACACGTAATTTTGGCGCTAAAATTGGCAGGAGTTGAACGTTGTTGTGGCTGTGCCCGACAATCGGCTCTTGTATGACCCGTTTTGCCACAGGAGTAGCATTTGATATCTGGTCTGAAGGTTTGTGATTTACTCTTGCCTAACGCGACTGGTCTACGATTATCGGGCCTAACGTTATACTTAGGTTTTGTATAATTAGCCAGAAACGAGACCAAATTTTCGACCGTTAAATTCGAGTTCGAAGCTACTGCTTTAATTTGTGCGTCAGTTATCCCGCGAATTATTATGTGAACCATAAGCTCCTCACTAAGTCCTTTGACTATACGAAGGCGCAACAATGATCGGCGCGCGTACTCGGCATACGACGGGAATTTATCCGAGCTTGTATTCATGACTTCAAAAAGAACGTTTGCATAGTCAATCTTTCCTGGACAAAGCGATTTGAACTCCTTAATAAAATTGGACCACGACCGATCATTTGTCGTCCATTCGTTAAGCCACGTCCTAGCGTCACCTTTTAGGCAAACTGCGACACGCGATAAACATTCTAAATCACTCCAGCCGTTGGATAATTTAGCCCGTTCCACCTCACTACACCACACCTCAAAGTTGTGTACTGATGGATCGAAGTTAGACACAAAATAAGCGCGGTTTGCTCGATTGATAGCAAGGAGGGTATCGGCGAACGCTTGCGTCGGACCCCCATATGGTTCATGACTACTTTGAGGCGTGTTGTCACGTTGAGACGGCATCGAGGACGTATCCACTGTCCTTTGCTCGATATCGTTAAGCCGCGACATAATAGCGTTTAACGTCTGTTTTATCGAACTTTCGTTGCTGCGTGAGCGGCGGCGGTCGTCAGGCTTAAGCGATTGATCTCGCCGGTAATCGTTTGGACGCCCGCGAGTACGCGTATGAGAACGATCTCGGTCCGAAGTCGAGGAAGACTCGCGGCGACTACCCCGCGAAGAATGGTTATGAATATGTCTGTGACGTCGGGATCGATCACCACCTGACCTTGAGTAACGATTGCGACTGCGCACCGGAGATCGTTCA
The DNA here is from genome assembly GCA_963932265.1 of Thymelicus lineola. Classification (NCBI taxonomy): domain Eukaryota; kingdom Metazoa; phylum Arthropoda; class Insecta; order Lepidoptera; family Hesperiidae; genus Thymelicus; species Thymelicus lineola. The sequence continues at coordinate 5,067,733 of OZ010681.1, read as the reverse complement.
CTACCACTATCACTAGACCTAGGCGAATCCCTATTGCGGCCAACACGACGTCTGCGTTTACGAGATACATTACTCCGCATCGGTGGAGTGCCTTTCGACCTACTACGTGATCTCGACCGATTAGGCATCACAAACAGATTCGAATTGAACTAAAATTGAAACTATAACGGTAAAACTATCTGACTACTGAAATCCGACGCGACGGAATTATTTAAACGAAAAAAACGAAACGTTAAAGAAAACGAAAAGTTAACGAAAGAGATCAAACTAACACGACTTCAATATAACGGAAAATAAATCGTTTAAACAAAACTTCAAAAATTAACGGCTGTTTGTTACACTGGTCATTTAACAATTTTGAAACCGAATAAGTGGGCTGAAAAGCCAATCCCACTTCTGATTTTAGCGCCCGGAGCCGAAATTAATTAAAAAAAAAGGATATCAATCACTGCGAAACAATTTATTTAGCACAAAAAAAAAATCAACTAAGATTTTTAACAATGTTTAACAAAAATCAAACTCAAACAATCAGCCGTTAATTTTACTTAATTTTACCGCACAATTATCGTTTACAATTATATATGACGCACACCGAACGAGACCCTATCGCTACGAGAGCTGACAAGCAAATGGGCAGGCCACAGACTCGCAGCCTCTTAAATAGGGCTCATCAAGTGGCGCCATCTATCGCCCGATAATTTTTAAGATGACCCTTATAATACATTATAAACTACATGGCGTTTTGGGACTGTCAAATGAATTTGAAACTTAAAAGAACGACATTACATACGCAATCGACTTTAATACGCCGGCAAAGGCTCCATATTACTGTGAGTTTACTATAACCTAAATTCAAACTAATTTTGTTGAAAATCTCGTATTTCCTACTATTAACACTGACTAAAGTTAATATGTGTAATTTATAAAGATAACATAATCAAATAAAGGTATTTTTATCAAGACACAAAAATGTTAAAGTCAGTACAGTCATTTCTCCATACTAAATGGGCATTCTCCTTTTGTTCGACCTACAACGTTTAGTAGTAGAACCAATTGTGCCATCTAGTGTCGCCAAGGAATAGTTTAAACACCTTTATTTTCGTGGAATTATATTTCCTAGCTTTGAAGCTCTCATAGCCCGGCGGATTGCGTCGATCCTAAGCGATCGAAGAAGTTAAGCAACAGCGGGCGCAGTCGGTAGTTGGACGGGTGACCGCTAGTCCAAAAATTTCTTGAGCGCCTTTGCAACATCCAAACTTACAGCCTTTTTGCTTCTGCCCAGCAATGAGTAAGATATACTAAAAGATCACCAGCTGATCTGCCGTGGCGGAAACCGTATTGATGGTCACTGAAACTATGAATTCTTCTTGTAAAAAATGTTCTGAGCATGGTACTAGATTTTACTGGGAACCAATTGATCCGCCCAGTAGTTTTAAGCCAGTCTTCTTTTCTCTATGCGTCTTTAGGAAATCTAAGAAGTAACTATAGAAACCAAAATAAGTATAATATTCAAATAATTATTATAATTATTCATAATAATATTATAATATTGACCAAGTTGACTGTTAGAAATTGCCAACTGGCATTAACTATTTATATGTATTAACTATAGGTTATATACGAAGATATTTTCTCTATAAATAGCCATTTAAACCCTAATCAGTCGGGTCTTGGTCGTATAATATTACATCGTAAATAAAATACACACCGATATCGATAAATTTATCCCATCCCTTCCCGAGTAGCAAAGAATGTTTTCAAAGAATGTTCTGGAAAACAATAGTCGAGTAGCAATACCATTTAAAACATAAAAATAACCTTATTTTGCCGTGTAAACAGAGTAGCTTTTTGATCATAAAAATATATAATTTCCTTTAATTTTATGTTTTGAATTTGAATTAATACAAAATAAATATAAAACTAGGCTTAGCTGTGGGTGGCTGTGGTATGAAACACTGCCATTAAATAAATTCTTAGCTCTGCTATCATTTTTGCACCCAAAATAGGAATGTTGACTAATTTTAGGATTCAATTTTATTTTATAGATAGAACCTCAATATTCACGAAAAAAATATTATAAAAATAATAATCTTCAATTTAAAAACAAAAATTGATAAATAAAAATCATTATCAAATTTCCCACCAAAAACGTCACGTGACGTCACTAAACGATATTCAATACTATCTGTCTGCCAATTTTGTTGAATTTCCATATACAATGACGTCATATTCTCAAAATGGCGTTTAAGGTCACGTGACAATGAGTACAATTTTTAACATTTTAAATTAATGATATTTAATTTATTGTGATTGATTTCAATAAAAGAATCATATTTTAGGCCTTTAAATGTTACCGCTAATATTTTAGACATAAATTTATATTAATTTATAAATAGTGTCAACATCCTTATTGCACAATAAGGCATATTATTATAATTTAAGTCAAATTTTAATTTATGTAATGCACAACCGACGCAGCTCAGTGACAGATATGTTATGCGGGCAAGTAAGCGGAGCTACGCTTACTGTTAGTCGCTGTGCCCCGCCTACTTCGCACTTCCACCTCTTGTCTCTGTGTTCCGTGCTGTGGACGGATGACGTCATGGCCTAAGGACCATTTTTCTATTGTGTCCATGTTATCTATAGTCCCAGGATATATCATTATGATTTTTCATAATGATATAAAAAACATAGAAGAATATTATAAGTACCGTAATTGTGTGGTAGTTTGCAACACTGCGCCAAAAAGTTAATGCAATTTTTCAGAGTGGCGATTACGGTCATTGGGGATTTGTGAAGACTGTGATCGTCGTTTTTGTTTGTGTTGCTTAAAATGTGGTGTTGTACTGCTATCAATTAACAGTGAGAAAATTACAATAAAAACAATAAATTCAGTAGTTTTGAATTTGAAATTTTAATAAAATGTTTTATTTCAATATTATATTTTTTTACCACAAGAAAAATTACCAATAGAAAACATTTTGAAGAACCATATCAAAATAGGACATAATTTTTCTAAGTGTGGACACCCTACAATGAGGACAACCTCAATCCAGACTGTGATTGGTCGAATAGTCCTTAAGATAATATGACAATAAGATAAGATATGGTCAGCAATCCAGATAGTGTAATATATCCATGGTTGGGAGCCAAGGCAGCACAGAGTACTAAAACCACAGACTACTGTAGCGACTACGTCATAACGTGACGTCACAGGAATCACCTCCGCACCTGCGCCCGCAGCTGCGTTGAACACCTGCGTTGAACACCTGCACCCCGCACGTGCGTCGATCACGTAGGCCAAAATTTGTAATTTGATTTAATATTTTCTATTTTTTCATTGGTCGATCCTTATCTCTAAATCTGTATAAATACCCTGTAATTTTGTAAATAAAAACATTCTACTTGCAACCTTCTGAACAGTATCATTACGCTCTCCAACTCTAATCCGGATCCACTAAATTGGTACTCCAGACCACAAAATTGGTGACCCCGACGTGATACTACCTTCTACAGAACACAGAGTACTTCATTGATATAGAACAGACTAAAATCATAGATATAATACTCTAACTGCATAACAGACTTCGAAAGATACCTGAGTAGGAGACGTCACATCGAAATGATCATTTTCGACAAATCACAGGCCGGATCATAGAGTAACTTATACATAGATTGAGGTTGTCCTCTATGGTTGGTTAGAATGTTGCTCTCCCGAACGCGGAGGCCCAAGTTCAAATCTTGACACGCACCTCTAATTTTCAAATATTATGTGCGTATTATTAATTATCACTTGCTTCGATGAAGGAAAACATCGTGAGGAAACCTGCACAACTGAGAGTTATCCATAATGTTCTCGAAGGTGTGTGAAGTTTACCAATCCGCACTTGGCCAGTGTGGTAGACTATATGGCCCATTCGCCTTACATTGTGAGAGGAGACCCCGAACTCAGCAGTGGAACAATAAATTATGGGTTGTTGCTTTGCTTTTGCTTTGCTTTGCTTCAAAATGGGATGGATATTGGATTTAAAACTTTGAAGAGAGATACCTGAAGGCGAATGACGCCACGATTGAGGTAGGTATAAGTAAAATGACCCCCCCGGGGGTTGCCCGCCTTGTCGTGGCGGGGGGGCTTAGTAACCGTGGACTGGTCACCCACGGTGAAGCTAAGCCGGCCTGTTTGGACCACCGGCTGGCCCGAGAAGGGCGCTCCCAGCGGGCTGAATAAGTCCGCTGCGGACGCGCGTGGCGGTGGGACCGCAGAAGAAGAGGAGTGCCGGTATTACGGTGCAACGTTCTCCCTATCTTCTGCGGCCGTGGAGGGATTGCAAGGGGAGAGGCGTGTAGGTATTACGGTGCGCCACTCTCCCTACCCCCTGCGAGCTGGCGGGGCCGTTCCGTCGAAATGGCACTGGTGGGGCCGCAAAGGAAGAGGCATGTCGGTATTACGGTGTGCCGCTTGCCCTATCCTTGCGGCCGAGGTGTGGTCGGTGGAAGAACCACAGACCTGATCTTCCACCGGGTACCAGTTATCTGGTATCCATGGCCTCCTAGTAGCAGAGTCGGGGGGAGTCTGCTACAGTACTGGTGGAGGCCGAGGAGGGAGGCGCACTTTACCATCTGATGCGCCCATCGTGGAGGGCCTTCGGGCTTTCGCGATGGAGCCGCTTGTGGGCGGCTGCCGCCGGCGGGGTCGCGGATGTGTGCGAAAGCGTTCCCGTAACCCCGTCACAAAACGGCGAGGAGGAAGATGGGGGGGGGGGGGGGGGTTTAGTGGGTATACCGTGGGTCTCATTAGCCTATACGGGAGTCCCACATAACCATTCGGGAGCCCCCTGCGCCCGGGTGGTATGCTAATGCATTTTCCCCCCCTGGAAAAAAAGGTATAGTAGAATGAGATGATTATAGTTGATGATGAGATTTTCATACTTCGGTTCTTTTTAACTATAGCCATGCGAAGGCCTCGTAAAATACAAAGTGATATTAATGTATAGTAGGTAGAAATTCGATGGACTACTTTGACAAATAGTGTTGCTATCTATATCAGATATGGTGAGGAGTAAGTGTCGATATTTCAGTGTCGGCACCTGATTCACCGAGGAAGTGAGCATTGAAAAAACGTTTCAACGCTTGAAAGGAAAAATTGACTAAGCGGCATTGAGTCAACTTTACAGGAGAGCAGTTTAAAGTTGGAATTTTTAGAAAAAATCATATATTTTTTGGTAATCCTCGACGTTATTCTTATTGTTTTAGAATCCTTATTTTATCATCTATGATTAATTATTCATTACCTAAAAACATATTTAACAACAACATAATACTTACACTATATAAAATAAAAATAAATACTTAAAAGCAAAAGTAAAATTAATTAAAATAAATGTATATAACTAGGCCCCTGCGGTGCAGTACCTAAGATGCTGGCAGCATTCCCTCGCTGTATGGCGATACTAACACGCTGAGCAAGAAAACTGCCAGCTCTAGCTAGGGTCACTCGTCTAAGATATATTGTGGCATATACAACAACTTTTCTAAAAATCAATTGAACAAAAAAATACTAACTTCTCCATTGAATCATCATGGAATACCTACATATATAGGGTGTCATGAAACTCGTCGTCAAGCTAGTAGGGGCGAAAGACTAGAATTGACTAGATTATACCATTTCTGGAAAAAATAATAAAAAAACATCTATGTCACTAGGTTCAGTAAAAATAAGAGTATTTTTGAAAATGTTAAAAATCTACGCCATAGTGCACTTGTTCAGAGTTGTTCAGATACTGTGTTCACAAATTTTCCAATTTGGCGGGGTTTACGTTTTTACTAAAATCCTAAGTAACTGGGCTGTTGATAGAATTAAAAAAAATTGTCAGGTTAGTTTAAAAAAAATAGTTTTATTGCGTCATGGTTACTCTTATTTTTACCGATCCTAGCTAGTGACATAGATTTTTTTTCTTATTTTTTTTCAGAACTGGTATAATCTAGTTTATTGTCCAGTACCCGCTTGACGTTGAGATTCGGAACGTCCTGTATATAAAACAAAGTTGTGTTATTTAGAACACTTTTAATATTATAACACTATTATGTCTTCTGTGTTATAACTCAAGAATGACTAAACCTATTTTGATGATCTTTGATGTTTTAGATTCGTCTCGGCCCGGAACAGTAGAATAACTAAAAAATATAGAAAAAAAACACAAATAACATAAGAAATAAACATATTAAATAACAAAACACCTGATTGCGTAAAAATTGTCTTATAAATAACGAATATTATAAAGAGGAAAGATTTGATTGTTTGTTTGCATTGAAATCATTGAATAGGCTCCGAAACTACCGAACCGATTTGAAAAATTCTTTCACTGTTGGGAAGCTACAATATCCCCGAGGCTATATTATATGTATATTTTTTTACTTTTTTTTCCGAAGCGAAGCGAGGGCGATTTCCTAGTAAATAATTCATTTATAAATTCCTAAGGTTTGTTTTCGATACACGTAACGTCATCAAAATCACAAATGAAGTATTGAGAACATTAATTTTATTATGTAGGGCAATCGTTGTGATGGCTGCAATGCGTCCGAACTGATGACGTTAGTATTAAATTATATCTTACTCAGATACTATGTAACATACTAACATACGAGCATAACGTGTCCAACAACTTTATTAATGAAATATTTTTTAAATAAAGTTATCGTGCACAGTGTTTTGTGATTATAATTTATAAAATAACTCGTGAATATTTCATGAGTTAAAATTACAATTAACCTGTCCGAACGGATACAAAAATGTGATTTAAATCTCGGTTTTACGTCGAAATATTTTTTTCTTAGTACCATCGGTTGTCGTCAGTAGTTAAAAAAAATTAAAGCTCGACCAAAATTTCATCAGATGGTAAGATTTACTTCTGTAATGATTACAGTTAATGTAGTCTTAGTTAATGACTACAGTGCAGCTTGTAGTGGCAATCAACAAACCACATAGTTTGATGGACCTTTAAGAGGAAGCTTCCGTTATTATCCAACAAAATATCTGAAAGAATATTCACATTTGGATTTCGTCTACTTATTTCAATATAATTTAGGTGGAATCATTCATTTGTTATGCGCTAAGAGTTTAAAATCAGTCGCGGAAAAAAATCGCTTCTGCTGCTGCTTGTATCAGTTTCCTTGTAACAAGACCATGCGGTTAAAAACCGCGACTGTTCATCCGCAATGCGGCTTCCGGCGTAAACGTAAATTGTAAAAGAAGTAGTATGTGATAAAAAATTTTACTCACCTTCAGTACCTGTTGGATAAAAAGTCAATCTCACCATTTTAAATGTTTAAAATAATATGTATAATGCCCATTCTACAATAGGATTCACTCGCGAGTCGCGATCAATGTACAAGTGACCGATCTGCTTGTATCAACGTTGTCTACGCGTTGTTTATAAAAGATTTTTTTTAGTTTGCGCGAGCAGTTTTGTTCTTACTCAGCTCGAGTTAGCAACGTTTTAGCACGTCGCGTTGTTGCATTTTAGTATCGAACGGTGAACATTTGACCGTGTTTGAAGTGCTGTGACAGCTGTAATATGTCCTTGCTGGAGGGCCCGTCGGTGAAGCTGACGGAGATGATCAAGCAGGAGCTGGGGGAAGGCCCCGGGGACCTGGAGCGAGGGGTTCGTGACCTCCGCAGCATGTGCGCTGCCAACCCTTATCTGCCGCGACCTGAGACCATAGGTGCGTATTTTTTTTAATTAGATAATACATAGATAGTTTAATTTCAAATTAAGGTCCTATGATAAACGTTTATTCTTATTTAAGTTTACCAGCCAGAATGAATAGAAATATTTATATATTATTATGGTACAATTTCAAATAATGATATAAGATTTTATCTAGTTTATGATAATAATTTAGTTGATTATAACATTGATTACTTGTTAACAGTCCTGGATTTGTCAATAGGCCGTATAGGCCGCGGCCTAGGGGCGTCAGCGTCCTAGGGGCGGCAGATTTCAGAAGTCCATATAATATAGATGATTTTGCTGTTAACAAGTGTCGCAAATAATTTTAATTCTTGTTTTTTTACGCACTTTCTTAGTGACTAATTCAGTGCTTTCCATAATATGAATGAAAAATTATTATTTTAGAAAGGTACATGGGGCGGCGAAAATTAATTGGCCTACACTCATAAAAAATATAAATCCCACACTGCTTGTTAAAGTTATAATAATCTAAGTAAATTTAATTATTTAAATTTAATTACTCCAAGAACTTACGTAAATAAAGATAATCTTAAGAAGTACGTACACATTTTTTTACTATATTTATTGGAGATTTCAATAAGTTATTAGGCCTCTTTGAAAATTTTCCGGGGTAGGAAATAAAGAGGATTTAGATATAAGAAATATACCTACTTACTATTATATATTACCGCAACAAAATTTCAATTTTGGCAATTAGTACCTACCTAGGATGATAAGTACCTAATTAAAATTAACTTATAATAGCTATATCGTGTATCGTTCGACACACCTGTTTGAACTCCTTAAATCGAAATTTGACACATCACACAACGACTTAGAGACCCTTCCGCTTTCAAAAGGGTGTTAGACAAGGCTGCATATTATCCCCTATCTTATTCAATACATACGGGGAATGCATTGTAAGACACACCATGGAGGGCTGGGAAGAAGAATTACATATAATATATTTTTTTTATATTTTATGATTTTTATTTTAAAAGTTTGAGATGCGTCTTCTTTTACGCCCTCTTAGTATAAGACTATGAGGTATGTTGTACGTAGTATAACTATTAAACAGCGGAATAGAGATAATTACGAATACTTAATATTGTGTTAAGTAAATACTTAATAGTAACAAAGGTATAATTATCCTTACCTAGATAAATAGTTGCTAAGTGACGTCTATTTGAAACACTTACGGAATGACCGGTGTTTGTATCATATGTGTCAATACAAATAAATAAATATTACTTATTATTTGTTCAAATAACGTATTCTCGTCATCATCGAGTCTCGAGCGAAATTACCGTGTCAAGTTCTCTAATGCATTACGAAACATGCTGTGATTGCCAAAGTACATATCAAAAATCTTTAGAATTATATATTTTTGTACCTAATTAATTTGTATTACATACTACAATATGTTATTTCATGAACCAACTTACGTAAATAAATAGGGCAACTAAAATCACAACACTCACAACTCACGAAGGATTCATTCACTTGGCACAACAGGGGACTGAGCCAAATATTGCCACATTCAATGGTTCTCAATGGTTTCGCCAAGCAATGCATACGATAAGTACGACGAATCAAAATCAGCCTCAACCACAAAAGACATAATTAATATAATAAGTAGTACAATAATTTTGTACTCAACGTAGTTGATCGAAGCTCAACTTACATTGTCAAGAGACCTAGGACATCGTGCTATTAATTAAAAACTTATAAATGTAGGTTGTAATCCAAAACCGTTGTACCATTTTTACTGTCGACGCTCATTGTGAATATCCCTTATTTGTGAAATGTCTGCGGGACTGTTGGTTTCGCCGTATTCGGCTAAAAGGGTAAAAATACCAATATTTTCACTAACTCTGATGCCCGCAACTTCGCTAGCGTATACACACGGCTTGGGACACACATAGGGTTGCCATACGTCCGGAATTTTCCGGACAAATCCGGAAGTATCTGTCTTTGTCCGGAATGTGGAGGGAATCTTAAGCCGTCCGGAATTTCTACAAATAAGTGAAGAATGAAAGACAAAGTTAAGCAACAGCGGGCGCAGTCGGTAGTTGGATGGGTGACCGCTAGTGGTAAAAAATTATTTAGTGTTTCTGTGCTTCGGAGGGCACGTAAAGCCGTCGGTCCCGGTTGTTATCATAAGAAGACAGCCGTTAAGCCATGTCGGAGGCTCTCTAGCGGTTTGAAAAACTTTCGACACTCGGGTTGGCCACTAATCCCTCCATCGATCCGCACCGGAGTAGCGCGGTGGAGTAAGCTCTATGCCACCTCAAGAGGAGAAACTCGTGACTAGTAGTGGACCATTAATGGGTTGAAGCCATTCACTTGCACGATGCATAACGACATTAATATACATATAATTGACAAGAAAGTCCGGAATTTTCATCAAATGTCAGGATTTTTTTCCGGATTTTTGATATTTTAATCTGGGAACCCTAGACACACATGGGGATTAATATTGTTTTATTAAGAAAATTCTGAGCTGCGCGTTGGTAGATCTCTTTCTTCTTTTATAGTATTTTTTCTTCCAAATCATAACAAAGTACCTAGGTGTTGTATGATTTCATCACCGGAGACTAGGTCTACGTGTAATTGTGATTCCACGGGCACAGTGCGCCAAACATCGTAATCACTTGTAACATTCACTGTTTGTGTATTCAAGTAATTCAGAGTGTTCAAATTGCCACGAGAATAATTTATTTATTTACGTGCTAACAGTGTTTGATGTTAGAACCTACTCTTAGATTAGTTGATTTGTAATTCAGTCCCGGATTTGTCAATAGGCCGTATAGGCCCCGGCCTAGGGGCGGCAGCGTCCTAGGGGCGGCAGATTTCAGAAGATGATATTATAGATGATTTTGCCGTTAAAAAGTGCCGTAAAAACTTGTAATTATTGTTTTTTTACGCACTTTCTTAGTGACTAATTCAGTTCCTTCCTTACTATGAATGAAAATTAATATTTTAGAAAGGTATATGGGGCGGCAGAAATAAATTCGCCTACACTGATAAAAATATAAATCTGGCACTGATGAGTATCCAATAATAATGGAATGTACATTGTACGTATGTCCGATCGATATTCTGATTAAATATTTCAGAATACATCGTAAAATAGAAAATTTTAGACCATGGTGAAAATAATAAACATATAATTAACTTGATTTCAAGTACTTTCGTGACGTGAAAAAGATCTATCTGTGTCTTTTCATATTTCACGAAGTAAAACCGTTTCACTGTTGTTGGTCGTAATTCCGTGGACCGTGGGGCGGGTAGTACACCCATGTGAACATAACATGATATCTGCCATTTTGTCTTTTTATATTATTTAATTAATCTATCAATCTTATATAATAATATGTCTAAAAAAGTTGAACGTAGAAAAGGTCAGTTACATAGGTAAACTAGAGAACACTAATTGGAATAGCAAGGAAGCGGTCATAAATTAATCAACACAAACACGATCACAAATTTGTATTTACATATAAATAACATTTTACATCATACATAAAATGTTAATATCTGCATACATACAGAGCTATACATAGCTAAAAATATTATTTGCAATGAATAAACATGAACTCTAAAACCTTTTATAAATACTGACATTTTTCAATTAAATACTAAAATTCTACCTATGATTCTACCACCGGGCATGGAATCCTTTTAATAAAACACAATAAATAAATGTTGAAACCGGTTGACTTCAACTCACTGTCGCTTATCTTCCTGATGTAAGATATTTAAATATTTATAATGTCTATGTTTAAAAATACACATTTTTCCCCAAACAAATATTAATTGCTATTTTATTATACACTGGACAGCTAAAATAACGGGTCATTTAGAAAAACCGCGATATCTCCCATAGTTATTTACATAGATCCCTCGTATAAATAATATGTTATAGGCAGATTTGTGACGCATAATAAGTATACATATCAAAAGAGGTTGCATTTGAACAAGTTACAGATTCAAAAAAGAAATTCCGATTTTTGAAAAATATCAAAATTCAAATTTTTGGAATAGAAAATTTTCTCGCTTTTGTTTCAAACCGAGCTGTCATCATAAACAGTTTTTTTGGCTGGTCACAGTATTTTGTGCATCAACCATGCACCAAAATGTCGTTATCTACTGAAGAATGTACACGAATTATCACCATGGTACAAGAACGAAGGAGTCAGCGGAGTACTGCTAGCTAGAACAGTAGATGTATCTTTATCCACGGTCCAAAGAGTACTCCAGCGATTTCAAGAGACCGGCATGAACATCAGAAGACCAGGGAATGGCAGGCCAAGTTGTACAACTACACGAGAAGACCGATTCATCGTGAGCACTATGTTAAGAAATCGACATCTCACGGCTGTTTAGGTCCGAAATAGCCTTCAAGAAATTCATCACAACAATGTAAGCTCTGACACGGTCCGGCGGCGACTTCGGGAAGCTGATATAAAGCCTTATAGGCCAGCAAATGGCCCTAAATTGCTCAGAGAACATCGAGTTGGTTTGCTCGAGAACACGTCCGATGGACAGAATATGAAGATTGGTCCAGGGTTATGTTTTCCGATGAGTCAAGATTTTGTTTATTCACACACGATTGGAGACGAAGAGTATACCTATATGGCGACCAAATGAACGTTTCGTCAAGCGTGTTTTGAGGAAAAGGTGCCATTCGGTGGAGGATCAATAATGGTTTGGGCTGGGATACTCGTATCTCCAGAGGATCGTACGGAGTTAGTTATTATAGAAAACGGTTCTCTGACAGCTCCCATCGTCATCATCAACATCTATAGGCGAGGGGTAAACCTGATTATTGGCGCGGTGAGTGGCGACGCATCGCCGCGGCGCCGCACTATATTATTATGGTAGGGAAATATGAAAAAAAATATAATATGTAACACAATGTGAGTAATCATAAATAAACTTAGTTTGATCGGCTGTAGCATACAGTAGGACAATGTCATCATTTTCTGGAGACAATTCGTAATATTGTATTTTTTCATCATGCCATATTTAGTTCCTGTCATAATTTGTACTTTTATGCCTATTAGTTGTATAAAATAATTTCGATGTTTCACATATTCTGCCAGCTGCCCCATGACGGCTCACATTTTTTTCATATTGCCCTACCATAATAATATAGTGCGTCGAAGCGTCGCCACTCACCGCGCCAAAAATCAGGTTTACCCCTCGGCTATAGATGTTTCACATCAAAAAACTTTTTAAGAATAATTTGCCATTCGTCTCAGTATATTAGGTATGTCTCTCGGCTCGTCATACAAGTAAACACTTTTTTTTAGCCGTGGAGGATTTAGCATTTGATTTGAATTAAATCTATCACAGTGTATATTTTATCGGATACTTATAGGCAAATTGATACTATATTTTACGAGGCCCTCAAATGACTGAGGAAATAATACATGCGACTGATGCGTTGAGAAAACGATAACTTAAATATTTTTTATATCTCGCAATTCATTAATGGATTTTCAAAAAATTTTCGGAGATTTCTTATTTTTGATCTATATTTTAATTTCATTATGCTATATATGGTATTTTCAACATCATGAAACTTCTCGACTGTCGGGATTTTTTTTGTCCAACACAAATTAGTTAAGCATTCAGTGGTCTGAGGGGAGTGGGAACACTTGACTCTATTATATATTAAGTGTCTCTCTACAAATCGCTTCGTTTGAATAAGTCTTGTGTATAGATAGAGGTAACCGTTTATTCCCACTTGTCCTGTTGAGTAGTTCTGTTGACAGTACTAGTGGGAAAAAAATTCCCAGTAGTTCTGTTAACAGGACTAGTGGGAAAAAAACTTCCCACTAGTTCTGTTAACAGGACAAGTGGGAAAAAATCCCGTTTATTCCCACTTGTCCTGTTGAGTAGTTCTGTTGACTGTGGAAAAAAAAACCCACTAGTTCTGTTCTGTAATTTGGAAGACTATGTTTGACACCCGATTTAAAAAATTTTTTTTAGAATTGGCACCCACACCGCTAGAACTTTGATTTCACACATAGATCATAATTATGTACATTCTATGAATATAACTATTTTTTGGGTATGATATTAACATGACGTAAATTTTATGAATCAATAAGTAACTGCTATCATTGCTTTATATCGAACAAGTTTATGAAGCCGCTTTTGGCCACCTTGTTCAGTACCAGTACTGACCAGCGCGGGCCCGCCGCGGCGTGCGGGGAGGGGAGGCGGCGCGCCCCCCAACACGACGACGAGGCGAACGGACACTCTCGTCCAAGCAGGCGTCATAGCCAGTACATCATAGATATAGAACAATTTGTATTGAATGTCAAATAGACAAGTTCATGTTTCAAAGCGCCTATTATTTACTTGTAAATACAGTCCATCACACATAACTAAACAACCTGTTTGATGTCTTTTATCAATAATTTTATTTTCATAGACATGACGAAAAGAACATGTTTAAAATATATGTAAAATACACTGAACTTTGATGATACGCAGTAATAATGGCTTATAAGCTAATAATAGAGGTGTGGCGATCGGTACGGCATCTTTTATTCTATTCTGTAAATATTTATTTGTAACATAATTCTTCCTCTATGTATATATGCTGGCTGTTTTTCTACGTTTATATTTTTATGTATTTTTATAATTTGATTTATGTAAATATTCAATTCAGAAATTCCTACTGACAGAGTCAGATAAAATATATTTTTCCGGAAGATGAAAAGTTGGTTTAATTAAAAATTATTACATAGCGGGATAACCAGAAACACTATAAATTAGCTCCCGCTATAGAGGAAAATTTAAATTTTACAATAGTACCTACCTACCGATTAGCCTATAATTGAATGTGATCTGTGATAATAATATTACGTAATATGTTGTTGCCGCGCTCGAGATTATATTGAACAGGGTACCTACGAATAGTAAAAAATGAGTTCTCCCATAATCCCTGATGAGCTGGGAGAGGCAAATCAGATTTTCAAGGCCCAGTATTCCTCCCTGGGGGTCCCTGAGAATTTCAGAAAAGAGATCTAAAATTCCGAGCATGTGACATAATAAGTGCAAAATATCTACCTTTAGTGGAATAATATTTTATTTAGGTACAAGACTCGTTGTTGTTAAAATAACTTATATTTGTAATGAATTAATTTGCTTTCTTTCGTTGGGCATTTCTGCTATTTTCCTTGTTGTGAATTCAAGTTCTCCCTTGTTTTATTATAATTAAAGCTACCTTCCAAATATTATTGCATTTTCCCTAAATTGTCCGCAGAAACAAAACTCCTGGAGCATTTCGTCCGCGGCTGCCGCATGAACTTCGAGCGGGCGCGGACCAAGTTCGAGGCGTTCTGTTACGCGCACTCGCGCTACCGGGACCTCTACGAGCACCGTTCGCTCAACGAACCACCACTCAACGATGTTTGCAAATTTATGTGAGGACTGTTAAGTAACTTAAGTTATTACTTATATTAGGTCACTGTATCATTAGGGGCGTCACCAGCTTGTCGGAAGAAGGAAGCAGCAAAGTAGCTTGTCAAAATAAATGGATGTCAGTAAATCGTAAAACATTTTGTATTTGTTGAGATAGCAACAAAACTTAACATCAAACATGTCTGCTCAACCGCCCTCACACAAGAGATATGCTGACGCTCAACGAACTGACGTGCAAAACGGCTAGATCATACTGGTTTATCACATAATCGCAAAGCTGTTAATCATGATTGTCTTTACAATCAGAGACATAGTGACCCTGCCGAAGCTGACGGACGAGGGGCTCCGCGTGACGGTCTTCAGGATCCGCGCGGGCTACCCGGAGAGCGCCGCCGACATCAGCGCGGCCGTGCGCGCCATACTCCTCATCAGCGACACGAGGATGCTCGACGAAACACTCATTGCAGGCGACGTTTTTATTTGGGAGGCAAGTCATATTTAATCATTTATTTTAACTAACGATTACCTGCCGAGTTCCGTGGTCCAGATTCACTTATTAGTATGCAAAATTCGAAACGTTGGTAATTGTAGTGTTTCGTTTGCAAGTAGTCTAGGTAGGTACGTCTGTGACTAGTGCACTTATTGTGGCATTTCCAAGATAGTGGTCTACTCTCTACTCTTAGTCTTAACACAAATTATATGACTCTAAAGCATCACTGATGAACAAAAGACTCAGGCCTTTGTACTAAATCTGTGAGACAAAGACCACTAAATAAGGAGATAAGTAGATAAAGTGCTCGATTGTGCGACTCTACTTTTATACCTTTTTTACAAACTGATGAATCCAACGCGAATGCAATTATGCCGAAGAAAAACTATCAACTATTCACAGATTTTTTGCAGTTATTTATTTATAAACAAAGGTCCTTGAAATATACCTATCATACTCTACTATGACGATAATAAAATTCATCTGTGCCTTGAAAGTGGATTCAATTCACACAATGGCGTGACTTGCGGACATCGACTCAAGACGTCGCGTCGCGAGCGACATGGAAATAGCAAAATGCACAACTTGAATAACTGGTTAGTACTGACAAGGTACCTGTCTGGGTAGGTAACTGGTTAAGTACATGCATACACAAACTAGTAAACAACAAACAACTCAAACAATATTATTAGTTCCTTACTTAGTAGATTTTATAATTATGTAGTCCCTTACGCAGACTATTAGGTATGGATTAGTGAAGCAGAATTATTAAAACCATGTTTGAGAAAAAACATCTTTTAGAATTAAACGCAAGAAAAATAATGAATTTTTGCGAACCAGCGAGCTTTTGGCATAGCTTGGACTGAACAGCCTGGCTTAGGTACATATATTCGTTGAGTTGAGGGGCCCCCGCTCTAAATTAAGCTGTCAAATTTCGGGAGAAAAAAGGGACGCCAAAAGTAGCCTTGATTTATTCACTAGATATGGCGCCATTAATCTGTTAGTTGGGGCCCCTGCAGGCTGGGGCCCCCGTATATTCGATATGTCTGATAAGGTGGTAGCTACGCCCCAGCGTCGGGGGGCATCGGTGCGCGAGGTAGGTACATATTTTACAAATGTTATTAATGATACTTTCAAGAGGCTATGATTTATTTTCAGACATCCCAAATGCGTGCTTCCCTGGCGGCGCGGATAGCGACGGGCGCGGGCGCAGTGCGACGCAGCATCCACCTGGCGCAAGCGGCGTACCCCCAGCGCATGCGTCGCATCCACGTGGTCGGCGCGCCCTCGCTCGTCGCCTCCTCCGTCAACTTCATGCGGTCTTGTGTTAACGAGAAGGTCAAGAAACGGGTAAGCACCTCTTTATACTTACTATCCAACCTAACACCGACTTTGTAGAGCTGCTCTAAATGAAGTAAAATGTAAAATCATTCGTGCATAATTTTATTCATTAACATTATATCCACGTTATTCTTATTCTTCGCTCTTCATTATAACTTTAAAAGAAACGGTCATGCTATTATATTATGAACTTCGACTACGAACCTTTTAGATAAATCAATAATCAGATTCTTTGTAGAATCTTTTCCCTTTGATCTAGCGCCTATCACATACTTTGTTTTATTCTTTCCAGTATTATTTGCACCAAAAAGTAGAAGATTTGTTCGAATACATCCCAGCACGATTATTCCCAGCTGAATGGGGTGGAGACGAAGATTCGTTCGAAGTGCTTGCGAAAAAATGGCGACACCGCGTGGATGAGCTAAGAGATCGTCTACGAAACCTTAGCGAACTGTGCAATGTTCCACCAGAACCAAAACTTGATAATGATATATACGGGACGATCGGCTCGTTTCGAAAACTAGATATCGACTAAAGGTTAATATTCCTGATAAACAACTAAACAAGTATTGTAAGGAAGTAATTAATGGTACGCATCGGTACTAAAGGCCATTGCTAGATGCACGTAAATAGTTATCATTATAGAAATACAATAAAATATGTAATTATAAAAAATAATATCAAATATTGTTGTACCTACAGGTCTCATGGTACGTTTTTGAAAGAGGCAGTCATTTAAATAATCCGCGTTCCGATTACGGGATTATAGAATTGTGGTGGTTATTTAAATAGTTAATCAATTTAGTTTGAGATTTGTAATATAGATACTAGAATAATTTAAGATACGTAACTTAAAATAAGAATTACATAGTTCAAAACATTAGACTATACTTGTCTTAACAATTAAATGATTTAAAAAACTATAATTCTTTGCATTATTTCATTAATTCTTTTATAAAATGATTTCTAGTTAAAAACGAAGAAAACGACATTATTCTGAACAGTATCACAGAGCGTTTAATAAATATGTAGTTAAAAGGGGCTGTTACCCGTGCACCCACTGGCTTCACCCACCGGTGGGTGCACGGGTAATTGGTGTTTACTCGTGCACCCACTAGTTCCAGTCCTGGATTTGTCAATAGGCCGTATCTATAGGCCGCGGCCTAGGGGCGGCAGCGTTCCAGGGGCGGCAGATTTCAGAAGATGATATATTATAGATGATTTTGCTATTAAAAAGTGTCGCAAAAATTGTAATTCTTGTTTTTTTATGCACTTTCTTAGTGACTAATTCAGTGCCTTCCTTACTATGAATGGATAATTATTATTTGAGAAAGGTACATGGGGCGGTGGAAATAAATTGGCCTACACTCATAAAAAATATAAATCCAGCACTGACTAGTTCTGTGATTAGTGGTGTGGTTGTGTGGTCAAAAAGTGTAGTTTTTATTATAGGTATTACATATATCACCGATGATCACTAGGTACTACCTAGTACACAACTGATTCTCTGATACACCTAAGAAAGTTTTTTTCCATTTCCGAGAAGGTGCTTTATTTTTTTTTTATTTATGTACACGTATAATATAATATTTATGTAATACGTAATGGTTACAAAAATTACTATATAAAAGAAATTTTGTACATAGACAGTGCAGTTTGATAAAAACTAAGATAAAAACTTCATCATTGCATTTTTGTAAAATCAATATTTCAGGCCAGGAATATTATTATTTTTTAAATCTAATGATGCAGTTTTAGTTTTCATCAAAATCGGCCCCAAGACTCCTTTGATCTACGCACACTTGAAAAATTCACCCTGTATGTAAGATACATACAAATATATTCAATAATACAATTCATACAAACTTAACATACATACATACAAATTATATATACATTAATACATACACATTTTATAAATACATACAGAAATAAACGGACAAACTAGGTATAGATAGATTTATTGTAGAAAGAATAGTAACCATAACTTGACAGGATTTATTAACACAAAGAAAAATAGTGTTCTTTTACTTTTTTAATGAATAAATTATTTGACATTGACCTCCACAACTTAACCGCATGTACCGAAAAGGAATGGGAGTAAGATGAGGTATTATGACGAGGAAAATGTAAGATCGGCCTAATGTGCGTCCTACAAGGAAAAACGATTGCGGGAGTACGAGGGAGAGGAAGGGTTTTTGAGGATATTAAATAGGAGGCGAAGGATACGAGTACTCCTGCGAAAGCGGATTGGGAGCCACTTGAGATCCTTGCAAAGTTGCGATATACGACACGATCAAATTTTCGTAAACCAAAAACAAACCTTATACCTACACAACACAAGTTTTGCAAGCGCTCAAGTTTATTTAATAGCTCCTCTGTGGCATCTAAGTAGCCTCAGATTAAAGAAATAAATATCTAATCTGAGTAAGTAGCAAACATGCTTTATCATGAAGGAGAAGATAATAAGGCGAAAGAAACTCCTCAGTACGGTTAAATTGATTTTTTTAATTCAACAAAATATCTTTTTTTTTTTTACACTACCTAATAAGTTTTTTTTTTTTACAATAATGCTTGACCACAATCCCACCTGATGGTAAGTTTTTATCGCCATAAAGTACAACAAGACTACAATAATTATGCTAGAAGCAAAAGAATACACACAGAGATCAGCATGAGATCAGCATAAGAATTGTGTGACTTAGACCTGTGACTGATTGATTCGCTTCAATTTATCAGAAACAGATATCAGATGGCGCTATTCTTGAGATCTTGTCTTATAGTCGAAGATTCTTGCTGTTTATCCAATGTCACGTGATTCGTCTGGTATATAAAAAAATATACACTACTATGATAAATGTTCTCGTTTCATTGCATTTTCTGAGAACATTTAACGTGCAGCAGTGCATATTTTTTTATCTACTATCAGAAAATAGAGATTTCAACGAACAAAAAACATGCCAACTTTTTGAAAAAAGCTGATATTTTGACGGGTAAGTTTTCGATTGAAAATTAGGGTGCTTTTTCGGTATTAAGTCAAAATAAGCCGAAAAAAGAAATATTTTAAACCAAAAAATTACAGTGTGTTTGGGACATAAAAAGATAAGTTTTCACCAAATTTTGAGAAAAAAAAATATTTTTGTGAAAGATAAAAATAAAAAACCAAAACCTAGGTTATTTGAATTTTTCACATAAATTTTGAGGTTATGTAAAAAAGTGTAAATACAAAAGTTGTAGATCTTATTATCTACAACTCTGCTATTTAACTTTTTTCCAAAGGACTTGTAGTTTTGCTGGAAATTGAAATAAACCGTTTTTTACCCTTAAACCCCCCCTCCCCCCACTTCCCGACCTCAGATCGCTCGTAAATTATTTTTCCTTTTATTTTTGTTATATTCTCTTCCTTTTGCAATGGGTTTCATCCTACTATATTTTTTTTGTTTTCAA
Organism: Thymelicus lineola; assembly: GCA_963932265.1. Lineage (NCBI taxonomy): Eukaryota > Metazoa > Arthropoda > Insecta > Lepidoptera > Hesperiidae > Thymelicus > Thymelicus lineola. The sequence continues at coordinate 5,047,282 of OZ010681.1, read as the reverse complement.
AAATTATTTGCACTGGTCTATTAGTATAAAAGCTTCTTGGTACCCATGGATTTGGTACCTAACTATTTAAATTATCTGTTACGTTGACGTCAAATGTCAATTTGACAATTTCACGTCTCACGACAACTTGTTGTCAGTCATTTGTCATTACGTGGCTCTACGGTATAAATATTGTATTACAAGAAAATAGGCAATATTTCGCGCCGCTGCAACACTACGAAACCTATTTTTAATATAGATCTAATACAATGGGATACAAATTTAGATCGTTGTGGCTATGTACAGTCTTATTTATTACATTTTTCAGTTCAGCAACTAGCTACACTATTACAGTGGACGCTCACGCCGAAGAATGCTTTTTTGAACATGTTGAAGCAGATACTAAAATAGGTAAGTTAAATGGATTTCTTTTTAGTATAAATTAATGAAAACAATCTCAAAAATAACTGTTTATATGCAATTATTTATATACGATTTGTACATAACCTCTGCGATACTATCATTTGTGAAACAGCCGGTCTGGCGGCTTTCTTCCGAATGCATGAAAGTTTAAATGATAAGAAATGAAAAAAGAGCGTGTGGCACTATGAGCCACAATTTTTTTTTCATCAAATGTACAGAAAGAAACATTACCTACTACTACACTATTGCAGTACTTATATATAGTTTGTGAGAGGTAATTATGAAACAATAAAAAACAATCCATATGTCTTAACTCAAACCAAAAACGTTATTGTTTCAGGTTTAACATTTGAAATAGCTGAAGGAGGCTTTTTAGATATAGATGTTAAGATCACAGGCCCAGATGGTACTGTTATATATAATGGAGAAAGGGAGTCTTCTGGGATGTACACATTCTCAGCACCAATGGCTGGTATATATACATACTGCTTTAGCAATCAAATGTCTACTATGACCCCTAAGGTAAGTCAGTTTTCTAATTAATCATTAGGTGTAATAGTTGTATTTTACAATATCAACAATATTATCAGCAGTCTGTGGCTAATGTATATTGTAAACATGCAGTTAAGTTAGATAAGTTCTTAATTATTATTGGGGTTTTAAAGACTGCAAATATTATGAAAAATCCATGTTTTGAAGGGTTCACTGGGTTCATCCAACCCATTGCTTACTGGGGAAGCGTTACCAATAAATTATTTCCCTGTGTAACCTGTGTTCTCCTTAATATTGAGGTTGTCAGCATAAATAAACAATGCGGCTCTGTTTTTAACCAACTTCATAAATCTGCTCAATAAAATCATGATGGTGACAATGCCGCTTCAAACAGATTTCAAACATTTATATGCTAGCTGCAAGCAAGCAATAATTTAACATAGTATGTGTATTTACGCACAATGGCGCAACTTAGAGGCTAAGTGCGGAAATTGGAGCCCATCACCATAACCATAGTATGTGTATAAGATGCGCTTGACATTGACAGAATGTCAATTTTACTTACTTAACCTCTTGTGTTAGTTACTTTATTTATTAAATTTACACAACAATGGATGGATAAAGTATTGCAAATGACCATAATGGAGGCCATACACAATCATGTGGACTTGATCAAACATCAAGTGGACTTGACGCGGCATCCAGTATACTTGATTATGTATGGCCACGGTAAGCTATCTGGCCATATCGACGGCGGAAAGCGAAAACGTAGTCATCCACAAAAACGAAAACGTTCATCAGAGCCAACACTTTTTAAAAAAAAAAAATAACTAGCGTGTTTTTTAACTTAAACTCACGATTTTTGGATATTAGGCATGTTATTTTTTCTAAATATAATATAATTGTAACTCAAATCTCATCCAAACAATTATTCGCTAAGATTTTGTTGACTACGACATTTTGAACTATTTTTGTGGATGACTACGTTTTCGCTTTCCGCCGTCGATATAGTTGTCTCATGCACACTGGATGGCGCATCAAGTTCAAACTGCAAACTTGACAAGTCAAACTGCAGACTTGACAAGTTCACTAGATTGTGTATGGCAAATTACTCAAATTGGGCTGACCACTTACCCAGTTCCCTAAATAAAATAATCATATGCTTTGTTACATAACAATGATACATATTGTTGGTTAAATAGAAAAGTGACATATTCAAAAATTTCTGGAAAACAAGATTATTAGTTAAAATGAGTCTACTGTCAACATTATTTTATATTATGATTCAGAAAGTACATGAACATGGATAAAAGACACTTTATATAATTACACAGCAATTACACTAGATGTCGCAAGTGTTGTTTCGGTATTTAGTGGTCTATCGCTATTTTATTTGTAAAAAAACGTCACTCTGTCGTTTGTGATCATTTTTAGTATGTCAATGATAGCTAGTTTAACTAGTAGACGTTAGTTTTTAAAGAAAAGTGTCATATCTCGAAATATTGTTCGGTCAGAATAACAAAAGTACTTTAAAGTATAGCTGCTATTCCTTAAATACCTACTAAAAGATAAATTAAAGTTACTTAAAATAAACAATTTAAATAAGAAACTATTCTTTTCTCAATAATTTTGTTTTATGTATCATAAAATCCTTGGCGTAATACTTGTTTATTCAAAAAGATAAATGACATTTCTTGCCTTTTCCTTTAATTAATTATGCAAAATAGGTATCTTCCTTCATCTTAAACTTTATATAAATACCCTAAAAATCATATGTAACACTTATATATTAATTAAACTTTCAGAAAAAAATAATGAAGTAAAAGAGTTTTAAATGTCCATACTGTAAAATTTGTTATTTTTTATTTATGTCACTTATTTATTTAACTGACAATATTATCTTCAACATGATATACCAGGAACAAAAAGTTCCATTACCTTTTCTAGCTTTGTGAGGAAACTCAATTATTGTTGTTCTAGGTGGTCATGTTCAACCTAGAAGTTGGAGAGCCACCTCATAAGGAGACTGGGGACAAGGAGGAAGTGAATCACAATAAATTAGAGGACATGATCAAAGAACTTGCTTCTACTCTCAAGACCGTCAAACATGATCAAGAATATATGCAGGTAAAATACAAGAGTATTATATAATTGATTCTTACCAGCAATAAATTTATCAATTTAGCATTGTGAGCTAGATATTTGTAAAAATGGCACTCTCAGAAATAATTTTAAATTGATAAGAAGCTGGCGTAAACATATCTTTCAATTGTTAGCCAAAAACATTAGAAAGTAAAGAGGTCTTAAGAGTATATGTTTTGTTTAGTTGGTTATCAATTATTACCCACTTGAAAAGAAAAATTTATCAAATTGGTACTTAAATTTTAATCCCAGAAAACAAACTTATTTTTTACAGTAACCCTGAATCTTTCAATAAACATACATTCTTAAAATGTTATTTTTTAGTCTTATTTATGTACCACTTGGTCTAGAACATTTACATATGTTGGCCAAAGGTTTGATTGAGGCAACACATTACCAGAATGATGGCTTCCTATGCTGTGTGTGATTTTAGTATAATTGTTTATTTTTTATAAGACCTTTTATGTTACTTTTGGGTTACATTCAATAAAATAATATCACTTTGTATAATTCTAGGTTCGCGATCGTATTCATCGCTCCATCAACGAGAGCACAAACTCACGAGTGGTGATGTGGTCAATCTTTGAAGCGTCAGTGCTAGTTCTGATGACAGTGGGACAAGTGTACTATCTCAAGAGATTCTTTGAAGTGCAACGTGTTGTGTAAAACATATTTTTGTTTTTATAACAAGTTAAGTTATTAGTATTTAATAAATACCCATAGAAGTTATGTGACTGATGAACAGAAACCATTAATTTTCAATAGCTAACTGAAAAATAACAGAAAAATAATATCTTGACATGGTTTGTGATAATTTTTTTCATTATTAAATCTATTTATTTTTACAATCTGTTACATATTTTTTGTACTTACACTCTTGTGGATCAATATATCAATACAAGGATCTGATTTGCTTTCATGAAATACTTAAATAAGATTATTAAAAATCGTTTCTATAAAAAGTTTCCACTGTTTAAAATATTTATCATTTATCCCATCTGCTCTCACTACAGCTGACTTAAAATTACACAAATCACACTTGTACAAACACATTCAATTAATTGTAATATACATTTCTATTTCATTTTCATTAATGGACTCGCATTTCAAACAACTGTATATTTTTTTAAACTTTTTTAATAAGAATCTTGATCTTGATTACAACAATAACAAAATATTCAGATTTTTCCGCAAAGTAATTGTGCTGGACACTGAGTTCTTAGATAACATAATTTATTTTAAAAAATATTGCACTATGGAAACATAAAACCCTGTAGTTCGGTTTAATGAATCTTATTTGGTAAACAAAGCTCGCATTTCTTTTTATTGATATTTAAATTTATATTACTCTAAAAGAATAGACAATTAATTCATGAATTCTTTTAATTTTGTGTCTGTCTTATCATTAAATAATAAAGTGCGATAAAAACACTAACGCCCCAACTCAAGTCACTATCAGTTACTTTAATCGCTCCTAAAAAAAATCACCATACAAATTCTGTATTAAGGAGCGATTTAAGTAACCGTTCGTGACTCTTGAGTTGGGGCGTAAGTTAAGTAAGCGTTGTTTACTAATTAAGACTCCTCTAAAATATCGAACCTTCCCACAAAGTAAACAAAATAAATTTGCATGCTAACAAAAGCTGTCAAAAAGGACTTTACATCCTGACCATTCTGTTTACATTTAAACTTCAGTATAATGTTTCATTATTCCTAAGTAATCCTATTTACATCCACTACAAAGTCAGGCAAATATTTTACATGCCAATATAACAATAATAAAATTATACACATAATTATTTATATAAAATTAGATAATAATAATCCAACCTCGGCCAAATTGAGCTTTATCTACGCCAGCGCTTCCGACCGCGACACGCCGACATCGAACATTTCTAATTGTTATTCTTTCAACAACTTGTGTTGGGTCGAGTTGTATTTGATTAATGAGATTAAAAAGTCAGATCTATTAGACATACTATGAATATTTGCTGCTGACGAAAACCGTATTTCAAATCAAATCAGAATTGGGATTACAGAAACTGAATTCATATCAGAGTTGGGATTTCATCAAAATTACTCTCAGGAACTCAAACGCTCACTTTGAAATAGGGAATAATAATATATCTTATACGAGCCTCTTGTATGTACAATGACCATGGGCTTACCATGTATGTACCATTTATTTATATAGATACAGGTTGTGTCATTAACCTTTAACGGAGCGGCGTTAATTTTTAAATGAGACAATCTACCTACCACTGGGATAGTGTGTGATGCAGTGTTGCCAGGTATAACATAACTACGGTAGATGCACCGTATTCAGCTTCGATCTACTGTAACGATTTTTAGTGGTTTTAGTACATTTTAAAGTATTTTGATCAACACAAAAATCAGATTTTAGTAGGAAAAAAGATAAAATCTGAGCCGTCGTGGGACGGCTGGTAGGTGTGAAACATCGAAATTATTTTATACAACTAATAGGCATAAAAGTACAGATTATGACAGGAACTAAATATGGCATGATGAAAAAATACAATATTACGAATTGTCTCCAGAAAATTATGACAGTTTTGTCCTACTGTATGCTACAGCCTATCAAACTAAGTTTATTTATGATTACCCACATTGTGTTATTATATTTTTTTTTCATATTGCCATAATATAGTGCGGCAAAGCGTCACCACTCACCGCGCCAAAAAATCAGGTTTACCCCTCGCCTATAGATGTTTCACATCAAAATCTCAAATCTCTCACAATTTACCGTAGGTATTTTATAAGAATCTACGGTATTTCACGAAAGAATCTATCGTAATTCCGTTTTTGGAGCTGGCAACATTGATGTGATGGTGTGGTGGTGTATGGGTGGTGTTCAGTGTGTGGGCAGCGTGTGTCGCGTGTAGTCGATGCGGCCGGTGAGCAGCGCGGGCAGCGCGGTGCCGGCGGCCAGGTGGCGGCGTGCCGGCGTCGCGCCCGGCAGCTCCAGCAGCACGCTCGCGCCGCACGCGCTCATCAGCCGGCTGCTGCACTGTTGACCATAAAACAACCTTTTGAAGTTTACTTCGTATGGGGCGTTTGAAATAAATTATGAGAGTAAAATGCGACAGCCAAATGCGACATGGTATTATTAAGCGGCTATGTACTAAGCGCACAGCATTCGCTGGAGTTGTTTTGGATTGCTAACGCGGGTCGTGGGTGCGAGCGAGAGGTACTTATAAGTACGAGTGAGAGGTAAGTATAACTCCTTACGTGAGTATATAAGAACCATAGTAAGAACACAGACGTTTTTTATGCTAACGGCTATTAATATTAACGGCTGTGACGGAATGCGTCTTACTGAGCGCATTGGGACACAAAATTAAAGTCCTTTACATGTGTCGAGGAAACCGCCACCCAAGTTACCCACCCAAGTTACCCACCCAAATGTATAATGGCATTAAAACGGCCCCGTTTCTATTAGCGCGCTAACTTACTAACCTGCAAAATGTCATTACGAGTCTTAACGAGTTTATTAACGCTTGAGAAGTATGCTTAGACGCAGAAGGCGCAGTACATTCAGCAGATTAGCGAAGTGCTAATATTCATTTTATCAGTACCTGATTCCCGAGCAGCATGGCAGTGGGGATGTCGCCGCTGGTGCCGAAGCGGAGGAAGGCGCGCGCGTACTCCGGGCGCGGGTCGAGCGTGACGTCACGCGCCAGCCGCACGCCCATGCGCACGAACTCGCTGCAGCGCCGCGTGCACTGCCGCAACGCGCGGACCACGAACAGAAGACAACACACGTACGCTGATACTGGGTTACCTAGGGATGTTTACACTAATTATAAATTACTATAAATTTTTGTCTAAAATACTAGTGGTAACATTTAAAGGCCTAAAATATGATTCTTTTATCGAAATCAATCATTAAAAATAAATATCATTAATTTAAAATGTTAAAAATTGTACTCACTGTCACGTGACCTCAAACGCTATTTTGAGCTTATGACGTCATTGAAAGTATTTTGCAAATTCAACAACTTCAGCAGACAGATAGTATTGAATAACGGATTGTGACGTCACGTGACGTTTTTGGTGGGAAATTTGATAATGATTTTCATTTATCAATTTTTGTTTTTAAATTGAAGATTATTATTTTTATAATATTTTTTTTGTGAATATTAAGGTCCTATCTATAAAATTAAATTGAATCCTAAAATTAGTCAACATCCCTATTATGGTTATCTGATCCTATAGTTTTATTAGGATAGGAGGAATTCTCGCAGGAAGTATTCCAATGCAGTATATGAATGTAAACAAGTGATAAGAAGGGACATAATATTGGACTTGGATTTCATCTTAACTTATGAACAGCCCTGATTTTGTTAAATTAACTTATTAGTCTTATAAGAATAAAATTAATAATTAAATATTCGTGTAAATGTATACCGGGCAGAGCGAAGATATATTTGGTTTTCCCTTCAAACTCGCACGTTGCAAAAGTAGTCGGCTTCCCGGGCTTCATCCGCACGCGGCCAAAGTGGATTGTCGCGTTGAAATCCTGCCACAAGAACTTACATTTTAAAATCAAAAACGTAATGTAAGAAAATCAATACATATTATACAGTTGTATTATGAAATTATCCTATTACAAATTTTCTATATAAAAAATCCTTTTTCTAAATCGACTTAGCGAAATAATGATAAAAATTTCTGATAGCTTTTTGTAATAGCACAGAAGAAATAATAGTACATATAGAATAGTGTAAATAAATACTAATTTTTGGTACTAGCAGCACAGCTAGCAGTAACAACGCTGGTGACCCATTGTTCTTACCACAGAACATCTAATAATTAGTTAGAAAGGAATTGTGGGTAAGGTAGGCGCGCCAATACTGTGATCAAATGCGCACATCGCACAAAAACACGCGATTGCGTTGTTTAGTGACTCGCAAACTCCAACGGAGAAAAGTACTGCAAAATACTGCGACTTAATTACGTAAAAATGCCTTCATGTGCGGTAATTGGAAAAAACTTTGTTTCGGAGGCCATGATGAAATATAAGTCTGTCGACGGAGTAAGTAATTACAATCAAAAAGTATAAAAGTATATAATGAATAAGTATACCTTGCGAAAATAAATACCGATAAAAATTTATCGACAATCAATCCCTAGCTACAGAGTCACGCCTACTTCATGCACACATAACAATCCTCGTGCGTATTTGTTCATTTTCGTTAGTAGTGTTTATTGAAACGGCGCCGCGGCGACAGCGGTTCCCATACAAATTACGTGCTATGCCCCTTCTAACTAATTATTAGATGTTCTCACACACACACGCACGCACGCACGCACCCACACACAGTCTATCACGTCTGTTGCCCACGCGTCACCTTGATAAGCACGGGCTTCAGCAAGTCCTTCTCCCCCATGGAGACGCCGCCGGTGCACACGAGCACGTCGCTCCGGCGCAGCGCCGCGGCCACGGCGGCCATCAGCACGGCCGGCTCGTCGCGCGCCAGCCCGCAATCCACGCTGTCGTACCCGTGCTCTCTAAACAGACAATGGAAGAAAGAAAGAAAAAAAATCTTTATTTACGGCTTTTCACCGCACAGCATTAGGAAAACAAACATAAAACATCTTAAAAGAAATATAAGAATAAAGTTTGTAAATAAATTAAACAAAACAAAAAAAGAAACAAATGATCAATAAAAAAAAATTACAAGAGTTAACTAAAATATATTAAAAAAAAGGGTTCTGTGCTGCAGTACAAAGCCGTAAAAAGGACCGAACTCAGCGAAAGCGGCGATAAGAACGGCACTGATTTTCAGTTCGGACCATTTAAATTACAGGTGTAGCTCGGCCAACAGCCGCGTATAATTATCTAATCTATCGGTAATTATTTAATCTATCGGTTGTGCTATGACTGTGCCCAATATGCCTAATAGGGATACAAGCGAGAAGGATGTCGCCCCTGTCCCAGCCCCGAGATCTCCTGAACCATATTTCATTAAAATATGTATCAATGGCTCTTATTCATAAACGCGTAAAGCTATTGCACTGTTATAATATGTTTAATCTTTATCCTTTTTTCATTAGAGTATGAAACAAAACACTTTATGCACCTTTTTGTGCCGTATTGGGGCGGCTTAGAATACTAACCCCAATCCAACGCCGGGTGTCGTAAGAGGTGACTCTAAATCCGGCCCGCTGGTGGTAGGGCCTTTCGAGGGATTATATTGGTAATATTAATTTTAATTGTTCATTAATTAATACCATTATTACTATTATTATTTCTCCATGGGGTTCGCCTGGATAGCTACCACCCTTGAGCATGAGTCAGCCGCCAAATGACTCGTCGTGTTCCGGCTGGAGGCTTGAGAGCCAGTTCCTTCTTTCTTTTTCTTCTCTCTTCCTTGACCGGCAACGCATCAGTGATGCCTTTGGTGTTGCTGATGTCCATGGGCGACGATAGCCCATCAGGTAGATCGTCAGCTCGTTTGCCGGCTATTTCCATAAAAAAAATTATAAATGCTTGACGACCACGTAATGTTGTTGATGACCCTGCCAGTGCCTGCGAAGCGAGTGATCCCAGTTTCAAAAATCCTGGATCCGCCACTGATGGCCAAGCTAAATCGAAGGCTGTATACCAGGTTAATGGTTTTATGCAAAACACGTAACAGCCAGTTCCTCGACTGGAATAATGCAATTCATTTCTACCCGAGTGCCAGGAAGGATTGTTTTTCGCGCGTATCTTGTACTAGGGATGCACATTGAAAAAAAACATCGATGTTTTCTTTCAATGCAATGCATCGCATAGTGGCATCGATGTAATATCGATGTTTAAAAAAATACATCGATGTTTTTATACATCAATTGTTTTTATTTTTAGTAGCGTTGGGATTAAAAAAAGGTCATCGGCAGTGAATCGAATAAAAAAATATCGATGCTTACTCGATGTTGACGTATTAAAAAAACATCGGATTAATCGATATTTCCAACAAGTGTTACATCGAACTTCGATGTATATCGTGCATCCCTATCTTGTACTCGTATGTATGTTTGTACATGTGTGTAATATTCTTTATTATCTCAGTCTTCCAAACCGCTTAAAGGATTTATATAGGTACTTAGTTAAGATATCGTTAGATTCATCTTGATAATCCAAATGTTCTTAAATAAGTGAAAAAAAACATGGTGGTTGTGAGATACCATAATTTGAAATATCAAAAAATAAAATAATAATACAATATGGGTATTAAATTAAAGAGCTCACCATAAGGATTTCAAAAAGGGTATATCATGATATTATAGCTTTTTTGATGGCAGGCGGCTTGTTTTTTTAATTTTATAGCTATTGATCTAAGTATGGTTATTTGTGTATGTATTGATAAGGGATTACTTATATTCATATAAAAAAAAAGAAAAGCAACAACCCATAATTGTCCCACTGCTGGGCTCGGGGTCTCCTTTCACAATGTGAGGGGTACAGGCCATAGTCTACCACGCTGGCCAAGTGCGGATTGGTAGACTTCACACACCTTTGAGAACATTATGGAGAACTCTCAGGTGTGCAGGTTTCCTCACGATGTTTTCCTTCACCGTAGCAAGTGATAGTTAACTTGTAATACGCACATAATATTTGGAAATTAGAGGTGCGTGCCAGGATTTGAACCCGGGCCCCCGCGTTCGGGAGACCAACGTTCTACCACTAGGCTATCACTGCTAGCCTGCTGCTATATTCATATGAATAAGGTAATTAGTTAGTGCTATGTAACAACGTATCCAATAGATACGTACCTATTAAAATTCTGTACTTCCACGATTTCCATTTACACATTACGTCGTGATCAGGCGCGTATTGTATTTAGGTAATAATAGAAAGTGAGGTAATTATGCTGGCCAATATGCTTACAGAGTGCGCGGTGAAGTGCAATTTAGGTACCTTAGTTATAGCTTGCATATATAATCTCTCTATTAATCTTTAATGCCTACAGAGAGTACATTATGAGACAAGTACTCTTGGATTGGAATGGAGGCGTCAGTATTGGAGGTCAAAAGCTGGCAAACCTGCGTTATGTGGATGACACTACGCCCATAGTTGCCAGCGAAGCTGAAAAGTCAAAGTCAAAGTCAAAGTCAAAATATTTTATTCATATAGGTATCACTGATACACTTATGCACGTCATTTTTTGGCTTTTCGGAAGGTGCTTTATCGTGGAGGAGAAGAAAAGCCTAAAGAAACTCCTCAGCACATCTTTTAAAAAAATATTACAAAAAAAGATAATAATACAAAAGTATTTACTATTCTGAGCGGAACTGGTTGCAGAGCTGGTCATTTCCATGCGTCTTTGTCATTTAAATACTCGTCTACACTATAATATCCCTTGCCTAACAATTGTGTCTTTACACGTTTTTTGAAAGTTTCTATTGGCAAGTCACGTATTAATTTTGGGATTTTATTATAAAAATGTATACCAAGCCCTATGAAAGATCGCTGCACTTTACTTAGGCGGAACGAAGGCGTAACTAATTGATGCATTCTTTTCGTATGGCGATTATTAATATCAAAATTTTGTTTATACGCGTTTATATTCTTCCGTATAAAAACTACATTGTTAAAGATATACTGGGAAGCTACTGTAAGTATACATATTTCCTTGAACTGTTCACGCAAAGATTCCCGAGGCCTAAGTTTATAAATAGCCCTAACTGCCCGTTTCTGGAGTATGAAAATTTGTTTTATATTGGCTGCTTTGCCCCACAGCAAGATGGCATAAGACATAACACTGTGGAAATAAGCAAAATAGACTATCCTAGCAGTTTCGACGTCTGTATACTGCCTTATTTTCCTGACAGCAAAAGCAGCCCTACCGAGTTTTGTCGCGAGATTTGTTATATGTGGGCCCCATTGAAGTTTACTATCTAAGGTCACCCCTAAAAAGACCGTCGATTCCTCCATATGCAATGTTTCGTTATTTAGTTTAAGAGATTTGCTGACTTTTTTAACATTAGGTAGCACAAACTCTATACATTTCGTTTTTTTTGCATTTAATAGTAAATTATTGATAGTGAACCAACGCGATACATGCGAAAGAGCACTATTTACGTCGTCGAAATTTACTTTATTCCTTTCACACTTAAATATTAGTGATGTATCATCAGCAAATAGTACAATATCCGCTTGGTTCTTTACATAATGTGGTAAATTGTTAATGTATACCAGAAAAAGAAACGGACCCAAGATCGAGCCCTGCGGTACACCCATCACAGCCGGTGACCCCGATGACTTAATATCGTTTATGCTGACTTTTTGTATTCTATTACTCAAATGAGATGACTAAACTTCTTGGGGGGTTGGAAACTGTGAGTATTACGTTGGGTCTCTTGATAAACCGCGCCAAAACAAAATTAATGATTGATTTAGAAGAATGACCGGTTTAGAAGTGGTTAAAGATTTCATTTACCTAGGTTCCAACATAAGCAACAAAAGCGAAGCGGAAGTCCGACGTCGCATAGGAATGGCTAAGAGCGCTATGTCCCAGCTCTCTAAATTATGGAAAGGCCGGAATATCTCGCGGCGAACGAAAATGCAATTAGTAAGAACTCTATTGTTTTAATTAATTAAAGGTTGCTGATCGCAGAAGAATAGATGCATTCGAGATGTGGTGCTGGAGGCGAATGCTGAATATCAGCTGGACAGAGCATACAACTGTCTGTTGCCTGGTTGGCATAGAAAAATCATTTGGTTTTTAAAAAAGAGATAAAGTATTTGGTGTTATCAGGAATGTCATTGAATAAAATGATTGCTAAGAGTTAGAGCGTGTTTATTTTTTTTGATAGCCGGCAAACGAGCTGACGATCCACCTGATGGTAAGTGGCTATCATTGCCCATGAACATCACCAACATCAAAGACATCACTGATGCGTTGCCGGCCAAGAAAGAGAGAAGAAAAAGAAAGAAAGTATTTATTTTCAGCGTAAAAATAATGTACCTGAGCAGCATCTTCAGCATAGTTCTGTTGGAGTCCCGGATGTGCGCCGGCTGCAGGGTCTCCTCCGAGGGGTCTTGCAGCTCGTTGCCGGTGGACAGCAACCCCACCTGAATCATCCCGCGGGTAGATTCAGTTCTTCATCACAGAGTATTTACCCACTAGATACGTGTTACAAGTACTATTATAGAAAACTAGCTGTCTCGGCGAACTTCGTATCGCCTAACAATCAGTGAATGTACTTTGTTATTTCGCTTTTATAGTTTTGGTAGGTTTAACAAATCAGAGATGATTAAATTCCCTATCCCTCTCCCCCTCCCTCTCCCTCTTCCCCTAACTATAAGCTTATATACAAATTTTCACCCTTTTACTTCAAAACTGACGAAGTTGCCATACTAACTTGCACCCCCTTTTTTTTTTTTTTTTTTTTTTTTTTTTTTTTTTTTTTTTTTTTTTTTTTCGCTGGGAAAAATGCATTACGCATCCCCACCCGTCGGGGGACGGGAGGGGTATGTGAGACTCCCGGGGATAACTCCCGGTATACCCACTAAACAACCCAGCGGCACTCCCGCATCGCCTTTGGTGGCGGGGTTCTGGGAATCGGCATAGCCTTTGCTTCCAGTTCCCCGCCGGCGTTTGCCCGGCTTACAGCGGCGGGCCCTTCACGCCCCTCCTACATACGGGAAGGGGCTCGAGGATGACTGTGAGTGCTCAGTCATCCTCGTTCGTCTGGGTGATAAGCGGTGCAATGCGGGCGAGGGCGCCCCCGCGCCCGTCACCCGCTGCTCATCACCGGGAGAGAGGGTGGTCGACCACCCGCCTTCTCCCTCTCCTCCGGCGGAGAAGCGGCGCGAGAGGGTCGTTCTCCCGCGCGCGCTCCGCCTCCTCCTTCTGTGACATTACATCTTCACAGAAGGAGGCGACCGCCACCCAAGCCTCTTCGCTCCCCAATATGGCACTTACCACGGCGGGAAGCGAGAGGTCCGGCCCGATCGTCGCAACAAGACTGCGGCGCCGCTCGGCCCACGACGGGCACACCTCGAGGGTGTGTTGTGCCGTGTCCTCCGCCGCGCCGCAGTCATGGCATGACGGGCTTTCCTCCCTTCCGATCCGGTGAAGGTACGACCCGAAACAGCCGTGCCCGGACAGCACCTGCACCAACCGGAAGGTGAGGAAACCATGCGGTCGGGCGAGCCAATCCTGCAGGACCGGCCCAAGCGCATCGAGGGTTCGACGGCCGAAGACTGCGGAGGCAAGGTCCGCCGTCCAATGACGGACGACGGCATCCCTCGCCTCCTGCTGAACAGCCTCGCGTTCTTCAGGGGCAGGGCGCTCACCGAGTGCTCTTCGCCCCGCCGTCCACTCGTAGACTCTGGCTAGCACCCACGCCTCGAGCTCCCAAGGAGGGGTGCCAGCCAGAGCGCACGCTGCTGCGAAGCTTACCGAGCGGTAAGCCCGCACCACTCTTTGCGCAATAGCCCTCTGAGGCGCCCGCAAGGCTGTAGCATTCTCCCTTCTTTGAAGGGAGTCTGCCCAGATAGGCGCCCCGTACAGGGCCATGCTCTTCAGGATGCCGGCGTAAAGCCGCCGGCATCGCCCGCCTGGCCCTCCCATGTTAGGCAGCAGCCATGAGAGGGCCCCCGCTGCCTTCAGCAGCCGCGACGACAGTCCGCTGAAGTGCGGGCTGAAGCGCCACCTGCCATCGAGCGTTAGACCCAGATATTTCATCTGGGTCTTTACCTCAATTCTGACGCCCTCCACAAAGATGTGGGCGTCAGGCGGACGGCGCTGCCGAGGCCCGTGGAAGAAAACGGCCTCGGTCTTATGCAACGCCACCCTCAATCCAAGGCGGCGGATCCTATTAGCAACCAACGATCCGCCCGCCGAGGCCAGACTGGCCGCCTCACCAAAATTCCCTCCTCGGGCAGTGAGGAGAGTGTCATCCGCGTAGCAGATGACACTCGTGCCACGGAGGAGGGTCCCACGCAAAAGCCAGTCGAACCCGATGTCCCACAGGAGAGGTCCTAGGACTGACCCCTGTGGAACACCGGACTCCACCGGATATCGCCGGACCTGGCCAGCTTTATCTACTACGAGGACCGCTCTGTCCTCCAAGTAACTGGCCAGGAGGTCCCTCATATATTGAGGCACTCCGTGAAACCGGAGTGCCTTGAGGACGGTCGCATGGGGAAGGGTGTTGAAGGCGTTGGCTATGTCGAATGACACAGCCAACACTCCGTCCCCAGCTTCCATCGCCTCCTTCACCACACCCTTTAATAGGGCGAGGGCGTCTATTGTCGAACGCTCAGGTCGAAAACCAAACTGAGCGTCCGACAGGTCCGGCCCAACCACCCGCAGGTGGTCTTTCAGGCGGGTGGCGATGATCCCCTCGAACATCTTACCGACCTCATCGAGCAGAACAATGGGTCGGTATGCCGAGGGAGAGTTCGCCGGGCGTCCTTCTTTTCGGAGGAGGCATAAACGCCCCTCCTTCCACGGTTTCGGAAACCTTCTCTTCGCGAAACACGCATCAAAAAGGTTCCGAAACCTTTCTTCCATTTCGGTGGCG
The DNA here is from genome assembly GCA_963932265.1 of Thymelicus lineola. Classification (NCBI taxonomy): domain Eukaryota; kingdom Metazoa; phylum Arthropoda; class Insecta; order Lepidoptera; family Hesperiidae; genus Thymelicus; species Thymelicus lineola. The sequence goes on along the minus strand of OZ010681.1, from coordinate 5,031,706 downwards.
GCTATTGCCACCACCCTTGCTGGGACTCCGTCTGGCCCTGGGGCCGTCTTTTTAGCACGAAGGCGAAGCACCGCCGTGCGAACTTCGGCCCCAGTGAGAGAAGGGGCCTCCTGGTCCTCCTCTTCCTCCTGAACCGCACCATACGGAGGGTCCATTTCTGGTGGGGTGAAAGCATCGGCCCTGTCGGGGAACAGGGACCGTACGACCCCATCCAGCACTGCCGGCTCGAGGGTCTCCGATACGGGGGGGCCGAAGGGACGCAGTTTGTTCCGCGCCACCTTATATGGCCTCCCGAAAGGATCTTCGTCGAGGCCCTCCAGCAGCTCAGCTTGCGCCGAGTCCTGAGCGGTGAGCATCCGCTTTCTGAGGACCTGCTTTGCCTCCACGTACAGGTCGTAAAGGCGGTCCTCGTTCGCCCGGTCACGTATCCGCCGCCGCCGGCTTCGAGCGTACTCCCTTCGAGCCGCCACGCAGGCATTTCGAAGCCCCGCCAACTCCTCCGACCACCAATAGACGGCGCGTCGGGGAGGCGGACGACGAGACCGAGGCATGCTTGAATTGCATACCGCGGTCAACGACTCCCTCAGCTGTGCCGCGGTGGTGTCTACGTCCACGACATTTTCATCAGGCGAAAGCCAGTCCTGGACGAAAGCCGCCTCCCTCGCTGCCTCCCTGTCCAGGTGGACGAAGGCCCACCGAGGAAACGGAGATTGGCCCGGAGGAGCCGTTCTCTGGGGACTTTGGGTGGAGATCTCGAACCGCACGTAGCGGTGGTCCGAGAAAGTCTCCACCATGTCCACCCGCCAGTTTTTCACACGCGTGGCTAGCGCGGGTGAGGCAAAAGTGACGTCCACAATTGACCCACCCCACCGCCGCGCGCACGTATGGACCTCCCCTCTATTTAGAAGGGAGAGCCCAGAGGAGGCCGCCCACAACTCGAGCGCCCGCCCGCGTGCGTCGGTGGCTGGGTTACCCCAAACCACCGACTTGGCGTTCAGATCTCCCAGGACGGAGACCTGACGTAGCGCCACCCTTGAAACCACTGCGGTGAGGACTCCAAGGAAGTCCTCAAAGTCCGAAAGTGGCCGGTTTGGGGAGAAATAGACCCCGACAAAAGCTATGTCTCCCCACGCGGCGGCCACGTATCCCGGTCCCCTCTCTAAAAGCGAGAGGGGAGGGGAGTCCGCGGAAGACCGCGCCACAAGCGCCACCAAGCCGTCCCTATCCCCTAGCCAGCGGCCAGGGACAGAGTACGGCTCGGCGACAACCGCAACATCCACCAACCATTCAGCCATGGCCTGCACCAGCAGGTCCTGGGCCGCTCTGCAGTGGTTGGTGTTTGCCTGTAAAATGCGATGGACCACTTTCATCATTGGTCCATCGCATTGCCCTCTTCGGCCTGTTGCGAAGCCTCGACAGCTTCAACAGTGGCAGTGGCAGCAGCAGGACGGATTGGCGCCTGCGCTTGTCCCTTCTTTGGAGGAGGATTGCATTTCCTCCCTCCCATCACGTGGCCGGCTGGACGGCCACTGGCAGTGCACACCGCGCAGCGCGGCGTGGCAACACCGCACTCTGAAGCCTTGTGCCCCGCTTCCCCGCAGCGGCAGCAGAGCTCCGACCTGTCCACTCGGGATGGACACAGAGCTCTGGTATGTCCTATTCCGAAGCACCTGAAACACCGGAAAGGCCGGTCATCAAGTGCCCGGACCACAGCCACACAAAACCCTACGGGGAGCCGCCTCTTGGCCAGTACGGCCTTTGCCGCGACGACCGGGCACTCCAGGCGAATAGAACCCAAACCACCGCGACCAGGCTTGATAGCCCCGCCCTGTATTGCTGCCGCGTCGCAGCCTCCTGTAGCGGCAACTGCCGCCACCACCTCCTCTTTTGTGACCGAGTCGTCGAGATCGGTCACTTCCAATGTCGCGGTCTTTGTTGGCCTGGCAACTTTGGCCGCGTCTGCTATGACCTCTTGTAATTTACTTGCGAAGAGGTCAGCATTGGCGCCGCCCTGGGCCCCCGGAAACTCGAAGAGTCGAGCTCCAGTTTGGGTCCGGCGGCACGTCACCAGGCCAATACCCAACGTGGCTGGGTTAGCGTTGGTACGAGCCCGTTTGAGGACGGATTCGTACGTCTCGCCCTTCTCCACGGCCTCCGGAGTGAGCGTCACTACGACGGCTGCGGTTTTGGGAGGAACAAGTTTCCTCCCACTCGGCTTGGGGGCTGTTTTCTCCCCCTTGCTCTGCCCCTTTCCTTTGCTCGTCTCTTTGGGCGAGCCGGAGGGGACATTGGCAGGGGCAACAGGCAGCACTGCCTTTTTGGAGCCTCTCTTCTTTCTCCTAACCACCTCAGTCCACTCGTTGGACGGAGTGCTGGAGGGAAGAAAGGCGTCTTCCCTCTGGGACGAGACTGCCACCACCTCAGTCGTAGCCGGCGGAGCCACCGTCTTTTTCCCCTTCCCTTTGCCCTTTGCGGGTTTAGGGGTCAGGGGAGGAGCCATCACGGCCGAGGCAGGGGCAGAGGCAGCAGCAGTCCTGTCCGCTGCCAACGGCGGCCTGACGCGCTTTTCAGGCAGGAGCCTGTCCTCAATGCCCGCGATGCAGGCCCGCGTGAAAGCTCTCTCCTCCATCACCACCTTGCGGATGGTTTCCTCAAGGTTGGAGGAGGAGAGATCTACCGACATTTCAGCAGGCGGGGCCTGGACAGGCCCCCCCATAGCTTCAGCGAGCTTCGTATTAAGCTCGCTGACCTCCTTTGTTAGGCAGTCCACCTTCTTTTGGAGCTGCCTTACTTCATCGGTGGTTGTACGCTGCACCAACTCACCGATGATGCCACGAAGACTGGCAGCCCGGCACTTGAGGGCTTTTTGGAAGGTCCCCTTCAAGTTCGAGGACTTTGAGGCGACCCTGACAATCTCCTCTTGGTCCTCTTCGGCCATCTTTACTAGTTCCGCTAAGGAGTGATCCGCGTACGTTACGCTTGACGTACCGTAGTCCGCCTTGGCTCTGCGCGCGCGTGCCTGTGCCTCCTTAGCGGCAACCTGCTCTTCCAACTCCTGTTGGATTCGTGTCCTGTTCGCCAAGTTTAATTGACGTTGGGCGTCCAGCAGACCTACGTCGTGGCTAGTGCTAGCCACGGCGGGTTTAGCAGGCTTTATAGCCTTGTTCTTCTTTTTCTGTTTACTTTTGGCTGAATCCGAAGAGCCCTCCGAACCCTGCCTCAAGTAGGCCCGCTTTTTCGCCTGTCGGTCCGGCAGCTCCGCCGCAAAGGCGTTGCTGTCGGCCCCCGACAGGTCCTTCTCCCTACAGACCAGGCTCGCCGCAGATGGTGCACGGCTAGCCTCCAACGCCGAAGCGTCGTCGGGGGTGGCCCTGAGAAGGGCCGGTTGGGGTTGGCCCTGAGAAGGGCCTTTTATGAAACGCCCGGAGGCGTCCCGCAAGAATTTCGACATTTCGTCGAACGACAATGATCGACACTTATCCGCTCTGAAAGTATACGATCGCACAGTGTTCGTTAGCCGCCTGTCTGCCACTCCGTTACGGTGGTCAGACGAGACGAACTTGCACCCCCTTAATTAACTCTTTGGGGATGGTTTTCCAAAAAAACGCATTACCTACTGCTATATTTTGTTTCTAATCTTGAGCGAATAATAAATATCAATTTTTTAACTTCAAAAATTACGAAGTTGCGTACTGTTCCATCCCCTAAGTTAACCCGTGAAGGGATAACTTTCCAAAAAAATGTGTAAATTAATTTTTGTTAATAACTATAAACTTACATAAAAAATTTCATGTTTATAACTCTAAAACTGACGAAGTTGATTTGTATGAAAGTGACTTCAAACCCCTATTTTAACCCCTTAGAGGAAGAATTTACAAAACTCCGATAGCCTATAGCCTTCCTGGATAAATGGACTATCAAACACAAAAAGAATTTTTCAATTCTTGTAATGAATTTTTGTAATGATTAACGTAAATCACAACAAAGTTGGCAAAGTAGGATTTGGTACAATACATGCAATATGTTGTGGTACCAGCTACCCAATACGTTGTGGTCCAACTAGTTACCTGCAATAAAAGTAAAATAATATAAATACATACCTTTGGATTGACTACCACAGTGACGTGTTGGTAACCAGCTCCAGCCAGTATTCCCAGCTGCGCTGCGTCCAAGACATCACCTGGAATTTTAATGTATGTGGGTACAAGTGCGTACATTAAGACAGATCTAATATCAATATCCTGTGAAACAAACGCTTGAGTTTATCTTATTTTTTATAACCTTCGACGCAAAAAAGGTTTTAGAATTTTATGTTTATGTATCAACTATCGTAGTTGGGCAACCATAATGAACAACCCGCTCGAACTACACAGTTACCGCTAGGCACTGTCAATTGGGCCACCGTAAAGACGTGTCCGTTTTACATTATAATCTAACTATTCTTGTGGACCTTATGGTACTGTGGTCAATGATATATAATAAAAAAAAGGGTGCGTGTACTTTTGTACGCGCGTGAGAAGTTATACTTCTTTGACATGAAAAAAAAATCAAAAAACAATATTAAAAAAAACATTGTTCAAAATACAATATTCAAAAACAGCAATACTAAAAATAAAATGAAATAATATTTTGAAATAATTTAATTTACGAATCTCTATAGCCAAACTATATGTGTTAAGCGCCATCTGTGATTAATATTGTAGTATATTCTAATATTACTTTGCTACGTATCGTAATAGTTCTCGTAATAGAACTTAAACGTAGATGGTGTTTTTACAATTGCAAAAACAAATCAATTGTAAATCTTTTTTTCTGTTTTTACAATTGTAAAAACACCATCTATGTTCTATTACGAGAACTATTACGATACCATGCTGTAAAACCAGTTTTTGTGGGGGGGAGGGAATGAAAGATTTTATTCAGTTCAGTTGAAGAATAATTTATTTTCCGACAGGCATTAAACTTTAATACAGATTAAGGAGAGAAAAAGAATGGGCTGCTAGTCCCAAAGACAAGTATCGATTACTATTTACTACTACAGTCCGTTCACAGTTATTTTACCTCTGACAAGCTGTCATTACCTTCCCATTAGATTAGCATTACTTGCTGTCAAGTGACGAGTGTTGTAAAAGTTCCCGATTTATCGGGAGATCTACTGATTTTGGTATCCGTCTCCCGATATCCCGTTTTAGCGACCGTTTCTCCCGATTTTTTGCATTTTCTACCAATGTAATATAATATTGAAAATTAAAATAGAAAATAGTGTTATAAATACAAAAAAACAAAAGAAACTGAGTCGCTCAATGAAAATACAGAAGAATTTTGGGCAAATGTAGGTACATATTATAGCATAAAACGTGGTCATGGCTCACGAAATCGTGTTCTAATATTTTTTCCAACTGAATCAATTATAGGTCTACAAAAAAATTAAAAAATACAAAAAACCCGACTGCGTATAAAACATGTGCGACATATTGAGGATAAGTTTTGTAAAATGGATGGAAGCTTAGACGCGGAAATTGATAAATTTATTATAGAATTGAAAGACGAGTGTGATACGGAATCTGAGAGCAGTTTTGATGATTCATGTTCGTCCGATAGTGATTATTTATCATTAGGCGTGCGCTTGGATCATTCGTATGCCAACCCAATTTAAAGCAATTCAATTTGTTGTAATTTTAATATAACTACCGAGAATGTGAACTGATTAGTTAGGAGACTGTAAAATAATACATTATTTTATTTGAACGTGTATCATTTTTACTATCGTTACTTTTGGATCAACCTAGTAAATAATATTTATATACATCAGAAGAAACATGTAATATTTCATATTAGGGAATCGTACAAACTAAACATTACAACACACAGCTAAGGTTAACCAACTTAATAAATTAATAATGTAGTTTTTATAAGGAAGAATATAAACGCGTATAAACAAAATTTTGATATTAATAATCGCCAAACAAAAAAGAATGTATCAATTAATTACGCCTTCGTTCCGCCAAAGTAAAGTGCAACGATCTTTCATAGGGCTTGGTGTACATTTCCATAATAAAATCCCAAAATTAATACGTGACTTGCCAATAGAATCTACGAGTTTACCTAATGGTTAAAACTAAGTTGGCGGGTGTCTATTATACTATCTACTACTTAAATGGTTTTTACCCAAAACGAATGTCATAAAAAGGTTGTATAATAAAAGCTATTGCATATTTCAAGAGATTTTATTAGTTATCATTTATATTAATAGTTCGTCTAGTTGTGCAGGAGGCGCTATATTTCGTTGGTACCTTGCCCAATCAAGATACCATAACATACTCATTGTAAGTATGGCCACAGCAAACTACTGATCTTCTAAAGATGTATAGGGTACGTTATCCAGTGTTCAGGACTTATTCTGAACCTTTGTCAGTCACAAAACAGGCGATTAAGTAGTCCATATTCATATAGTATTGGTTTGCCAGAAATTGTAGCGAAACTGCGAAAACACATTCACCAAAACACAAGTACGAAATCGAATACAACAGTAAATTAAAATAACTGTGTCCGTGTCGATGAGTTTCAATAGTAAATAGGACTCCAAATAGCTGAAAATATTTAATAGAAAAATACAAAAAACCACGCGTAGAAACATGAAAGATCGATGACAAATATGACAGTACAGTGGTGTTATTTATAAATACTATGGTTACCAAAATGACATTATTAGGGATTACATCATCTTTGTTGTCAATCGATTAATCGATGTCAAAATATTCGAAATGTAATTTAATAAAATTAGCGTAATGATTGATGGTCGTAGCACACATATCAACTCGTAAACGGAACGTAAACGTATCAACTCTTGCATGTCAGTATTCTTTGTATGAAACTCCCTACTGTAAAGCACACTTATCGGATTCGTAACGTAATCGCCTCGCCTCGAGACAAGCTCACGAACCGCGGTACGGTGCGTGGACGACTTGCCGTACCCGCGCTTACGTCTCACCGTACGCTATCCTTTGACTCTCCGTTTCCTTGTGCGCGCGCCGCGCCGCGGCTACCGCTGCGTCGGCGAACTGCTGTCATTCATTCCGTCAACCAGCGGCCGGCGAGCCGTAAGCGCGGCGTCGCCTAGCCGTAAGCGCGGCGTCGCCTAGCCGTAGCCGAGCTTACGTTAGGTTGACGGGGAGGTGATCCGGTGCCGATCCCTTTCCGAGTTGATATGTGCGCTACGACCATGAATGGTAATAGGCTAGTTGACAAAATTTGGAAATTAGTTTAAAACTATAGCTTAGCATCTATTTCACCCCAAAAATATATTATTCTAAGAAAAATAAGTCTTTTACATTAGTATTTTGAGTTTTTAGAAATGAACTTGAAATTGACCGCGAAAAAGGCCAAGACTGTCATGGCGTTTTGAATGACGTCACACCTCGCGAAACAGCCGTGTTTGTGTATGACAGTCAATTGTGTTTTTTAATAAATAATGAATTCCTCGTATTATAAATACTGTATAGTGCCCCAATGTAAAAGTACAACGATAAAAACGCCAAACAAATTATTCATATACGTTCCAAACAATAAACAAATACGTAGAAAGTGGTTAAATATGGCAAGGAGGCAAGATGCTCTTACTTTATCAACTGATTCCACAATTTATTTCTGTGAAGATCATTTTGATGTAAGTAATAAACACAACTTGATGTATCTATTTATAAATGTATAGTAAAAGAAATGAATTTTGCAAAATCTACCATAATATACCACACATAACCTATAAAATGTTATGACTTGAGTAGGGTTTTATGATTTATTTGAGTTAAAATTTGCCAAGCATAACGGCGTCAATTTTGGGAAAATTACTGCTGTTTGCTTTGTTAAATCCTGATTCCATAGCAAATTATATCTGTCTTTCAAGATTAAACTAAAAACGAACTGTATTAATTTAACGAGAATTGCTGAAAACTCCAAATAACCTGTTCATTTTATACGAAAATGACAGCTACAACGTAGTGTTTCGCGAGGTGTGACGTCACGCTTCCATGCGCTTCACTGATTGATGTTTAATGTCACGTGATTAAACGCCTCAATTTGTCGATTTTATTTTCCAAAAATATTATTAATCTTTTATTATTTTAATAGAAAAGCTGCATTTTTGTTTACTAATTATCATGGTTAATCATTAGAAACTCTAAGCCATTCGATTTATTCTTAGTGGAAACAAGCCTATTCTAAATATATTAGGTACATAGTTTTAATATGTATGGAATACGAAAACATGTAAGAAATAAATTAATATTATAATTATAATTAACAAATAATACATAAAATATATTATTATATTCCATCAATCGATTATTATGAATCAATTCAATCGATTATAAAATCGTTTGTAATGAGGTAAATACTGTGAAAACTTTTTTGCATACAGAAAAAATACAGAATTGAGCTAACTTCACGATGCAGAATTTAGGTGTCGGTGTGCGCGCGCATCGTAGAAATTCACTCTCATCATTTTTCACCATCGCGCCAAAAGAAGTATAACTTCAAAAATAAATATACGCAAATTGTTGACATAATCAGTAAATTTTAAATAACGCTTCACACTCATAGCCTCACACTAGGACTCCCTGTGTCGTGGGTGCCATAGACAACACAAGACAAGGACATTCACACCCAGACCGAGAACAGAAATTCAAACTCATCATTCAAATTTCCGCCTCGCTGGGAATCGAACCCAGGGCCCTTGGCGCGGCGATCCGGCATGGTAACCATTGCGCCACGCGGGTCGTCAGTGAATTTTACGGTGAATAAACAAATCACAGATGTGTGGAGTATAATGACCGACCTTTTTCAACAAGGGCAGACCCCAGCGGTATGTCGTAGCCCACGGGGCGCACGTCTTGTTGAAGCTGCGGCGCCTTCATGATCTCCACTTCAAGTTCTACCGTATTGTCCGGCGATGCAGATATGAGCTTCGTGTCTTCCACCTAAACAGTGTTAATGAACTACGTAGTATTGTGATTTCCAATTTGGGAACTTGTATGTGTCGCGGGGATATCGTGAAAACCAAAACTTGATCAAATCTCTGAGGATTCATCATTTCACTATAACAGTTTAGGGAATTAATGAAATAACTGATATTCCCTAGTGAAATGACCCAACGGGGTTGTTATTTTATTATCCTACGGGATTTGATAAAATCCCATATAGGGACGGTTTTCCTAACAGAACATCTAATAATTAGTATCTACATATTCGTTACTAAAAACGCACCACGATAAGGTTTATTGGGCTCAAGGTTGTGTAGAATCACTGTTATCTCATCATTGAGTGCGGAGTATTATTAATGTGGTCCCTATTATGCAATAGACGATCATGCGGCATGGCATGCCTTATGTGCTGTCATGAATGCATGATTTTATAATAAGTTATAATCAACAGTAATACCAAATGAGTCTTCGATGCGTTTCCGACTAAGAAAGAAAAGAGAGAAAGAACCAACTAACTCCCAAGCCCCCAGCCGGAACAACGTCGTTTGACGGCTGATTCAAGAAAGATGCTCGCATGATTGTCTTCAGATGAGGGTCATCATGACACGCAACACCGCGAAAAACACCTAGCTATTCCATCGTCTATAGTATAGTACGGCCGACGTAACTTGGCGCGTCTGAACATAGGCTTTGCAAACTTTAGTGCATGTAAGACAGAGATAGCGACACGAACATGCTAACGTGTGACTGAGACATAATACGCCGCGTACTGAGCATAGCCGAATTGTGCCTTCTGCGCGAAGTTCAGACGCGCCAAGATACAGCGGCCGTACGGCCTATCCTATCATCTATATAGTCCCAAAATACCTGTACAACGCAGTCAGCGCCCGGGGGCAGCGCGGCGCCCGTGTTGATGCGGGCGCACTCCCCCGGCAGCAGCGGCGCTTGCGGCTCGTCGCCCGCAGACACCACTGCTCGGACCTTCCGCACGCCAGCACCATCCGAGCATATGCACGCGTAACCTGTCCGTGTGAGATGCTCTTATAGCAGGTTGAACTTCATTTTCACTGTACTGTACCCATTTACAGAGAGTAAAAATAGGTATTTGCAAAAATGCATTGGTTAGCACAACATATGTAGGTATGGGTCAAATCTTGCAAGATGAATAAGAACTAAATAGAAACTTCCTCTTATCTTACAGAGTTAAAACTTTGCATGTTGCTTTATTTCCGATGGCAACTGGCAACACATTATAATAATGGTTAGTTAGTATGGTTACCTGATAGTATGCTCAGAGTTAGCTTCAATCGAGGGAGCTCTTCGACGGATTAAATTACAGACATGAAATTTTATAAACGTACCTATTTGGTTATGATGAATCGTTCTACACTTCATTATAAGCATAACTGCCGTGCTCAAGGATGGCTTCATACCAGAAATCTCCTCAGCGGATAAAAGCACAAACATAAAATTTAAAACTTTGTTTTTATCTTTAATGTTTTTTATTAACTGTGCATAAATATCCCTATTTATTCAAGTGTGAATTTAATAAGGAGATACATACTTTAAATATTTATGCTATTTTATTCCGCGCGAAGTAAATGAATATTTTGTAAGAGGGTCTGTATTGAAGTTTCCACTTGATCAAAGACAGTATTTTTTAGAGTTTTACATAATATAAACATTCACATTGTACCTACCTACTTATTTTTAATGGTTGTGAAATGATGTAATCAAGAAAGAACTAATTGTTAATGTACTATTTAAAGAAGTCTCTTGGCAGTGACACTAATTTATTCATCCTAAATTAACATTAGACTATTTCCTTGTGGGCGCTAGGTATCTATAGACGAAATGCATCAATCACATGTAACATTAGTATTTAAATTTATTGATTTTTATATCAGACTAGCTGTGCCCACTGGCCACTACTCCGTTTGCGTCTTTCCCGCGTAAATCCCGTACCCGTGAGAATTTCGGGGTAAAAAGTAGCCTGTATGTTGCTTTGTAACCTAGAGGAGTTTACACACACACACAGAGAGAGAGAGAGAGAGAGAGAGAGAGACAGAGAGAGAGAGAGAGAGAGAGAGAGAGAGCTCGGACTAACAGAAATTTAAAAAGGTTTGTTTGTGTTTTAGTATCATGTTAATCTATTAATGTAATTGTAATATCATCAAATGAAAATAAATCCATTTCCTTACTTAATACTATCATCATGCCATACTACTATAAACAGTAACTGCTTATAATACTATGGCACTCCTGCGTAACTGTTACGAGGGAGTTATTTAAGGTGGAAAATTATATTAGGGAACATACCAAAACCACGTAACCCATTTTTTCCAACTTTTTACCCCCCTTCCCCACCCCCCCCCTTCGTGACCATCCGTAGTATATGAGAAGACCCCCCCCTCTCCCCTAGTTTTCACGTGGTAATTGATAAATACGGTTTTCAATACTTTTTTGCAAAAACAGAGTTAAAAAATAACAATTTTGCTTATATTTGACGACTTTGTGGCGCAATGGTTGCTAAAATATTGACTACGTGACAAAATCCTAAACCCCCCCCATCCCCTCTGTGACCAATCGTGGTGTTTTGAAGACCCCCCTCCCCCCCCTAAATGAGGCACGTGGTTTTGGTATGTTCCCTTAATTGAGTAACAAGTGGCTGGTAATTACATGAATGCCTAGTGAGTAGGCAGCAGGTTTTTATATATATCATTAGGTTGTGGAAATTACTGGCAACTGAATACCAGTTTAAAATGTTTCCTACTTACCGTCTTTAACAGATGCTGGAAATGGGGGCATGGGCTCCTTTGCAAACAGCGGTTGAGCCACAACACGTCCTAAGCTATCTTCAATGCTAACAGTTTCCACACTCTCAGTCCACTGCTCCATTATTACATCTACTATCTTAAAAGCATCCGTCATCTCCAACATTGGGTATGGAGATTCACGGGGCCTCAATGCTACTGCAGACATATCAACAGTACTGTTCATTTGTTTATGTGGACAAATATGCTCCTCCATCGGAATCGGAGCTGCTTCTTGTGTCGGAACATGATTTAGTATTGGATTATGTACTTGTCTTTGAAGATCAACATTACTCGTTTGCATAGATTCATGCACTGATTTGATATTATCATGTTCATCCTTCAGTACAGAAATAGCATGGGACAGTACAGGTTTAACAACCTCAATGCATTCAGTAACAGCTTTGACACTGCCGGGAAAGTTGATGATTAGAGTCTTATCTCTTATCCCAGCCACAGCTCGAGAAAGCATGGCCATTGGAGTTTTTTTCAGACTCTCTAGAGTAAGGGCGACAGTTATTGCTGGAACTTCCTTGTGAATCACGGCCCTCGTAGCCTCCGGAGTTACATCTCGACTACTCAGGCCAGTGCCACCAGTAGTCAGTATTAAGTCGATGTTGGATGCACAGAAGTATTTGAGCTCTCTTTCAATGATTTCCCTTTCATCTGGGATAATTACTGTGTGAATATTTGCTTCTCGAAAATTTTTCTTTGCAAATTCTAGTAGAACATTTCCCGAAGAATCCATGGAATTATCCTTGAAGCATGTGTCACTGATAGTGACGATAGCGACGCCTTTCACCATAGTTTTCTAACATAGAAGAATAAATGATAAAACATAAGAAAATTAATAATCAAATAAATACTTAAAACTGTAAGAATCTGTGGACATACGATAATTATATCTAGTTTTGTTCTATCCATGGTTGTACAAAAGAAGATAGTTTAGTTCTCAGATCAAGAATTGATCTGAGGTTTAGTTTAGGAGAAAATAAATAGGGTGGCAGAATAACAAAGTATGCAAATGCGGCTACATACCAAAAGAATATCCAGATAGCGGGTAAAACAAATAATGTTTTTATTAATTGGCAAGTAAAATTACAGAAAAAAATAACTTTATTTAAAATTCATTACATACATGAGCCAAATTAAATGTTATTATGTATCAATACGTACTTTGTTATAGATACTTGAATGAATATCAACAACAGAGATTAGTTCGAGATTCACAATGACGTGTACATACAAATTTATTTCGTTTATTTTAAATTATTTTATATAGTTTGAAAAGCTATATCAACACAACTCTCCCAATCTGAAGCATAGCTAACACTATTATGATAAGTTGTCAGTTGTCAATATTGTCATTGACAATGTTTAATGAACGTTGACGGTTGATTGTACTCGTCACGTCAATGTCACTCAAATCTGTCACTTCAAGATCATATATCCGGCACAGAGTACTTAATCACTACGTTTTATATCCGGATCATGGAGGATATATCCTTCATATATGAAGGAGGACCCATCTCATAAGAGGGGAAAATTGAAAGTGTCCAGCTGTTTACTGAAAATACACGTTCCAATAATCGCCATTCCACAATGGCGCTAGTGTCTGAGAAATAGCGATAGGAACCTAGACTGTTGTAGACGAACTGAAAGTTTTCTGGAATTATGCCACCCGTAATGAATGGCGCTAGTGTCTGAGAAATAGCAATATTCGAACATAGCTGTTGTAGACCATACCGCAGCGCCACCTGTGGGCTTAGTGCGAGTTTTACGTGACATAACGCGCTCGCTACGTAAATGCGAGTCAGCTACAATGACAAAATAAAAAAGAGAGGACAGGCCATAAGGTCACGTGATCTGAAGCCAAATTGTTCTCTAAAATGGCGTCGACTCCGCCCATGCTCCACCCATAAAAATAGTGTTGTATTTTTTATATCGATATAATATTTTAAGACAAAAAATACCTATAATTCATTATAATTTATTTTCAGTGGTATTCCGAAATAGAAGTTTTTTAATTGTTATATGTTTCACACTTACTTCTGGCTAAATCTCGCAAAGAATTTTGTTTTGTTATGTATTCAAAATAGCAAGATCCAACCTAATATTCCAACAGTGTTTCAGCATTCAACAATTCAGGAGGGAAAAGGTGATTGTCAAACGCAAATATAGGTCTCCTAGGATCCTGGGTACACTTCAAGGTTCTTGCGAAATAAAATATATATGATATATGTAAACGCATGTACATGAGAGAAAGAAGGATAAACTTCACAATATTTATTGCAAACAATTACCATATTACAAAGATACAGCTTATAGTAATTGGTCTAGAATGCTATTAAGTCTGATGGGGATACGCGTGAAAGTAAGGAAAGGAGAGAAGAGTCCCTGGTTGGCAGGCGTTCACAGGCGCGGGCAAAGGGCTGGAGCCCCCGCCTCACCTCCTTCGTCCCGAGTGATGTTGGTAGCAAGCGCGAACAATATAATTTAATTTATGAAGATAAACCTAAGGTATTTCTCGTAGTCACTTTGGACCCTTTTCTTCAGAGGCTTGAACTGCGAAAGACGGTGGACGGTGGCGTCATTTGCTGTTCATCTAAAAAAATTAAAACTATCGTAGAACAAAAGATAATAAAGAAGTCATAATTACTGATTTAATTAAAAGTAATTCATACGAACTCTCATGTTTGCTGTTGACGCTATTGAAAATGTTACCATTAGGTACAATTATAATACCTATCGGGTTCATTTTTATAAATTAAATTTTGTTTCCCCAACTCGTCAATTTTGATTTGATATGTCGATACTTTCTGCTTCAGCATCTTTATTTTCTTACGCTGTTCTTGTACTTGTCTGCCTAATTTTTTAAGTTTATCTTCAGATTTAGCTGCTAAAACCTGGAAAGTAATTTACAATATATTAAGTATTAACTAGGATATCCATATAACATTATATATAGAGTATAATAATTAAGTGTGGCCAGGCGATTATTCCATATACATACAAGATATAAAAATGCTTTAAACTGATAAAGATTTTTTGTATAAATAATTGTTGTAACAGCATTTTTAATTTGAAATAATATTTTTGTACATTGATATTTATCAGAGAGTTGATTTCTTTTTATATGATATGATGAAAATACTCACCATGGTACTGACTCCTATATTAACTGTTAAGTCTACATCCATATTTGTTGGTGTCGTTGGCAGTTGATCCATGTAAATCAGATTAATTTTGTCGATGTCAATGGGCATATACGCTGCAAGAAAACATATATTATTACTTACTTATTATTACTGTGCTAGAGTATCACTGAATATGCAATGTATAGTTATCACATTATAACATGGAAATCAAAAATTTATATAACAATAATTTAGTATAATTATGTGTAAAATAAACTAAAAGAAAAATAACCTACATTAACATTTAAAAGTCTAGACAACAAAGAGCCTAGACAAGCATTCATTTTACTACATTATAAAAAATGTAGGTATACTTACTGGAAAAAGAGTGGGAACCACATCATCCTTTAGCCAACATCCAACGTCCTATTGATTATATTGATTTTTTTTTAATCCTTGGAGCATATTCTTATTACTCCTGCAGGTCCTCCTTTATCATCAGTCCATAATTTTTTAAGTCCTTCATTCTTTGGAAATCTAAAAAAAATACATGCACCGATAAAATAATGTTATAAATCCATGACAAAATAAGTTCACATGTATTTTAGATCACTACTTAAAAATATAAAATTATATCCTTATCAGCTGTCTGGTGACAGCAGAACAAAATACAATTGTCACCACACCATCCCTCTTTTTGCCCCAGGTGTCATAAGAGGCAAATAAGGGAATATAATGGAGAACAGGCAGAAGCGTCCTTCACTTCCATTTTTGGAAGAGGCTTCAGTTCAGTAGTAGCAGTATTAATAATCTTTTAATAGTTTGTGCTATTATCTACTCGTAATAATAATGTGCAATATTATGTTTAAATATTATTTCCAGAAACATATGACAATGGCTCTGAATTTTGATACATTGGCAAAGTGACATTTTGGTAAAAACAGTATTTAATCACTAATGTAAATAAATGTTGCATATAATATCGATAACTCGAAAAGTACGGTACAACGCTAGGTGTGTTTGTAACCATTTCAAATATTTACTTGATCTATTTATGTTGAAACTAGTTATCAGAAATTATAGATAATAGCGAAAAACGCAGTCCAGAATTCCTAATATAGACACATAATCTTAATAAACCCAAAATACACATGAAAATTACAACTAACCTGAAGAATGATAATCCTTCGTAATTTTTTCGAAAGTTTGAATTGCACCCTCTGATGCAACACTTTGCCATGTTAGGTTTTACTTAATTCACTTTAGATACACAATTAAAAGTAGCAAAATACACAAATTCACTATTAAAATCAAAAATAAACTTCGAACAACGCATTAGATGACAGCCGAACTACTTAGGATGTTCGTTTCAATAAATGGCGTCCGAACCGAAAAGCGCTTCAAGGCAGGGCTTGCATAGACTTTATTAAAATGTTACTAGAAAATTGAAATATGCTATATGTATTGTACTTTCTCTACAAGTTCATATTGTAACGTGTAAGAAGAAGACAGATATATTTTTGGTATTTCGGGTCATATTTGCACAATACATGTATAATGAAAAAATATATACGCAAATTAGTGCCTGTCCTCTCTTTTTTATTTTGTCATTGGTCAGCTATGTTATATATTGGCTACCGATTTGGCGGCAGTGAAAAGAATTTAAAAGAAATGCATCGATAGCCAATAGCATAGCTGACTCGCATTTACGTTAGCGAGCCCGTTATGTCATGTAAAACTCGCACTAAGCCCACTGTAATTGGACGTTTTTACGGACACTTTTCATACACAGAGATTTCCTTCTACCTACTATACGCCATGAACCGGACCTAGGGTTCGAAGTATCGGCCTCTGGTATCGATACCGAGTACTCGTGTGGTATCGACGGGTATGGTATCGATACCAAAAAAGTATCGGTCCTGAAGTATCGATACTACTCAGTATCGAGTATCGAGTACTCGCGAGGATCACAGTTACATTACAGCTAAAAAAAAAGGTCGTCGACAGTGAATTTCTGTTTAAACTAAAACGCTAAAACGGGCAGCAGTTGATCTTTTTCCTTATGAAAATACTGAAAAGTACTCAGTATTTTAAAAGTACTCGATACCGACGTTTCATATGAGTACTTGCGAGTAATTACCAGGTACGAGTATCGAGTATCGCGATCAAAAGTATCGATACCTACTCAGTATCGAAAGTATCGTTCGAACCCTAACCGGACCAAAGAAACAGATTTATGAATAAAAATATATCGGGAATTTTAAAAACAAAGCAAGGTGTTAAAATGAATGAGGTTGTGTTAATTTTAATCCTTACCCACTACAACTCTAATATTGTGATGATTATTATTAAATTAAGAAAATCTGTATTTTTATCCTTATATTTCAGTATTTCCTTGAACTGCCTCGGTATTTTCCATTTTCGTAAAAATCTGTCACACTGACAGGCTAGGAAGCTAGGAAGGACCACGGAACTCAGAGACACTGATGCACTGGAAGGAGGCACGTGTATGTACGAGTATATATATAAATTTTTATTCATGTGACTCAGGCCGGGCGATAATGGAATGTCGTCAGCTTGTTCGCAATTTCACGCACCAGGACTTCCATGACTTCTATACTCCAAGCACCAAGACAAGACAGGCTTTGTACAGCATGGGATTTTAGTATAAAATAAAACATTGATTGTTAAAAAGTATTTGTATTACTTTATTAAAACACAAAAACAAATAAATCATAATTCATTATAGTTACAGTACAAAAGTTATTTTACGAGGAACATAATTTTCACAGAATTTAGCTATACACCAAAATTTTATCTCAAAATTATCATTGATTTCTACTTTCTTTGCCCTATCGTATCAGTCTTTATTGACCCTCACAGATTTATCCCTAAATATTACCTCATTTTTGTCACGTAACAAATGTCTTATATTGGTCTAGCAGGCGCTGTACGACGTCGTGTTGCAGCGGTATGGAGTGGCATGCGTCAATGAGCGGCTGCAGGGTGCGGTACCGGCGGAGCGCGCGCGAGTTGCCGACCACGATCATCTTGTGCTTGGCGCGAGTTACGCTCACTGCTAGACGTCGCTGGTCGTTCAGGACTTCCCCCTCCTAGGAAATTATAACATTAAAAAAACGGAGATTACAGTATCTCTTCCTTCGTACAATTAGTATACAGTCATTGGTGAAAAATATTACTTGAAGATTTCATTCAGCTTAATTTATTCCAATAAAAATATAGAGTTGCTAATTCGATGATGGCATGGATAAGTCACAGGTTTCATGGTTTTGCACAGCCACCATTTGCATTGATCTCTAGATACAATGATTAGCAATTATGACAGTTTACAAAAAAAGGGGGTAGAAGTACGACAGATTATAGCCGTAAATAGAAATGGTCAATGCCTACTCGAACCACTGAACAACAGTTTATTTTCCATGCTATTCCAATATCAACAGCAATTGTAACCTTCACAATCTTGTCGGCGTTATTATCGCGGCGCGTGCAAGAGTACACGATGACGGACTTGTCCCTGCCCTGGAACTGGTCGACGGTGCTGACGTCCACCGCGCGGTCGGCGGCGCGCCGCAGCAGCGACACCTGCTCGCGGTACGGCGCTATCACACCGATGTCACTTGCAGACACACCACCCTGAGTGAGAGACAGATTGTATTAATTGTACTATTATACAAATTTATACGTAAGTACGCAAGTTAGAAAAGTCAAAGTTTTTGTGGAAGCGACCACCCCTAGTGTTCCAGGGTTAAACAAATACTAATATAATAAATAAACACCTGTTTCAGTGTATCAATGAGCGCCAGTACGACGCACGCTTCGTCGATATTAGTGATGTTGCTAGCACCACCGTCCCACACCGGCGCCGGCATGTCCAGGAACACGGCCGCGTGCGTCGGCTGCGTGCTGCACGCGGCCAGCAGGCATGCGTCAGTGTTTGAGACTGACAGTTTCTAAAGAAATGGTATTGGTAAACTGATTATGCAATGTTGTTTATTCTGTATAGTTTTATTGAATTGATTCGTAACGTAAAATAACGATTTGAAAAAGAAAATTCGAATCTAATAAAAAAATTAGTTGCACAAAAAAGAATCAATATTTATTTATTTATTAATAGTCCAATCCAGCCACACTTCACTTGCTTCTAAACAGTAATGGTAAGTTGCTGTATCAACGAAAGTAGCAAAGATGTCAAATTAAAAGTAGATTCTAAACGATTGAAATCTTAATTCCGTGGGTACTTTGAAATTAAATTAGGTACTTATGCAACACATTTTCCTACTAATCTCGTATAAAAATTTCAAATCAATCTATCAACTCGATGGGTGCAAAGTAAAAAAAGTTATCATCAAAATAGCTGTTTTTTAGAACTCTTTTTACTTTGAACCCGTCGAACTATTAATCAAGTTTTGCATAATAATTAATGTGCAATCATTTTTGAGCTTTTTGATTACATTAATGTAATCTCAAAATTCACCAACCTATATAACCTAGAGTTAATTTTACTAACCTTCCTCATAAAAGCGTTAAATACACTCAATTACCTCGACATTAAAGTCCAAAGTGGCTTGCGCTACGTCCTGGCTCGCGCACTGCAGCCGGCCGCCGTACGCCACGCGGTTGGCGAGGTCCGCCAGCGGCGCGTTCATGCGGTACTGCAGCCGCAGCGCCGACACCGCCACCTCCGACGTCAGCCGGTGGAACAAGCTAACCTCCATGCCGAGACGCCTGCAGAGAAAAGAGCTATATAATAAATATGGAGTTTCATGCCCTGGTGATTGGTGAAGCCGCCAATGTGAAGAACATTGGGACAATCGGGACTGATCAATAATGTTGCAACAGCTAAATAGCAGAAAAAAATAAATACTCAGATATTTAACAATAAGTATAGAGTTATCCATTTTTTTTCCAACATTTGCACCTTTCCGATTAGCGGATTATTTGCGGGGGAAGTCGATATGGTACCGGAAACACAAGGGCAAAAGTAATAAATATCATGAAGACATCAATACAGCACGAACATGTGAACAATTTTCGTCACTTTATGATACGTCAGGATGGCCGAGCGGTCTAAGGCGCTGCGTTCAGGTCGCAGTCCACTTCTGTGGGCGTGGGTTCGAATCCCACTTCTGACATATAATCAATATCATCGTTTCTTTTTATGCATTATAATCTTAAGTTATTTCTAAAATGTTTGAATAAAAAAATACGATTTTCATTGCTCTTCTTTTTATGTTATGTTAATAGCCAACTAACCGCAGGCGTGCAACCCGATGGTTAGTGGTCGTCGTTGTTCGTGGACTGATGTCACCACAGGATGTCACCTTAGATATTTCCAAACAATACCAGTAAATATATATTTATAAACATTATGTAGGGTAAAGTACCCAGTGATTGACACCCTAAGCGTTTACTCTAGAATATTTGTTATTTTAATGTTGTCTGCTTTAAAACTGCTATTTCTTTTTGTTTAAATTAGAATGTTTACCTATCAAGGAGAAGATTAATAGGAATTTTAATACAGTTTAAATCATTTCATCAAGAAAAAATAGGCCGTCGCGGGACGCCCGGTAGATATGAAACATCTATATTAATATTGTTTATAATTAATATCTACAACGAAAATGGAGTGAAGTATTAAAAAATTGCTCTAGACCACACTCTAGACTTTGGCAGCGAAGTTTTAATGTCAAACATTTATTTTTGTATGGGAGTTGGTCGTCTGATAGGAGGTAATGTATTTTAATATGAGCCAATAGATGGCGCTGACCAACTTTGTGAATCACGCTAACAACTGCATGTTGTAGTTTCCTTACTTATGTCGATGATGCTAGCCATTCATAATCAAGTGTACTTGTCAAGTTTGCAGTTTCACTTGATGCGGTATCCAGTAAACTTGGCAATGTATGGTTATCAGCGATGTAGCCATACGTCAAGTTTAACTGGATGGGATGCCGCATCAAGTCAAACTGCAAACTTGACAAGTACACTTGATTATGAATGGCCACCCACATGCCATTTACCGTGTTGCAAACGAGCTGATTTTACTGCCATGGCGCGCTTATAAATAATTCACATCAATAATTGTTTTCAAATTTATATTTCCATATGAATTTGAGCCGTATTTTATGACTGTTATGGTGCAATATCGTGAAATTAAAAAATAGGTTGAAGTACCTACGTTTTATTCACAAAGACGATTGTGTTTCTTATTTATATTGTGATGTGGTTCTTTTTCCAATACACGTATACGTGTGTAGGGGGTAATGTTAAGTGAGTGTAAAGTTGTGCTACAATTTAGAGTTTTTATTTTTTTTTATTGATGAAACGAAAGCTTTCATTCCTACTTTTTAAATAACAGGCTTAGGACAGTCTGCTAAGTATATTTTGTATTTTTACGGTATTTTGGCATGAGCTCGTATAAAAACAATAATCTTTTATTAGCTGGCGCGTAGTTAAAAGAGAGAGACAGAGTGACAGAGTTGTCACTCAATTACTGAAAATAAAAAAACGGGCAAGTGCGTATCTACTATCTAGTAAGAGTCAGCAATGAGTACTGACGGACAGACGGGTGGACAGTTGTGTGGACATTTATTATGTTCCGTTTTCTTGGTATATTTTAAAAACGGTGTAGATTTGAAAGATGAAACGGTTGACTGTGTAACAGTTGGTCTAATATTAAGTAGGTACTTACACTTTATTATTAGAAATGAAAAAAAAATCGAATCAAAATATTTTATTTAAAAAGTATAAGTGAGTACTATATTATTATTATCTATTGTAGTCTACAAATTTCCAACTATAAGGAAAAAAAATAATAAGTATCTAAGTAGGAATACATAATTAAATATAATTTTTTGGGCCGATATTAGGCATGTTCACCCTATTAGTATTTTTCACATGGCATGGTATAGGCTATTAATATAGTAATAATAGCATTTAATTTCATTTTTGCTAGTTCTGTCAAATTCGGATATGTCGGGCGATATCCGCCACCATTTTAAAGGGTCCAAGTCCGAAGACAAAACTGTTTCATCGAGATATTTTTGTGTTTCAATGATCACCCTGCTATATGCCGTTCCAACTGGGCGCACGTTTTGCATTTGCTCATTATAATGGTTACATAGTAGGCTTGATTTTTTTCCCTGGTGTGAAGTTCTTGTCGATGTTGATGTTGTTATAATATTTTTTCATTTTCATGAATCAGCCCCGGATCTACGATTTTTTCGAACCGGGGCAAATCCTTGATAGTGGCGCCCCCTCCCTTCAGCGTTTGAGAAAAACTGTTAAAATTGCCAATGAACATTGAAGTATTATTACTAGCGTATAGAACCGACATCGCGAACACCATGTCGCTCATGTAATATCATGTAATCATGTAATACAACGGCACATCTACGTTTGTCATATTTTACAAAAACGAATTTCAAAAATTTTATAAAAATGTTTAAAATTAATTTATGAGAATAATAACTATGTTTTGTTTGAATAGGTGCAAAAAATTTTCAAATTTTGCTATTTATTGTTGTAGCCTAAGGGAATCGCTTAAAAACAACAAGGCACCGGGAGACGACGGTGTTACCGCCGAGCTGCTAAGAGATGGGGGGAAACCCCTACTAGTGGCGCTCCAAAAACTGTTTGATAACGTCATCCATACTGGAACTACCCCGGAAGCGTGGAGCAGAAGTGTGGTGACTCTGTTTTTCAAAAAGAGCGATAAAGCCCCTTTGAAGAACTACAAGCCAATCGCACTTCTGAGCCACGTTTATAAGCTGCTTTCGAGGCTGCTCACAAATCGCATTGCACGCAGGCTTGACGACTTCCAACCTCCCGAACAAGTAGGATTCCGAAAAGGCTACAGCACCATGGACCACATACACACACTGCGACAGATTATACAGAAGACCGAAGAGTATAATTTGCCGTTGTGTGTCGCCTATGTGGACTATGAGAAAGCCTTTGATTCTATCGAGACCTGGGCAGTACTCAATTCTCTTCAGCGGTGCCGGATCGACTACCGGTATATCGAGGTGGTGAATTGTTTGTACGCATCAGCCACCATGTCCGTCAAAGTACACGACACAGCCACGAACCCCATCCATCTGCAGAGAGGTGTCAGGCAAGGGGACGTTATATCCCCAAAACTGTTCACCGCTGCGTTGGAAGATGTGTTCAAGCTGATGGAGTTGAAACGACGTGGCATTAACATCAATGGCGAATTGGCGAATACATCACACACCGGCGATATGCCGATGATATAGTCATCCTGGCGGGTTCCCTGGAAGAACTTGGTACAATGCTCGGGGACTTGAACAGCGCCTCATAACGGGTGGGTCTTAAGATGAACATGGACAAGACGAAAATCATGTCGAATGTCCATGTTACACCCGTACCGGTTGTTGTTGACGGCGCTGCTCTCGAAGTTGTAGACGAATACAATTACTTGGGACAACTGATCCAGATGGGTAAGTCCAACTTCGAGAAAGAAGTCACTCGTAGAATCCAACTCGGATGGGCTGCGTTCGGGAAACTGCGTTCGAATATCTTGTCGTCCAAAACACTACCACAGTGCCTGAAGTCGGTGTTCGAGCAGTGTGTGTTTCCAGTGTTGACATGCGGCTCCGAGACGTGGTGCTTTACTATTGGCCTAATCCACAAGCTCAGAGTAGCACAGCGGGCTATGGAGAGGGCTATGCTCGGTATTTCTCTACGTGATCGCATCAGAAACGAGGAGATCCGTAGACGAACAAGGGTAACCGACATAGTTCAAAGAATTAGCCGGCTGAAGTGGCAATGGGCTGGTCACATAGTGCGAAGGACCGACAACCGTTGGGGAAGAAAGGTCCTCGAATGGCGCCCACGTCTCGGAAAACGGAGTATAGGACGCCCCCCGACCAGGTGGACTGACGACCTGAAGAAAACAGCGGGCATCCGTTGGATTCAGAAGGCTCAGGACCGGTCAGAGTGGCGCAAGTTAGGGGAGGCCTATGTCCAGCAGTAGACCTCCAAGGGCTGATGGATGGATGGAAGGGAAACGCCCTTTTGAAGACACAAGACCACCAAGAGAGTAGATAAAAATTTATGCAATTTATATTGCATATAATGTTTGAAAATTGATTTTTAATTTATTTTAATTTCATTATTTAAAATTTTATTTTATGATTAAAATCTGCATTAAGCACTTGTATATTTTGTATGTTTCACATCTGCCAGCCATCCCGTGACGGCTCACATTTTTTATTATCTAACAACTAATTACTTTCATTTGTCACATAAATGTGACAGGAACACAGAAAAAATATATAACCAGGAAAGACTACAACTTTACACGGCGTGCTTTCTTTTCTGCGAAAGAATCTATTAGCTCCTTAAAGTCCGTCGCATAGGCAGTTTTGTTTTCAATGGCTAGGATCGCGAGGCTACATAGACGATCCTGACTCATTGTAGAACGTAGATAAGTTTTAATTATTGTCAGTTTGCTGAAGCTTCGCTCACAGCTTGCGGGTATCACTGAAAAGTTTGTTTTTTAAACATATTATATTAAGATTCGATTACTTGATAAAAATTCATTTGTTCGATATTTCGAATTCTTGTCTCAAGGATTTGGCGCCCCCATGAAACTGCCGCCCGGGGCAAGTGCCCCGGTTTGCCCCCCCTTAGATCCGGGGCTGTCATGAATCTCCGCAGTTACCAGGCCCACAATATGATTTTATGTACTGTCAGCAAAGTTTTCATTCTCAAAGTATTATACAACTTGTATCTTGGGTCTAAAAACATTGCGACGGTGTATGTTCGATTCTGATCTAAATTAGCAAAACGTGTGCTTATTTCTGAAATGAGATCTTGTCGGCACATTTCAACTTCATCAGGGTAAACGTCAATGCTATTTCCTTGCCGGTATATCAAACTTGCAATCTCGTTGAGAGCGTTGGTGAGACAAATAGTTAACAGAATTACTGTGCTTCCACTTACATATTTTTGGCCGCTCATTTCTCTTGTCACTTCTTCACACGGTTGTATTATAATACTGTCAACGAGTGATCAACGGTCAGCATAATTGTCTAGTGTCAGCATAGGTGTCTAGATTACTGAGTGCACATTTAATTTCGTCTTTTAGTTCCACAAACGTTTGCATAATGCAGAATGTGAAATTCCATCTTGTAACTACATCTTGGATTGGCCTCTTTACGACTTTATTTGCCTCTTCCTGGTATTTTTTCAATGTATTCCGGGCTAAATTACTGCGTTTAAAGTAGGAAACTATCGTCTTCACTTTATTTATTAAGTCGTTTATGTAGGATCTTCCTAATACAGGTACAAACCTGTATTACACACTAAAGATTATGAATGATTGATATATGTGATAAATAAAGCGCAAAATCGAATAAATAAAAATACAAAAAAGCAGGTTTAAAACAGCAGCTGCAAAAAATGGCAGGAGCAGCAATTTGGTAAACGTATCAAGTGACAATTATAGCAACTAAAATTAAAGTTAGCAAACATTAAAAAAATAACTTATGCTTAGTTTAGGCGACGCAAAATGAGTTTGAACTTTAGTATCAAACCAACTCATTTTACATGACTCACAGCTCAAAAATTACGCTTAACGTCACCCTAATGTAGGTACACATTATCCGAAACCAACACTCCATGGAGATACTCGTTGTCTAAGGGCAAATGGAAGGCAAGCGGTCACGCGGCCGATCGCCTACGCGTTGGACAGACTTGATAAAAGCTGCTACACGATCATCCATAGTCCAATGTTCCCGCTACGCTGAAGACCGCAGTGAATGGAGACGCATCGCGAAAGCTACCGCCAAGAGCGACCGAGGAGAATGTAGGTAATACCTGGCAGCCTTGCTCCTGACGACGGGCGGCAGTTGGTCCGGGTCTCCCACCAGCACGAAGCGCTTCGCCGCCAGCAGGGGGCGCAGCACCGTGCACTGTAGCACCTGCACTCACCAACAACTCTGTATCCATACCTCTCCCAAAGATAATTATTTAAGCATTATGGTGATTTGAACCTAATAAGGTAATAAGTAGTTCACCATTAGGCGGGAAATTGGGAATATTTTACACTTTTTTTTTGTAAATAGCCGACAAAAAAGCAGCCTGTCTAAGAGGGCCGATTGACATAGGCAGTAAAAATATGTCAATTAAATCATAGCTACAACTGATATTAAAATATTATCGATCTATTAAGTATCTGACCTGCGTAGCTTCATCCACTATACAGACATCAAAAGTGGTGCGACTCAACATAGCGTGCGTGGCGCCCAAACACGTGACTCCGACCACCTCCTGCGGGGAATTATATTGTTATAATGATTAATTCACGAAAATGATTAACTAATGATGACTAATGATTAACTTCCGACAATCGGGTTGGCCACTCACTCCTCCACCAATCCGCACTGGAGCAGCGTGGTGGAGTATGCTCTAGGCCTCCTCAAGAGGAGAGACCCGTGCCCAGTAGTGGGCCATTAATGGGTTGAAGCCCAATGATTAATTATTACTATTGTGAGCGACTTTAAATCTTATTTTCGTAACCTGTATACAACTGAGAACAGAGCAAAATACAATAAATTAATGTTATACGTATACAGTGTGTCCGGTCACGACCTAGCGATAATTTAAGGTTACAAAATATACCTAATTTCATCGACAAAAACACCCATATATGGGGGTCTACCCCCCCTCCTGTCGGAATGGCCGCCATTTAAATTTTTTTTTATTCTTGTAGATACCTCTGCCGAAAAATGCCGATTTCTCTGGACATAAAGGTCCTACAGATGTAAAAAAAATGTTATTTAAAAGGTAGAAATAGCATCTATCAAATAAAAATAAACATTATGGAAAATTTTCCCTCCAAAATATTTTAAAACATTTACAATGCTAATTTTAGTGAAAAAATTGACTGTTTTTTTATTTTTCTTAACATATTTCAAAAACTAGCACATTGATACTACATTTTTTATTACATTCCTAATACTTAAGGATATTACTTACAAATTGACGTTAAAATTATTGTTCTTAATTGCGTAACTTGAGAGTTAGGGCTGTTTGAATATGACCCTTTTGCGAGGATCATGAATGTAGAGCGCTATTAATTTTCGACAATGTATTAAATAAAAATACACAATAACTTTTAAAAAACTTGTAATGGCATTACATATTATTATTAATTTAAAAATTGTTCAAAATGTCCACCTCTATTTTGTAGACAGGTCACTACATTCATGATCCTCGCAAAAGGGTCATATTCAAACAGCCCTAACTCTCGAGTTATGCAATTAAGAACAATAATTTTAACGTCAATTTGTAATTAATATCCTTAAGTATTAGGAAAGTAATAAAAAATTTAGTATCAATGTGCTAGTTTTTGAAATATGTTAAGAAAAATAAAAAAAAACAGTCAATTTTTTTCACTTAAATTAGCATTGTAAATGTTTTAAGATATTTTGTAGGGAAAATTTTCCATAATGTTTATTTTTATTTGATAGATGCTATTTCTACCTTTTAAATAACATTTTTTTTACATCTGTAGGACCTTTCTGTCCAGAGAAATCGGCATCTTTCGGCAGAGGTATCTACACGAATAAAAAAAAATTTTAATGGCGGCCATTCCGACAGGAGGGGGGGTAGACCCTCATATATGGGTGTTTTTGTCGATGAAATTAGGTATATTTTGTAACCTTAAATTATCGCTAGGTCGTGACCGGACACACTGTATACAATTTAAATATTCATACTTTACCTATTATTCTTCATTGTTCAGTGTCTATTTTGTCCAGCATATATATTTCTAAACTCGTCTATTTTTTTTCCTAAGGATCTAAAAACGGCAGTTTGCATTGTAAAACAACTTAATAATAATGTGAATAAATAAACATCCAATTACATACTTTTAAAATAATATTTTTGTAACAAAAAATGGAAAATGCCATCTTTTTTTTCCCCAAATAAGTTAATGCTTGACCACAATCCCACCTGATGGTAAGTGGAGATGTGGTCCAGGATGGTAAGTGCACTAATTTAATAAAAGCCTATTCACTCTTTTCTTGAAGACAACCACATCATAGGCAAGCGGGAACGCCGACGCAGGCAAGTTATTCCAGTCCTTGGCGGTGCGTATAACGAATGACGAGCCAAACCGCCTCGTCCTTACCGGCGGGATATTCACAAAAAAAGGATGGATACCCGCCGTTCGTCGTGTCGTTCGATGGAGAACCATCTCTCTCTATCCAGTAGTTAACACTGTATACAACAGTAGGTGTTGTCAATAAGTTACCATAGAGTCATAGAGCTGCGCGAGTTGTTCGGGCGTGCTGCACGCGGCCGTCAGTGCGTGCTCCCCGCGCGTGCGCACCGCCGCCGCCACGCGCGCCGCGCTGCCCAGCCGCATCACACGCAGCGATTCTGGTAGCCTGGTACATTGTTACACATATGGAGTAAAAATCTAAAATTTTAACAAATAAACATACTTCAAATGAAGTACAATCCTTTCCAATAAAAAAAGAATTATCGAAATCGGTTGGCGTGATACTGAGTTATTCGTCCATTTGTCGCGCACATACTTAATGAAAATTTAACACTTATTTTGTTTTCTCATGGATGCCATATCAGATCTCGCTAAAATTTAAGTGGGACCACATGACAAGCACCAGCTTTCGAATAAAAAAGAATCATCTCTGTGGGCATCTCACCTACACAAATATTATAAATTTATTATTTTATCTGTATTATATATATATTTACACAAAACAAAATATTTATTATATCATATTTTATATATGTACATTTATACCTACACATACACACATCACACTTTCATTCATTTCATACATAACACAAAAACACAAAAATATTATAATTAAAATAAATGCACAAGCATCGCCGGGTGAAACCCGTTGTTAACGGCGAGCGCACGGCTTATCTACTCCGCGTAGCAACAACACGCGCGGGCGCATGTCTCCGCGCTGTGCCGACCGCGCCATAGCACCAGTCGGAATCTGACTGCCGCGACGAACGTCCGCGCCACTCGCATGCGCTCCCGCGACACGCGTAGTATTACGATACCGTAATTTGCATTCGCTTTCTGCTCGCTATTCCTAACTGTCTCTGTATAACTGTTTCTTCAAACTCTCTCCTTCTGTTCTGTGTGCTGTTACTTACCTGTGCAATAAACTGTATAGTGGACTTCTCCTCTTTCTTTTTATCCATCGGACCGCGCACAAATAAGTAGCGAGGGCTTACGCTATGGCAACCGCTAAGCCTACCGCTACAATCTCAATCGGTTCACCCAATCCAAAGTACAAAAAACATAAAAAAATCAGTCGAATTGAGAATCTCCTCCTTTTTTTGAAGTCGATTAAAAATAGCTTAAAACCAGTGCTCTGCCCGCGGCGGGATTGTACCCTATATTCTATTCTAGGTCATGGTGTACCTGAGAGCTAAACATGAAAATATCTTCAGTAGTTTTTGTTTGTCAGAGTAAAAAACATCCTTACTTTTTACCATTTATAATATTAATAGGAAAGAATTAGCCAAACGACTTGAGTGTTCTGCTTGGTGGTTCCCCTTACCCCTTATAATATAAAAATAGTAAGTTACAGCAGTATTGGCCACCTTTAAAATACCGACCCTAATCCCATGCCGGCATAAGGCAAAAGTCGTTAAACCAAGTCGGAGGCTTCCACACGGCATGAAAACTTCCGACACTACACTTAGGTTGGCTATTAAAACCTATACCAATGCACACTGCAGCATGGTGGAGTATGCTTTAGGCCTCCTCAAGAGGAGACCCGTGCTCAGTAATGGATCGTTACGTTGATTTGAAGCCAATAAGACCTTCATACCTGCTTAGTACGGTGTCGACCGCCGAGTGCGTGTGGGCGGTGACGAGTACCCGTTGTTGTAACCCGACCAGCATTTGTATGAGAACGCTGATTGTTTGAGTTTTGCCTGTAAAAACAATATTTTTGTTCAACAACATTACCATTAAATGTTATGCATAAAACGTAACACGTAACGTAACGTTACATTACAAAATCAGAAAAATATCTCAGTGGCAAAGTAGGAGAACGGAGTGGGCGATGACCACTCACGATCATGTAACCCGTCAGTTCAATTGTCGGTAAATTTTACAAAACTGAAAACTTTGCCTCAATTACCCTTCAACCAGCGAACGATCAAGACGCTTTGAATGACCTTGTTATCGTATTACGATAAGCAGTATAGAAGTTCCGTAGAACCAGACGAAAATAAAAAAAACCTATAATGCCAATGGGTAAAAGAGTATATTTACTAGTAATTTTAAACTAATACTAGTTATACTTTTCGCGGACATTAATCATTTTGAATGCAAAAGTACCTCACGATTTCGACCAAGTTACATGGCTGTGACCATGGTCACAGCCCGCCGTATCGGTATTTTTTATTTTTATTGAAATAGCCGGCAAACGATCTGACGATCCACCTGATGGCAAGTGACTATCGTCGCCCATTGACACCAGTAACACTAAAGGCATCATTGATACGTTGCCAGCCGAGAAAGAGAGAAGAAGAAATAAAGTATCGGTATAAAATAATAAAATTCAAAAATCGTGAGTACCCGTTTGAATTATGCTAATATGTACAGTACAACCAACGTATCTTGACGCGTCTGATCTTCGCGCAGAAGGCTGCGCAGTAACATAATTCGGCAATGCTCGGTACGCGAGTATTATGTCTCAGTCACACGTTAGCATGTTCGTGTCGCTATCTCTGTCTTACAAGCGCTAAAGTTGGCAGAGCCTATGTTCAGACGCGCCAAGATACGTCGGCCGTACTATATAATAAAAATAATAATATAGCCTTTTTTATTCCGACTGGTAAAGTGTCTGAATTGTAGTATAAAAATGTAGTATAAAATGTCCCTCAGTTCGGTGTGAGTTTTGACATAGGCCTCCTCCAACTGCTTCCATTGCACTCTGTCATTTGCCACTCTGGTCCAGTACGGTCCCAAGGCAAGGCCGAAGTAATCTTCCCATCTTCTTGGCCGTACTGTATATAATGTATACTTACCGGTGCCGGGCAGCCCCTGCAGCAGGGCGTAGTCCTCGGCGGCGAGGGCGCGCAGCACGGCGCGCTGCTGCTCGATGTTCAGCGAGCGCATCAGCCGCGCGCCCAGCCGACCCACGGAGCGGTGCAGCTTGGGGGAGAACTGGGGCGGCTCCAAGTCTACTAGTAACCTATTAAATAATCCTTGCATTCGTAGCTATCTATATACAGGGTGATTTTTTCAAGTGTAAGTAGATGGCCAAATTCTAAACTATGAGGAATAGCGAAAAATGATCAAAGGACTCGGGTCGGTTTTAATGAAAACTAAAACTGCATCATTCGATTTTTGAAAAAATAATATTCCTGGCCAGGAATAGAACGTTGATTTTGAAAAATAAAACTGAACCTGTATTATTACACAATTCGATAGAGCTGCTAACAAGGATCAAATTTTGGAGACTAATGACACATACATCAAACTTAAGGAAAATGTTGAATTTTAAGAAACTGCTGCATTTTAAATTCACCCCGTATATAAAACACAAAAGATGTTTGTGACAATGTCCTTAATGACTTTGAAACCATCCAACCGAAGTGCCCCATACTTTGAAAGGCATTATTGCGAAGATGGTTTGAGATCACTAAAACAATGCATTAGGTACATTCATTCGATTTTCGACTTTTCCCATACAACATTTTTTAGCGTAATAACACACGTCAGGTATCCTCGTGTATTATTAAGATAATACGCTACGGACGCATGGAGATCTGCGACAAACCTCTAATAGTACCATAAGAAGCTGTACTCGGTTAAGGGGATTACCTCGCTCAAATCCCAAAAACACTGTAAGTTTGAAGAAGATTGTAGATGAATGCTTTTGTGCGTTTACCATATAAAAAATATATGATATACTGTAGGTCATGACAATCTTATTAACTTGTTTAAAATTTTAATAACCTCTCCCAAATATTGGGAAAATAGGTCCTTTTTCAACTTAAACTGTCAATTTTCTCTGTAACGGTTAAATAGATCGGCATGAATTTTGTACTAAATAATATGTAATGATGAGTTTCACAATTTCAGTAGTTTTTTTTTCTTAATTCTTTTAATATTTTTAAATAATGAATAAAAACCCAAAACTTCACCAGTACCCCACAGGAGCACCCCCGCTAAGCCCTGTAATGCGTGCTCGAGAGCCTCGGAACGCGATAAATCAGTGTCTCGATGACTCTTGTGACGCGTGGACTGTACGCGCGTTATTTTATCGAAATAAAAATTAAAACCTCACGTTTTGAACGATTTTTGAATGAAAGCATATTGTAAATAATACAAATATAAATATTTTGTAAAAGAACAATAGAAATTAAGTTTGTAAATATATGTAAAGTAGTTTATAATTTCGTTTAGTTTTTTGAAAATATCATAGAGTAAGCATAATCAATTATCATGCCTAAATACAAGAATAAAAGTAAAGTGAATTGTGGCAGAGCTCTCCAAAACTATTGGTAAGTACATACCCTATTGAGTATATTATTTCTAGTGTGTTTATTTTTTTAACGTTTTAGCTATCTTGAGAATTTCGTTTGACGGAGGATGGAGACCTAAATGATGATGGACTCCGCAGGTGGGTATTAGGATCTCATTGATGGCAGTACGTGTAACCATCATGTTTTGATTCATTTGAAAGATCTCATGGAAACCTTGGTGACTGATGATGTCATCTACCTGATGGTGGACTCCGAAGGTGGGTAAAGGATCTCAGTGTCGGCACTACGTAGAACCATCGTGTTTGGACTCATTTGAAAGGTCTCATTGAGACCTTGGTAACTGATGATGTCACCTACCTGATGGTGGACTCCGAACGTGGGTAAAGGATCTCAGTGTCGGCACTGCGTAGAACCATCGTGTTTGGACTCATTTGAAAGGTCTCCTTGAGACCTTGGTGACTGAAGATGTCACCTACCTGATGGTGGACTCCGAACGTGGGTAAAGGATCTCAGTGTCGGCACTGCGTAGAACCATCGTGTTTGGACTCATTTGAAAGGTCTCCTTGAGACCTTGGTGACTGATGATGTCTTCTACCTGATGGTGGACTCCGAAGGTGGGTAAAGGATTTCAATGTCGGCACTACGTAGAACCATCGTGTTTGGACTCATTTGAAAGGTCTCCTTGAGACCTCGGTGACTGTTGATGTCATCTACCTGATGGTGGACTCCGAAGGTGGGTAAAGGATTTCAGTGACGGCACTACGTAGAACCATCGTGTTTGGACTCATTTGAAAGGTCTCCTTAAGACCTTGGTGACTGATGATGTCTTCTACCTGATGGTGGACTCCGAAGGTGGGTAAAGGATTTCAGTGTCGGCACTACGTAGAACCATCGTGTTTGGACTCATTTGAAAGGTCTCCTTGAGACCTCGGTGACTGATGATGTCATCTACCTGATGGTGGACTCCGAAGGTGGGTAAAGGATTTCAGTGACGGCACTACGTAGAACCATCGTTTTTGGACTCATTTGAAAGGTCTCGTTGAGACCTTGGTGACTGATGATGTCTTCTACCTGATGGTGGACTCCGAAGGTGGGTAAAGGATTTCAGTGTTGGCACTACGTAGAACCATCGTGTTTGGACTCATTTGAAAGATCTCATGGAAACCTTGGTGACTGATGATGTCATCTACCTGATGGTGGACTCCGAAGGTGGGTAAAGGATCTCAGTGTCGGCACTACGTAGAACCATCGTGTTTGGACTCATTTGAAAGGTCTCATTGAGACCTTGGTAACTGATGATGTCACCTACCTGATGGTGGACTCCGAAGGTGGGTAAAGGATCTCAGTGTCGGTACTACGTAGAACCATCGTGTTTGGACTCATTTGAAAGGTCTCATTGAGACCTTGGTAACTGATGATGTCACCTACCTGATGGTGGACTCCGAACGTGGGTAAAGGATCTCAGTGTCGGCACTGCGTAGAACCATCGTGTTTGGACTCATTTGAAAGGTCTCCTTGAGACCTTGGTGACTGATGATGTCTTCTACCTGATGGTGGACTCCGAAGGTGGGTAAAGGATTTCAGTGACGGCACTACGTTTGAAAGGTCTCATGGAGACTAAGGTGACTGGGGAAAAAAATACCTGCTTAAAGTACTTTTTAGTTTTCTTGTGGTGTATGGCTAATTACCAGACTGTAGCAGCAAAAACATTACCTTAGCTCACTTAAGTTATTATGTTTCAGGAAGTTAAGGAAACAGCAAAACTCTGAATTACAAAATCAGGAACTTCAGCCGTTAACAGAAATATATGATCTGTCTGGTATGGAAATTGCTGAGGAGGCAGAGCAAATTATGCCGGTAATTTATTCTGTTTGCTTACACTGTGGTATTTGTTAGATATTAGATAGTTTCCCTTATTTAATTTGACACTGCATTGTTTGTTTGTTTTAGTTTGTTGAACTTCAGCCGTTAACAGAAATATATGATCTGTCTGGTATGGAAGTTGCTGAGGAGGCAGAGCAAATTATGCCGGTAATTTATTCTGTTTGCTTACACTGTGGTATTTGTTAGATATTAGATAGTTTCCCTAATTTTGACACTGCATTGTTTGTTTGTTTTAGGTTGAGCAAGATGAAGAAGATTTACCAGATTTGATTATTGATGAAGAATCACAAGCAGAAACAAAAAATATATCTGGAAGACGAGTTATAGATCTAAATTACTTTTTTTCTAAAATACAAGAAATAGGCAGCCATGGTGCTTTTAACTGTGGTATACAAAGTTTGAAACTTATAGGAGAGAAACGTGTTGGACTTGCTTCTAAGTTTACATTAGAATGTTTGATGTGTAAAGAGAAGTTTTCTCTTTGTAATATCACTGGTGACTTAGATATTAATACAGTAGCAGTAGCGGGTGCAGTTTCAGTTGGTATAGGGTATTCGCAATTAGAGGAACTGTTTATAGCAAATTTAGGCATTTTCTTCAATTTTATAATTGATAATTGAAATAATTTTTAAATAACGTTAACCTTTAGCTCTTTTCATATGTAACTTTATAACACATTTAGTTTCTTTTTCAGGTTTAAATTACAGCTAATTTAGGCATTTTCTTCAGGTTTATAACTGATAATTGAAATATTTTTAAATAACGTTAACCTTTGGCTCTTTTCAGATGTACATTATAACACATTTAGTTTCTTTTTCAGGTTTAAATTATAGCAAATTAAGGCATTTTGTTCAGAGCAGAAGCACACAAAGGCGTAGATTACTAAAATCAGCAATTCCCAAATTGCAGGTAGGTAAATATAATATTATGATGTATTGATAAGATGTATAACATTGATGATGTATTGGGATAAAGTATGTACCTTAAAAAATTGATATGATTTGTTTCATTGATTTTTTTATTTATAGATTCACGACCACACAAAAGTGCGACCAGCTATTTCATCGAAATTGACAGATGATTTTAAATCTAATCAGGTAATATGAAATTCTATGAAATAATTGAAATATTTTTAAATAGCTTTAACCTTCAGCTCTATTCAGGTGTACATTATAACACATTTAGTTTCTTTTTCAGGTTTAAATTATAGCAAATTTTGGCATTTTCTTCAGGTTTATAATTGATAAATGAAATAATTTTTAAATAACGTTAACCTTCAGCTCTTTTCAGGTGCACATTATAACCTATTTAGTCTTAAGCTTTTTGTTTCAGGTTAAAATTACAGCACATTTAGTTTAAGCTTTTTTCAGGTTTATAATAAATTTGATAACTAATTATGTATATGAAGATTTGTATTTTATTGTTGAAATTAATTAAGTAATGAATGAGATGGTCTGATTAGGTTTTCCTGGGTTTCCCTAATCCTAGCAACAAATGTTGGACCATAATTATGTATTCCCCAGCAAACATTGGGAAGGAGTATTCGTTCTGTTTAGGGATTTTATGTTTGTATAAATAATGTTTAAATGAGTGTATTAATTTTTGAGTATATTTTTTAGTGTTGGTATATTTTAAATTTGCAAAAAATAATTTTTAGTTGACTTTATTAGAATCCGACGGAAGCGCCACCTATGTGTTTTTAACTTGCAAATTACTTCATGCTTCCTGTTCAATCCAACCTTATAAAAGGACACTCATTTGGTCTCACGCTCTTCTTCTCGATATGTTATTGGTAGGATACAGACGTATTACTCGTATTTCCCAATGCATAAAGGATTAATATAACGGTGATATTTAAAAATCCTAAACTCAGCACTTTTCTTTACGCCCCTTTAACCTTATTTCCTATAGAATTAATTAATTATTGTAATTTAGGAATAGTTACAATGGCAACATTAAAACAGGGTCATCAACTAGGTCATCCTAACTATTTCCGTTACCGTTCGAGAACCGATAAGTATATACGAGTACCTGGTCATCATTAGATAAATGTTGAAAGCTAGATCATCCTAACTATTTCTGTTACTGAGAACCGATAAGCATTTACCTGGTCATCATCAGACCTTCAGAATGTTTCATGTAATAGCACCCGTGCTCAATTAGATAAATGTTGAAAGCTAGGTCATCCTAACTATTTCTGTTACTGAGAACCGATAAGCATTTACCTGGTCATCATCAGACCTTCAGAATGTTTCATGTAGTAGCACCCGTACTCAATTAGATAAATGTTGAAAGCTAGGTCATCCTAACTATTTCTGTTACTGAGAACCGATAAGCATTTACCTGGTCATCATCAGACCTTCAGAATGTTTCATGTAGTAGCACCCGTACTCAATTAGATAAATGTTGAAAGCTAGGTCATCCTAACTATTTCTGTTACTGAGAACCGATAAGCATTTACCTGGTCATCATCAGACCTTCAGAATGTATCATGTAGTAGCACCCGTGCTCAATTAGATAAATGTTGAAAGCTAGGTCATCCTAACTATTTCTGTTACTGAGAACCGATAAGCATATACCTGGTCATCAGCAGACCTTCAGAATGTTTCATGTAGTAGCACCCGTGCTCAATCAGATAAATGTTGAAAGCTAGGTCATCCTAAGTACTTACGTTACTGAGAACCGATAAGTATATACCTGGTCATCATCAGACCTTTAGAATGTTTCATGTAGTAGCACCCGTGGTCAATCAGATAAATGTTGAAAGCTAGGTCATCCTAAGTACTTCCGTTACTGAGAACCGATAAGCATATACCTGGTCATCATCAGACCTTCAGAATTTGTCATGTAGTAACACCCGTGCTCAATTAGATAAATGTTGAAAGCTGGGTTATCCTAACTATTTCCGTTACTGAGAACAGATAAATATATACCTGGTCATCATCAGACCTTCAGAATGTTTCATGTAGTA
The DNA here is from genome assembly GCA_963932265.1 of Thymelicus lineola. Taxonomy (NCBI): domain Eukaryota; kingdom Metazoa; phylum Arthropoda; class Insecta; order Lepidoptera; family Hesperiidae; genus Thymelicus; species Thymelicus lineola. Next base: position 4,994,376 of record OZ010681.1, on the reverse strand, counting down.
GCACCCGTGCTCAATCAGATAAATGTTGAAAGCTGGGTTATCCTAACTATTTCCGTTACTGAGAACAGATAAATATATACCTGGTCATCATCAGACCTTCAGAATGTATCATTTAGTAGAATTAAAGCTATGTCAGCAGGCATAGTGCATAGTGTAGTTCAAAATAAATAAATAATTATTATCATGTAGGCAGATATTCGTACAAGACGACAAAAACAATAGGAACAAAATGTATTCGAAGATCTCTCAGAGAGCGAATAAAATAGGCAAAAACGATGACAACTCGGTGACACATTTGTGCAGTAGCTTTATCTTCACTCTAAGTTCAGGCCGTTTTATTGTAGTATAGTCGTTGGTCGGTAGATGGCGCTTAGTTAAAAAATACTAGTACAGAGACCAAATCTTCAAGGTCATTGGGCAAGGCAATCCCCTTAATAGGTCCTGTGTATAAAATTACACCACAAATACGTTAAAGCATAAATAAAAAAGAAGTATTAATAAAACATAATAATTAATATACTCTATTTTTTAGACGAGACTTATTTGGTAAACAAACTTAGCACTACTTTTTAAATTAATTAAAAAAATAATTAATGGTGAACTTAATTTAGTTTCGGCACTAAATGTTTAGTCGTCTTTACATTATTATCATTTTGTGTCAGCTTTATTTTTAAATTACAAATAAAGATAAAAAGACGGTGTAAGTTTGTTTACTACTTTGGACTCGAGCAAAAAAATGGACTATATGTAATTAATGAACTCACTTCCTTAACCTTAACGCGCGGTCACTGTCTTCCATGAGTACTCCGAGGTTGGTCAAATTGTAAACAGTTGTTGCGTACGATTCGTATGTGTCTATGAAATATGTCGTGTGCCTGTCTAAACGGCGACTGAGGTCTCTGGAATACAAGAAAAATATACATGGAAAATCTCACTAAAGTATCCAAATAAATATAGTATGAGGTTGTGAAATGAGAAAGATGCACTGCACCTACTATTATGTAGTTGTGTCTGTACATATATAAAAAATTTTCATCCAAAAAAATTTTTTTTTTATATTATACAATGCGACACCAGGCCTCGCATGTGGTAAAAATATACACAACATATCAGTAAGGAACAAAAAATGTACCTAAAATAATTATTCTCTCGTATCTTGTTCGAGAAACGAACACTAATCGACATGCATCCGAGGTACCTTCAGAACTTAACTTTTGGAACGAAGTTCCTTATCGCGCGTTGTGAAAGGGGGCTAGACGGAAAATTACGACACTTTTTGATTCTTACGAAAGACGACACTTTTTTTGAAGTGATTCACAGAGTTTTACAGAGATGGCGCTGTACAACAAAACAATACTTAAATCGAAAGGAACTTCGTTCCATCCGGGTGTCCCTTGACACCTCTCATGTATTTTTAATAATAATGCACTCACCTCTCCAACATTATAGATATCTCGTTTTCATTAGACAGCGTGACCACTCCGGCAGCAATCCACGGCCGGTTTTCAATGCTAACTATTGAAAACTCACCGACTTGAGGACCTTTTGAATTATTATCAAATCCTTCTGGAATGTTTACAAAACATTTTATACCGATTGTTGTGCACGGAAATAAAATTTTGTGACCGTGTCATTGTCATAAGATAAACCATTTATTGCCAACGCCTACTATTTTAAATGAGACGCAATTTTGTATCTTAAATACCATGATGAAAACAAGATATCGCGTCTAAATGCTATAGCTGGTTAGAGGTGAACCTAGTAGACTGCTATGATCATTTAATATTATGCTATTGGAAAACGAAAACGTACTATAAACTACTTATACTTCTTTCAAAGCAATAAGCAAAATCATTGGCCACTTACTTTGAACGTTACATTGCTTTTCAAACACGTGCTCATATCGGTCTCTTGAAGGCGTAACGGTTTCCAATTTCAAATTTGGAGCACATGTACCGCGTTTAGCTCTGTTAAAACATTAAAACAAATATTTAAATGTCAATATTTATCCAGGGTATTATGTAAGGTAAGGGTGACTACCACTTTTAGGAGAATATGTTAAACAGTTGTTATTAAAAATTCAAAAATCATAATCGTTTATTCATATAAATAATCGATACACTTGTTTGCATCATTTTATTAATCACCATTTCGGAGCTTATCTCACCTTGTGTCAGGGGTGTCAGTCCACAGAGCTCGCAATGGTGACGTCACGGTCTGCTCCTTCTCCTCGAGCCGCAATAGACTGGTCCAATGCAGGAAGTACTGGATGTGCCCTGGAGCCAGGTGGCCCAGCGCGGCGCTGCGGAGCTTGGTCAGCGGGTGCCGCTCGGACACTGATGGGCCGTTTGTATGCCTGGAATGTTAATTAATTACGTATATAGTAAGGGATAATATAATATACATATATACATATATAGGGATAATATATAGTGGTAACATACGAATGTGTGTTAAGCTGCAGTTAGACGCTTGCCAAGCCTCGGCAAGCCTTGCTCCAGTTGGTTGCGACACCACCATTTTATTGGTCACAAGCGTCGGCAACCCAACGCAAGGAAAACGGCCAAGTAATGCTTGCCGCTTGTGATGGCTTGCCGAGGTTTGGTAAGCATGTATACGTACCATCAGACTACGCGCAGTATAGGATTCTCTAGTTGTAAGTTAATCGACTATTACTCATACTCATACGCAGACGGACGGACAGACATACATGACGAAGCTATAAGGGTTGCATTTTGACTACAGAACCCAAAGACATAGTAAACGAAAATAACTCCTCACCACAGATGCAACGAGCAGACGGTGAGGTATGGGCAGCTGGCGCAGGCGCGCTCGTGGTGCACCGGCTCCGGCAGGCTCTGCTGCAGCAGGCTTGACGCTTCCTCGATGTCCACTATGCCTTCTGTACAATGCATAAACACTACTTGATTATTATATTAATTAGCCCTCAAATATTTGTGAAAAGTAGCTATGGATTTCAACTAGGACCAACATTTTAGATAAACCTCTATGGGTAATAGTTTATTAAAGTGTGTGGTGCAAGTTATGCTAAGCATATAAAGATGAACCACAGACATGTATACCTAGAAATATGTCTGTGGAATGAGCACATTTTTGACAGCTATGTGCCATAGAAACATTTTTTTTTCAATCGATGTAACGAAAATTGTTCCATATCTCAAAAAGTAATATTTTTAATAATGTAACCTGTATTAACCCGGGCGGTCCCCGAGCCGTCAGCGAGGTGCTGGACGAGTTCGTTACGGAGCATCATCAAGTCCCTTCGTTCGGGGTAGCCGCACGACACTTCACGGCATTCTACTTTGTTTCTAAAAAAAAAATATTTCAACATATAGCATCTATTTTCATATTATGTGTCCAAAAAATTACAGATGAAGTTTAGTGTTTATCTAATTTTTAGGTTTCCGAAGTAAAATTTGAACCCTTTTAGTTTCGTCATGTCTGAAGCAAAGCGCCGAGACCCTTAGTGCTAAAAACTGTAAATTAGCATGGATATACAAATTTATTAAAACTCCAGACTCGTAGAATAAAATATAGAAAAACATTTTTTTCAGGTTACTTCCCTAACAGATAACGTGAGGATGAATTTTTCGTCGCCTACCCTATTATGTGGGGTATCGTTGAAAAAATCTCTGCGAAATATTTTGGTTTAAAGTGCTAATTTTGGTTTGAGTTAGGTAAGTGTTCCTGTTGTTGGAGGTTGTATAGTTAATACATTAAAATATGTAATCTGACGGATGTGTAAAAAAGAAGCAAATGGAATAGAGTTTGAAATAAACGTCTAAAACGAAAAGTCGTTTTCCTATGTTATATCTACAAAAATCCCTGTATATAATGTAGGAGCAGCCACATTTTCCTATAGGTTATGGGCCCAGGAATGTAATAAAAGGGCTGAAATATAAATACAACCGATATAGTGAAATTTGAATTGGTGAACGTGAAAATCTATCGAGGATGACAGATGATTCTGGATCATCCGGTTCCATTTGTGGAATAAAAAAGCTTAATGGTGCGACAGATTTTGCTATTTGGAAATTTCAAGTAAAAAATTACTTGGAGTGCAAAAACTGGTGGGAGGCTGTTGAATCTGAAGAGGTTACGCCTGCACTGAAAGAAGCTGATAGGAAGGCACGAACCACAATATGTTTATTGTTAGAGCCGTCGTGTTTTGCTCACGTATATAATGGCAAAACGGCGCATGAAGTATGGAAAAATCTGTGCGGCGCATATGAAGACAATGGCTGGGGTAGACGAATTTCACTACAGAGAAAATTATGGTCCTGTAAGTTGGATAGTTTTCCATGTATGGAGAAATATATATCAAAAGTGATATCCATTGCACAAGAGTTGGCTGCGATAGATGCGAAAGTGTCTGATGACTGGCTAATTTCCATCTTGCTTGCTGGGTTAACAACTGAATATAACCCAATGATAATGGCAATAGACAACAGTGGAAAGGAGATTAGTTTAGAGCAAATAAAAACGAAGTTAATGCAAGAAGCTAATAGACAAGCAGATGCACGGACTGGCACAGAAGCTGATGAACAAGCACTTGTTTCTAAGAAACGAAATGCAGATTTACCCAAAAAGTTTGTTCGAAAGGCAGTGATGAAATGTTTCAAGTGCCACAAGGCGGGACACAAAGCATCACAATGTACAAAACTGTATGCTGATGTGTGTATGAGTACTACTGTTCAAAATACTAAAGATCAAAATACTTGGTACGTAGACAGTGGTTGCTCTAGTCATATGACTTACGATGCAAACAAGTTGCATGATTATCGGAAAGATAATAGTAATTCAAAAATTAAAGTGGCTAATGGTGACGAAATATCAGTTGTGGGCAAAGGAAATGCCGTACCAAAAATCAGCGGAAGATCTAATTTAATCTTAAAAAATGTATTGCATGTACCTAGATTATCAATGAATTTGATATCGGTGAGTGATCTAGTAAAAAATAATTATAATGTATATTTTGATAAAAGAGGTTGCACTATTCAGAATAAAAACGATGAAGTAGTTGCGAGATGTAATGAAGTTGATGGCATTTTCAAATTAAAGGAAGAAATTAATTCTGTCAATGTAGCATTGTCAAATGAACCTCTGTCAAATTTATGGCATAAAAGATTAGCTCATTTGGGACAAAAATATATGCTGATGTTAGAAAATATAGTAACTGGTATACGATTCGACACGAAACAAAAAATTGAGCCATGTATTCCATGTATCAACGGTAAGACAAGTAAAAGTCCGTTCAAAAATAAAGGTACAAGAGCTGAACAAATTCTAGAGATTGTTCACACAGATCTTTGTGGTCCAATGGAGGAGGCATCATTTGCTGGTTCTTTTTATATGCTTTTATTTATCGATGATTTTACACGCAAGACGCACGTTTATTTTTTGACAAATAAAAATCAAACTTTTGATAAATTTCGCGAATATAAAGCAGAAGTAGAGAGAGAGACTGGTAACTTGATAAAATGCATAAGATCCGACAATGGCAAAGAGTTCTGTAACCATGCTTTTGATAAATTTTTGAAGTCATCTGGTATAAAGCACCAAAAGACAGTACCTTATACGCCAGAACAGAATGGCGTGGCAGAGAGGGCGAACAGGTCAATAATCGAAAAAGCAAGGACGTTACTTTGTGAGGCAAATTTAAGCAAAAAGTTTTGGGCTGAAGCAGTTAAAACTGTGGTTTATTTGAAAAATCGGAGTCCAACAAAAGCCGTTACAAATAAAGTACCTCAAGAACTTTGGTCAAATAAGAAAGTAGACTTGAGTCATTTAAAAGTCTTCGGATGTTTAGCTTATGCTCTAAAACCTAAGCAGAAAAGACAAAAGCTCGATGTGAAGACGGAGGCTTTGATTTTTATAGGCTATAGTGAGATAACGAAAGGTTATCGACTGATACATCCACAGACAGGTAAGATAACAGTTGCAAGGAATGTAACATTTTTGGAGAATGTTTTTCCAGGTGATAGTATGAAGTTAACACAGTTGAATAACACAGTTGTTCCTATGTCATTTGAGGAGGAACGAATTGAACCTGTGATTCAAGATATTATTTCTGATGTTCACTCAACAAGTGAAGATGATTTTCAGGAAGCAGAGACATCAAACATTGAGATCATTTCGTCTGAAGAATCATGTACAGAGCCGACTGAAGAGCGATATAACTTGCGTCCTCGCAAACCCGTGGATTACACTTGCACGTATATCAATGCTCTCGTGGCAATCGATGGTGATCCGATTACTATGAAAGAGGCTTTATGTAGACCCGATCGTGAGTTATGGCGAAAAGCGATGAACGATGAATTGCAGTCGCTGAAAGAGAACCAAACTTGGACGTTGGTTGACTTACCTCCTGATAAGAAGCCGATTCAATGCAAATGGGTTTTTAAGATTAAACGAGACAGTGATGGTAAGGTCTCGAAGTACAAAGCTAGACTGGTAGCGAAAGGATTTACACAGGTACGTGGCATAGATTATGATGAAACTTATTCCCCTGTAGTGAGAAGCTCGACCTTACGACTGCTGTTCGCATTAGCTGTAGAATATGATTGGCAAATTGACCAGTGGGATGTTACGACTGCTTTTTTATACGGAAAATTGAAGGAGGACATCTATATGCTCCAACCAGAGGGCGCTGTTGTCAAGAAACAAGAGGCCAAGGTATGCAAATTACAGAGGTCGTTATATGGACTTAAACAAGCATCAAATGCTTGGTTCCATGAGCTTGATAAGGAAATGTTAAGTTTAGGTTTCGTACAATCAAAGATAGAACCCTGTTTGTACCAAAAACTATTAACAGATAGAGATAGAATTGTAGTAGTAATTTATGTTGACGATATTTTTGTGTTTTGTAGTAGTAAACATGAAAGTGAAAAAGTTAAGTTAAAGACTGGTTTACTAAAAAAGTTTAAAGTTAGGGACTTGGGTTCTGCTAGGCACGTATTAGGCATGCGACTTAGGAGAGATAAAAACACTATTTATATTGATCAGGAACAATATATCAATAATGTTTTAAAGGAATTTGAGATGACAGACTGCAAGCCAGTCAATACCCCGATGGAAGCTGGTCTCAGATTAGAGAAAGCTTCGGATTCCGGTTGTAGGTTGCCATATCAAAATTTAATAGGATGTTTGAACTATTTAGCACAAAATAGTCGGCCAGATATTGCGCACGCTGTAAGTGTATTGTCACAATTCAATTCTTGTTATGATGAAATTCATTTCAAGAGTGCGAAACGGGTGCTTAGATATTTAAAGGGAACATCAAATTTTGCTCTTACTTTTACAAAAACAGGAAAGTTTGATTTATTTGGCTACGTTGACGCGGATTGGGGTGGGTCATATGATAGAAAATCCTTTATTGGCATGATATTTAAATTAGGCGATAGTTTAATATCGTGGGAAAGTCGTAAGCAGAGATGTGTGGCGCTGTCTTCAACAGAAGCAGAATATATAGGTCTTAGTGAAGCATCTAAGGAAGCTATTTATTTAAGGAGTTTGTTGTCGTATTTAATAAATGATACTTGTGACAAACGCGTAGTCATTTATAATGACAATCAGTCTGCACATCACATAGCTAAAAACAAGATGAACCATAATAGGACTAAACATATCGATATTAGGTTTCACTTTGTTCGCGAAGCAATATTGAATGAGGCGATTTAGGTGCAGTATGCTCCCTCAAGTGAAATGGTAGCGGACATGCTAACAAAATCTTTGCCAGGCCCCAAATTAAAATTAGCTTTAGCGAGATTACCCATTAAGAGGGCGGGTAATGTATTTGGTGTTACTTAAGTTTTTGATATGTGATATAAGTATTTTAAATGGGTATGTTTGGTTGTAATGGTGTAATCTCTGTTTTGTTTATGTTTTATTTTATATTTGAGTTAATGTTTTGTTTTATGTAATGTGTCGACGTAGTTGAACATTTTGATACTTCTGTACTTAACTTAGATGTGCTGAACTTAGGTTTTTAAAACATCTGCCAGATTAAGGGGGCGTGTTGGAGGTTGTATAGTTAATACATTAAAATATGTAATCTGACGGATGTGTAAAAAAGAAGCAAATGGAATAGAGTTTGAAATAAACGTCTAAAACGAAAAGTCGTTTTCCTATATTATATCTACAAAAATCCCTGTATATAATGTAGGAGCAGCCACATTTTCCTATACCTGTGTTAAAGCCCTGCCGGCTAAACGGTTGGAGTTGGACAAGTGAAAAAAATCTCAAAAATAGGTTAATATATTACTTGAGGTAGAGCAGCAACCCGCGAGTGTGTGCGGCGGCGGGGTCGCGCGCGGCCTGCAGCGCCAGCATCATGCAGTACAGCACCAGCTGGCCGCGGTGCTCGGCCGAGCCCGACGCCGCGCCGCTCTTCAACTCCAGCGGCACCACGGCCCGCTCCACACCTGGAAACACTTACACCCTTCTAATATCCAACTACTGGTAGTCCTACTAGGATGTTTGTTAGTCTTTCACGCAAAAACCACAGAATGGATAAATATTTTCTTTTTTTTTCCTTTTTAAATTTTCTTTAATTGTGTATTTACGCCTACCTCGCATTTCTCTCCGTCACACTGGGTTGGCTGGTAGAGAATGCCAATAGGCATTAAGTCCGCCCTTTGTCAAACCTAGTATAAGGTTAATACATAAATAATATACATAAAGAATAAATAAATAAAATAAATGGATTTTCATAAAACCGCCACCGGATTTCCCACCGGGAGTCACCAGAAGCGCGTCTCACTTCGCGAATAAGTGAATTAGTTTTTAAGTCTATATGTTTGTATGTATGTTAGTCTGTAAGGTATTTATGTTATAGGCCTCGTTGCCTGAAATAAAGATTTAATTATTATTATTATTATAAAAGTTAGGACACAAGTAGACCACTTAAATAACATGTAGTGTATGCTAGTTTTTTTTTTTACTTAAAATAAGTTAATGGTTGACCATAATCCCACCTGATGGTAAGTGAAGATGTGGTCCAGGATGGTAAATGCACTAACTTAATAAAAGCCTATTCACTCTTTTTTTATCTTTTGTCATCTTCGTCATAGGTGGGCAGGAAGACAGACGCAGGCAAGCTGTTCCAATCCTTAGCGGTGCGTATAATGAATGACGATGCAAATCGCGACGTCCGTACCGGCGAGATATTCACAACGTAAGGGTGGATACTCGCCGTTCGTCATGTATTCATCAAGATGGAGGAACGGGGAAAGGGGAATTAATTCACATACTTCCTGCGCACACTCTCCAAAATGTGCCTTATAGAAAAGGAGGCTGGCTAGTCTAGTTCATAGTAGTAACACATAGGGTAGGCGAGTATGTACTAAGTCACCTGTGCGGTTGTGAATTGTCACTTGCAGTGTGGCGTCAATCTTTCCTTTCAGACCCAGCTTCGGGCAGCAGACATTCTCCTCAATATCCAATACTTCATCTATGTGCCCAGCCCATTGGCCCTTCTGCCTTTCCTGAAAGGTAAAAAAATTCATTGGATTTATACTACGATTTAAAAATTATTGGATTAATACTACGATCCATGCAACTGGGTCAAAATATGGGCATAATTTTTTTTAAATCTCAAAATCACTAATTTTATTCCACTCTATCTATCACTTACCACAGCACCGCTATTTGTCTTGACGTAACATTGCATAAACTCAGCGAGCGGCGCTATGTACGCCTGCATGTTAGTTCGCGTCTCCTCCACACTCAGTCCGGCGTCATACAGCATTTGCGTCGACTGCCTTATTATATTGTCCACCTCGGATTGCAGGCTGGCAACACTCTCTATATGACGTGCTAGAGCCACCTGTACTAGCTCATGTACTAGAATTCCTATGGTCATCTGGAAATAATATTTTATATTAAATCAGACTATAAGCAGAGAATTTTAGCAGGGACTCGATGATAACATTGCATTTATTTGACAACCACATATTGCTCAGGTGGGCTTTTATGAATCCTGTTTGCGATGTTGTTAGTGTGAAACTATTTATTTATTGAATAAGCATTAATTTAATGTAATTTTTTGGTAATTTATCATATAGTCTAATTCTAATACATCATAAGAATTGGTAACACAAATCAGTACTATACATTATTTTGTTGTGTTGAACTGTGGTGCTCGAAGACAAATATGTGTGTACATGTCAGTTGTTATATTTAGTTGCTAGATTTAGTTTTTATCAAACAAATAATTATATATTATAGACCAAAATAAATGTAAGATATAATTACAGCAGTATTAGCAGAATCTATTCCCCGCCATCGTTCCTGCAACACAGCCTTCCTCTTGCAGAAGACGCCAGCCACTACACTGGTGGATGAAATAAGGTAGTCCGGCCGCAGAGCTAGCAAACCTGACGAGTTTGTAATTGCAAACTGGCCAGATGAGTTGCGTGTTGCCAGTACGCTTATAATGTCTCCCTCTTGCAATGGTGTGTTTACCCTAAAACAAAAATACTTGAATAGATTAAACAATTCAAAACATTATAAATGCATTGGCAAAAGGCTGTAAATTGGAAGTATGCTTACCAAAATCCTTCAATGAAGCAAGTGCCTCTCTTATCATTGTCATTCTTTAGTTTTAACTCTATACTTGAAGGTTGATGAGTAACAGACATGATTTCACATCTCTGCATTATTGAAAGATCCAAATCTTCAATGAGGTCCTTAAGTTAGGAAATGAAAAGAAAAATTATAGTTTTGAAATTTTTTTGATAGTATAAAAATAGTTAGTTTAGTAGCCAAAAAAATTTTGTAATATTTTCTTGGTTTGAAAAGTTTAATTGAAATCAGTTGTGGTAAGTGTTCATCATTGGATCACATTTCTCCCAACTTCTGCTTTAAATTCCCATCAAAATCATCTTTCAATTATATCACTCTACAGACTGTACATAAATACTCAATTCTAATGTCGCCACCTACTGCTAATAAATCAAACTCAAGTCAATATATAAATTAAATAGCTGTACCTTGCGGTTTCACCCGCCTTAATTTTTGGAAAAAACAAACTACTAAAATATATGATGTTATCTATATAAACTAATGCCTTCCTCGATAAATGAACTATCAAACACAAAAAGAATTTTTCAATTCGAACCAGTAGTTCCTGAGATAGCGCATTCATCCAAACAAACAAATCTTCAGCTTTATAATATTAGTATAGATTAAATTGTGAATATTTTTATCATTGTTAAAAGACTTACTTCATCATTATTAATATCCCAATCATCTTCAAAAATATCCTCAACATTGTCTTGGGAAAATGTCAGTACTTTCACAGTAGATCCATGCTTTGAGGGAGAGAACTTGGAAATTGATTTTATATTTCGATCTGGCGTTTTCTTGGGACTCTTTAATGGTGACACCTTAGGTGATGGAGTGGCATTTGGACATTTTAATGGTGAGACTTTAGGTGATGCAGAGGCTGAAAAATGTAACATGAGACAATTAATCAATGTGCTCTTCCTCCTCACATTATTTCCCCGCCTACATTGTAAAGGTAATAAGAAATTGTAAAGGTTGTTGAGTTATAAAAGCATGATTGATTACATTATGGGCAGTGCAGGTGTGCAGCCTGTGCATGGCATGGCAGGTTGCAAGATTCCATGCATATTGGCTACTTATTGATGGCACGCTACTGAGCATGCATCTATCCTCTTGAGGAGGCATTCTTCAACATACTCCAACATGCACTCAGTACAAATTTGTGGAGATATGGTTAGCTGGTAGAGAATGCATTAAGCTCGCCATTTATACCATGATATTTTATTGTGGTCAATAAAGGTTAAATAAATAAATAAAATATAATTTTATATGCGCAAAAAAAATATATATGTGTGTGCATTTTCCATTTACAGAAGTACCATAGCCCCAGTAGGACAATGCTTACGGCACTGACATGAGATACTAATATTTAATGACTAAGATACTAAACGTTTCTTACCTCTTGGACTCTTTATAGGTGTCCTTTTTAAAGATTGGCTTAGAAAATTATTCTTGTATGGGGAACTTTTCTTAGGTGTTGTAGAACTATTAATATAGTTTCCATTTTCCTTAACACTTAATTTATCATTTAGATCATAATTAGAAATATCAGTCTTATCATTGCATACATCTTGATTTACAGGTGATAATGGTATTCTTTTCTCTATATTACCATTTATTACTTGAGTGTTTGATTTCTTTATACTGAAACAATTTTCAGTAACAATATTCTTGACCACTGGCTTTGAAAAACTACAATTTTGGTGTAAACCACTGTCTGCCTTCAGTTCACATTTAGGTTTTTTTGAGGAGCAGGACGTGGAAGTATCCTTAAATTCTACAGCATCATTCGAGGTATCTACAAAAAAATTACTAGTACACTTGACTGGCGATTTCGCTTTACGTTTTCCACTTTGTATAACTTCGTTATCTTCATGATTTTTGATAGTGGTACCCTGCGACTGGCTTCCTGTTCTTATCTTCGCATCATCACATTTAAAAAACTGCGTAATCGCCTTTTGCTTGGTGTTATTAGTTACTGACTGCAAAGTTTAGATTAAACATATTTAATTATTTGAAAAGTAACCAGAAAGTAAAAACATACGATGAATCACTAAAATCATTTATGAGTTAAAGACGTTATACCTTTTTTAACCTTAATACTTTTGGCATGATAAATTGTAAATATTAACATTCCACAAATTAATTATATCGATTTATTTTACAACAGCAAAACTTTGTACTCAAAAGAGTTTTCTTTACTTTCTGTTTTTTTCTTTTCCCGCCTTCTTCTTTTGACTTTGTTGACGTTTGTACATAGCACAGACTATACCCTGTCCACAAATCTTAGAGACTAAAATGACAACCGCTAATGTCAAAGTTCGAAATAATGTTACCAGCTAAATTTGTGCGATCTACTTTTCCGGTTTTTTGAATCGTAAACCATGTCATAAGAATAGTGAGAAGTTTGAACTAAATAAAAAAAAACATTCAGTTAGTAACAATATTATCATTGATAAGATGATAAAACTTATTTTCACATAAAATGTATTGCCTGGGGCATATAGTCGATGAGATATTTCGGATATCTCAATTATTATATATTAAAATAGTTTTTAATAGAAGTTGGAAGTGATTCAAATGATACATTTTACAGTGATAGCACTAGGTCTGATTCTGAATAAAGTTATGTTATAAATATTCTTGATGTGTTTAAGTTATTACTAAATCCTTCATCGTTTAAATTAAATTAATTCAATCCCACTAATATTGATGCAATTTTGAAGCAAATGGCCGCTGGTACGGAAGTAGTGTATCAATAACACTCAGCCATTGTCGAAATAATATGCAAAATATACGCATTCGTTTGTAGTAAATCTTTTAGGAATTTATTTCAAGATATCCGACTAAACCAAAATATGCTGAGTAATAGGTCGGTGTTCAGTTTGGCAATTCTAACACTGCTCCACGCCCCGCGTTAGTGCGCACTAGGCTCAATATGGCATACTTTATACTTCAGTCGTTGTAATGTGATGTACCACGCGTGTTTTCTATAGAAACTGATATACTTCAGTACAACGTTAAAAAAAACGCGTGGTGAGGCAGATCTACGCTCTGTAGTGGGGCGCGGAGCAGTGCGAGAATCGCTTATTTGTCATATCTACCTAGATATTTAGTACTTGGCTATATAGTATAAAATTACTAAAATTAGCTGTATACCGAATGTAGCCATAACCAAATATTCGTTCTTGTAAGTAAAATAACTTTTAAGTTCAGTTAATTAGGGTAAATATATTATGGATATTATTATATTTGATATGGTTGCTTAAACTTATTTTTATCCCAGTTTTAGGGACTCTTTAATACAAATATTCGACACACCGTAAAAGCGGCGAAAATTTTTCCGATTTAATTTCCGGTTTATGGTCATCACTATTTAATTTGCGCCCGAAACTGGTCACCCATGAAACGTCAATTTAGTCTCTAAGATTTGTGGACAGGGTATACTAAGAAGGTACATAGATAAAAATGTTAATGAAAGAAAAAGAATATTATGGCACAATAATAAATCTGTGGCGTCATCTCACCACTTGTAACTAGTTCGGGTAATGGGTATTAATCTGTGATCTGTAGCTAGCCTGTGGTCCATAATGTCAATATTGTCAATGTCAGATAGGTAGTTAAAAAAAAACAAACAAATGTGTCTTTCTGTCTGATTTTGAGGTTATTTATGTTTTGGTGTAGGTTCATATAAATAAAACCTAATTAATTACACCATCAAATAATGTCTAGAAGACCAGAACATCAAGCCCCACCAGAATTGGTAAATTTCATTCTATAAATTAATACATAAATGTATCATTCATAGCTTTTTTAATAATCTAAACTAAAATGACAATACAATTTAAGAAAGTGTTTTTATGCTTATTCTGCATAATAAACAATAGCAAATAAGACTGCCTGTTTATGAATATTTAAATGAATAAAAATTTAATCTTATTACAGTTTTACAATGAAGCAGAGGCCAGGAAATACACGCAGAAGTGAGTTTACTTCAAAGATGATTTGAATAGTCATTGGATTCATTGTTATTTGTTCATTCTATTAAAAATGTTTCAATAGTTCTAGGATTATTGATATCCAAACCCAAATGACAGAGAGATGTGTGGAACTGCTATTGCTGCCTGAAGATACTCCATGTTTGCTCCTGGATATTGGTTGTGGTTCTGGATTATCTGGTGAAGTACTTGAAGAAAATGGTCATATGTGGATTGGATTAGACATTTCCCGGGCAATGTTAGGTATACATAATTATTGGTTACCATAAATAATTTGACTAATGTGTTTAATGAAAGTCTTGGATGATGAGGACACTGAATCATTGAATCTCCTTTAAGTTTACCTACATTTAATCATAATAATTGTTAAACCATGTCCGACACTTTGGTTGGTCACTAACTTTTCCACTAATCCTGCTGTAGTGAGCAGCATTGTGGAGTACACTCTAGGTCTCTTCAAGAAGAGATACTTATGCTCAGTAGTGAGCGACAGTGGGTTGAAGCCAGCCACAATAAATCACTTTAACCATGTTATAATGTTGCACATCATTATTATTGATCTTTTCCCTCAGATGTAGCAGTAGAAAGAGAAACAGAAGGAGATCTAATCCTTGCTGACATGGGAGAAGGGGTTCCTTTTAGAGCTGGTAGTTTTGATGGAGTGGTCTCTGTATCTGCCATACAATGGCTATTTAATGCCGATAAGAAATCTCATCAACCAATCAAGAGATTGAATAAGTTTTTCACCACATTGTATGCAGCTTTGGTATGTTTGATACTTTTTTAGTTGAAATTAATATTTGTTGCATTTATGGGTTACTAGGTATAACTCTTTTCAAATACTTTACTGTATATTTGTCTCATTTCTATTTGCAGTCAAGATCGGCAAGAGCAGTATTTCAATTTTATCCAGAGAATGAAAGTCAATTGGAACTTCTTACTTCTCAAGCAATGAAAGCAGGATTTTATGGAGGAGTGGTAGTGGATTATCCTAATTCGGCTAAGGCAAAGAAGTTTTTCTTAGTGTTGATGACTGGAGGATCAGTACCTTTGCCTAAAGCTCTTGGTAAGAACACTAATTTGATATCTGTCTCATAAGTACCATTGAACAATACTAGATTGAATAATCTGTTTTTGTCTTGTCCATCAGGAACTGATGAAGAAGATAGTCTACAAGTTAAATATGCAAAAAGAGAGGCCACAAAAGGTGCTAGAGGGAAGCCTTTGAAAAACACAAAAGCTTGGCTTTTAGAAAAAAAAGAGAGGAGAAGAAAACAAGGCAAAGAAACCAGGCCAGACACAAAATATACAGGCAGGAAACGAAGTGGACGGTTCTAATTTTAAGATTTATTACAAAATAAATTATGTACATAAATTTCTAAAGTTTCAATATTCATCATCTTCTTACTACATATTTCCACACTGTGTCTACACCATGACCAATGGTTTCAACTGGAACCATATTAGGCAAAGGAAACCTACAAGCAACTATTACTGTATCATTTTCAACTTCTCGTAACAACTTCTGTTCAAAATCATTCATCATTTGTTCCACACCAAATATCACTATATTGTTGTAAGGTTTCATATTAAATTTCCACAAGTCCCGCCTAAAAAATTTCGTTCCTCTGCAAAATGGATTCAAAAGGGCTGCAAATCTTGAATAGTACACCAACACAGAGTTCAGTTCTACGCCATCTGCTTTGAACCCTAATTTAGCAGCTGTAAAAACTATTCTTCCGTCACCAGATCCGACGTCCAGTAATCTCCCGCTGCGCCCGGCCAGAGCTTTAGTTACTCCAGATAACTGTTCTGTAGTAGCCGGGACGTAAGGTAAACAAACTTTTCTCAGTGCAGGTGAAACGAACGGTATGCATATGACACTCACACCGATAGCTAAGCCGCCGGTGGCATATATTAATATCTTCCCCAACGAAGAAAACTTGTTGTTACTTTTTGTATCAGTAAGTTCAAGCAGAACTGCATCCATTTTACGTAATCGTAAGTTATTATGAAAATATAAATAACTCAAACAAATTAATAATAGACACCAACAGTAAATTGGTGCTATTTATTTATAATTTCCGAGTTATCATATAACGTGATCATTTTAAATAAAAAATCTGAATTTGATTTTGAGATTTTCCCATTTTCTGAGCTGAGAATGCCACACTGCCAAAGTGACAGTGACAGCATTGTGCTACACAAGAACTTTGTAGTTTAACTAGACTCCAAACTTCCAAGAGAATACCTGAAGGCGAATTACGTGACATAACATTGGATGAACAATTATGACCAATATTAGGCTTGACTGACGACTTGTAGCCACTTTTAAGGTCATGGTATATAACTTCGAACATAGATAGGGCGAAGTTATTGTTACGTGATCCATCTTCTTCCAAACAAGGCCTCCAGATGCAGATAAAAGTTTCTTGCTCCCATCATGCGTCTGTGTTTGATTTTTCTCTGTGATCTTGTTATTGTCAATCATGTCTTTATCTTGATTTGACAATTGACATTGACATTTTGCTAGTTATCTTGTCCGAATTGATTGATTTTGATTTGAGCGTGTTGAATAAGTCCAAACTAGAGCAGATTTTAAAACATTTCGCGTCACAATGACTGCCTTTGAAGAATTTGGAGTCCTCCCTGAGCTGGGGAAGGCTATAGAAGAGATGGATTGGAACTTACCAACAGACGTGCAGGCCGAAGCAATTCCTCTTATATTAGGCGGTGGGGACGTGTTGATGGCTGCTGAGACCGGCAGTGGTAAGACTGGAGCGTTCTGTTTACCTATTCTGCAAATAGTATGGGAGACATTAAAGGATATACAGGAAGGAAAAACTAGTAAAGTGATAGCGCAGACATCTTCAGAATGGACCATGTCGTTTTTCGACCGGACAGATGCTTTAGCGGTAACACCAGATGGCTTGCGCTGTCAGTCGCGTGATCAGAACGGCTGGCACGGGTGCAGGGCTACAAAGGGTGTTCACACCAAGGGTGCTTACTATTATGAGGCAACTGTCACAGATGAGGGGCTGTGCCGAGTTGGATGGTCCACACAGTCTGTAAGTCAGTTTTCAATACATATTATACATTTCTGAGAAATATGTACAGTCAAACAATTTAATGGGTATACACCAACACTAATAAACAAGATATGTGTGCTTAATGCTGACAAGTGTTTTACACCACATTAACATAAGGTCTTGTATGTAAATAACTCATTTCTGCACTCACACATATACACAATTCTAAAATATAAGATTTCATTCATATGGTAGTAATTTTTAGCTACTGTATCAAGAAGTGGTTTACTTTACGAGGTGGAATGAAAATAGGGTAGTAAGAAAAAGTTTGATCCGCAAGTTCAAATCCTGGTGGGATCATTCACATTTCTTTATTTTTTTTGATGTGGTTTTTTTATAACTTCCAAAAATAATTATAACCGATTTTTTATTCTAACAAAAAAAGTTATTTAAATGATAAAAAAATAAACCAATCACTGATAAAGATAGTTATTTATTATATATATTATAAATCTGTTTATAAAAGGCTTAACATTATACAGTTTTTATATAGTTAATTAGCTTATAAGTCAGACAAACATGGACACTTTTCTTACAATTCCAAGTAGGTAGGTTAGTTATAGGTGAAATGAATCAACATGTTAACTACTCAGAAATTATTGAGGTAAATATCAAAATTTCAGTGGTGAGTCGTTTTTCACTTTTATATGTATACAGGGTGTCCAGAGACCAAGTAGCGATAATTTAAGGCCATGAAATATACCTAATTTTATTGACAAAAATACTCATTTATAGGGGTCTAGCTCTCTTCCTTTTGGAAAGGCTGCCATTTTAATTTTTTTTTATTATGTTACACGACTGCCAAAAGACTTCGATTTCTCTGGACTTAAAATTCCCATAGATGTCAAAAAATAATATTTGAAAAGTAATAATAGAATCTATTCATTACAAAAAAGATTGGATGAAGTTTTCTAACATACTTCAAAACCTAGCACATTAACACACCTTTTTTTAATACATGCATTGATTAAGAAGAATATTATGTACAAAACGACATCAAAGTCATTGCTCTAAGTTGCAAGACTGATTACTTATTGCTGTGATTTGTGACTAAATAAAGCAAATTGCTTTATTGTTTTGTTTGAGTGTAGAAACAATTTTTGTTTCCGTCTATGAGTGAACTAATACACTCTTCAGCATTACGCACATATCTTGTTTGTTAGTATTTCATGCATACTTACAAATCCTTACATCAATATTTTATTTAATATCAAAATTATCATTTGAATTTCAGGCAAGGCTAGATCTAGGCACAGACCGACTAGGTTTTGGTTATGGTGGCACAGGCAAGAAATCTAATGCCAAACAATTTGATGACTATGGTACAGCCTATGGAAAAAATGATGTTATAGGTAACTTATTTGTTGTACAATTGTAATATATTTAACCATTTAAATTATATATTCAGCCACAATAACACATTTCTTTTCGTTGTAGGTTGTCTACTGAATCTGAATTCTGGTGAGATTCGTTTTCAGAAAAATGGAGAATGTTTGGGTGTGGCTTTTAAGTTAGATGCTTCACGAAGATCAGATACCTACTTCCCTGCTGTGGTATTAAAAAATGCTGAGATGAGCTTCAACTTTGGAGCAACACCATTTAAGGTAAATTGCGTTCATTTTCAGTTTGTGTCATATGAATATATTGATTTATTTTTTACCATATTTTATTACATAACCTGTGCGGATGGATGACCAAGTATGTATGAAGAATGGCCATAAATTGTGCCTTAGGAACCTTGCATACTGATTTACTGATTTGCAAGTACATGTACTTTTGCATTACAGAAAATTATACTATAGTTTGAACATAAGCATTAATTTATTTAATTACTTATTTTTTTAATTACTAGTATGCTACTATGCTAAAATAAAGAAATACATTTGAAGTTGGGATTTTTTATGGGAAAAGTCGAAAATCGAATTTATAATTTTTGACGACCCGTGTGGCGCAATGGTTACCATGCCGGATCGCCACACCAAGGGTCCTGGGTTCGATTCCCAGCGAGGCAGAAATTTGAATGATGAGTTTGAATTTCTGTTCTCGGTCTGGGTGTGAATGTCCTTGTCTTGTGTGTTGTCCATGGCACCCACAACACAGGGAATCCTATGAGTGTGAAGTGTTATTTATTTATATATTATAAATGGACCGAATGTGCCTAATGCATTTTTTCAGTGGTCTCAAACCATCTTCACATGATTGCCTTTCAAATGAAACCACTTTGGGCACATTGGTTAGAAGGTTTCAGAATGTATAAAGAACATCCGTACAAACATTTGTTGTGTTTTATATGTATAGATTTAATACTATTTGATCTATTA
This sequence comes from Thymelicus lineola, assembly GCA_963932265.1. Classification (NCBI taxonomy): domain Eukaryota; kingdom Metazoa; phylum Arthropoda; class Insecta; order Lepidoptera; family Hesperiidae; genus Thymelicus; species Thymelicus lineola. The sequence goes on along the minus strand of OZ010681.1, from coordinate 4,974,381 downwards.
AAAATAAGTTTTATTTTTGTAGTTCCCTCCACCATCAAATAACTACACTCCAATTTGCCAAGCCCCTAAAGAATTTGTCAAACTCAATGCAGTGTCGGCCACAGCCGTTGCTGACAGCAAGCCCGTCAACAACGCTCCACAAGCCATCATCATTGAGGTAAATTTAACATTGAGTTTGATATTAGCTATTTATGTTACCATCAAAACTTTGAGCTCCTAACACATGGACATCATTTATACTACAATCTTGATATCGCACCCTCAGTGGACAAAAAGCATAATTGGTCTTATGTTGAATTTAAGTTATTAATATGATTGGAAAGAGGGACAAAAGCTGCATATGCTCAATTTTTTCAAATTTTTATTAATAATCTTGACGGTTTTGTGCAAGAAATCGTAATGTAAATTCCTTGACTACTTACTGATATTTTAACAGTTTTTTTGCTCTCCTGTAAAATTGCAGTTTTCATCTTATGCCTTTTTTCCACTGAGCGTGCAATATGTGAAACTTTAATGTGTCCTAAATAATATTCCCTTAGGCTTTGTTGCTGATTAAATATCAGAATTTTCAAACTGTCAACCAAACCGCCCATTGTTGTTTTATCATGGCACTATAAGTTTTGAGTAATGAAATTGTAGTCAATTTAAATAACAGTTATTAATATAGAGATAAATGTATCTGATTGCAGCCATCACGTGAGCTTGCAGAACAAACATGCAATCAAATAACCAAATTCAAGAAGTATCTTGAAAACCCCAAGGTTCGAGAGCTTCTTGTGGTTGGTGGTATCAGTATAAAGGATCAAATGAATCAACTAAGTGCTGGAATTGATATAGTTGTCGGTACGCCTGGCCGATTGGAGGATCTGATTCAAGGAGGTAAGTTAGGTGTCATAGCAGAATATTTATTAATTTTATCTGAAAATATCCTGAATAATATTGGAAGGAAAATATTACACAACTATAAATCTACATTAATCTTCTAAAAACGATTTCAAAAATTATATCTAAATATTCTTAGACACCATGGCCAGGTCAAGCTGCTGCAGGCTTGGTTTAAAGGATCTTCGTTAGTAAATATTCGAATATTAACTGAAGTTACTAACAGCAATAAAGTCATAACCACTTAGGCTTCATAGTCAATCGGAACATCTTATTATCAATTGGTACGTCACACAGGTCACCTATCTCTGACCCACTGTCGTTTCTTCGTGTTGGACGAGGCGGACGGGCTGCTGAAGGCGGGCTACGGCGAGCTGATCGAGCGCCTGCACCGCCAGATACCCAAGATCACCAGCGACGGCCGCAGACTGCAAATGGTGGTCTGTTCGGCTACGCTCCATGCGTTCGAGGTCAAGAAGATGGCGGTATGAACGTTATTACACTACGGCCGACGTATCTTGACGCGTCTGAACATAGGCTTTGCGAACTTTAGCGCATGTAAGACAGAGATAGCGATACGTACATGCTAACGTGTGACTGAGACATAATACGCCGCGTACCGAGCCTTCTGCCTTCTGCGCGAAGTTCAGACGCGTCAAGATACGTCGGCCGTGCTGTACATTTGTGTAATAAGTACTTTGCATCAATTTGTGAATTTGAATAAAAGAGTATATTCTATTGTATATTGTGTGTTGACAGGAGAAGTTGATGCATTTCCCGACGTGGGTGGACCTGAAGGGCGAGGACGCCGTGCCGGAGACCGTGCATCACGTCGTCGTCAACGTCGACCCGCAGAAGGACCGCAGCTGGGAGAACTTGCGCAAGTACGACATTGATAATACTTCTAATAGACGTTTAGTAACCAACGGATTTAGTAAGCGATCTTTAGCCACGATGGTAGTTAGGTTATCTTCTAATTCTAAGGCTATTCCGTAGAGCGTTTCGGTGCCTGGTTTAGGTTTCGCAAAAATAAATGCTTACATACTGCTACCAAAGCAGAAGAATTTCGCAAACAGCCAACATCGCGGAAAATCGAACCTAAAAATCGAATCGAATCGGGACTTAGATCAGTTTATTATCAGATTGGTATCAAGGAAGGTAAGGAGTAATAACATAATTATATTTTAGTCCTGGAAAGCTGTCTTTCTCATTTGTTTGTTCATGCTACTAATAAAATTAAAAGTAATGACGATGTAATTTATCACATGTTTTATCAGGCATATCCAAACTGACGGCGTCCACGCCAAGGACAACGTTCGCAGCGGGAACACCACGCCAGAAACATTGTCGGAAGCGGTGAAGCTGCTCAAGGGCGAGTACTGCGTGCGCGCCATTCGGGAGCATAAAATGGACAGGTGATTATCTGTACTATAATAAAACTCAAAGTGTATGTTTGTCTGTTCGGGCATCACATAAAAACCCTTAAACGGATTTCGATGAAAATTGGTAAAGTTGTTACTGATACCCTGGGTCATATTTTAGACAACTTTTCATCCCGGAAAATTAAAAGGTTTCCCGGGAAAACAGCATAAAAGTTTGAATAAGTTAAAACATAATTTCCGTATGCAAAGCTGGGCAACAGCTAGTTGCATTATACAAAAGGCAAAAGTGATTGACTGATGTATCAACGCACAGGCCAAACCCTTAAGGCTAAAAACTTAAAATTCCGCATACTTAATCCTCTTATGACTTTGGGATCCACTAAGGAAAGACTTTCCTACCGTCCTTCTAGATTTTTCGATTGCATAACGCCTCTCTTTCTGATTTTGAGTGACGCCGACAACTTACAATTTCCATTCGACTGCCAATTGTTGACACAATTTTTTAACAGGGCAATAATTTTCTGTCGCACGAAACTGGACTGCGACAACTTGGAGCGCTACCTGAGGTCGTTCGGCAGCGAGTTCTCGTGCGTGTGCCTGCACGGCGACCGCAAGCCCGCCGAGCGCAAGGGCAACCTGGAGAAGTTCAAGCAGAGCCAGGTGAAGTTCCTCATCTGCACCGACGTGGCCGCCAGGGGAATCGACATATCCGGCCTGCCGTTCAGTCAGTATATTTGAGAATTCTACTCGTTGTTTAACTTTTAGTTTTTCAACCGACTTCAAAAAAAGGAGGAGGTTCTCAATTCGACTGTATTTTTTTTATGTTGTTACCTTAGAACTTTCGACTGGGTGAACTGATTTGATGATTCTTTTTTTAATCGAAAGCGGGTGCTTGTCGTGTGGTCCCACATAAAGAGCGAGATCTGACAATGGCATCCATAGATGTCTTAGATTTGCATTAAGTATGTGTGCGACAAATGGATGAATAACTCAATATCACGCCAGTCGATTTCGATGATTCTTTTTTTATGGTTATTGGAAAGGATGTACTTATGTATTTTAGATTATACAAGGTCATCCTGTGCTCCTTTTGCACACGTGTGCGGGAATTGTATTATTTTCCAATTCTAATCACAGAAAGATTATGGAGGCACCAGTACCTCCATAATCTTTCTGTGATTGCCACAACGCGTTTTGAGCTATTTTTGGTCTTTGAGTGTAGTGCATGGAGTATAGAAGGTAGAAGGAGGGCCATCTCTGTGTATGAAAAGTGTAAGTAAAAACGCGTCCAATTCCGGGTGGCACTGCGGTCTACAACAGTTATGTTCGAATATCGCTATTCCTCAGACACTAGCGCCATTCATTACTGGTGGTATAAATCAGCAAACTTCACTCCATCTACAACAGCTATGTTCTTATCGCTATTTCTCAGACACTGGCATAGAGTAGCTTATTATGGGGGGCGCCATTCAATGGCCATTATTGGAACGTCTATTTTCAGTAAACAGCTGGACACTTTTTCAACTTTCCCCTCACATGAGATGGCCCTCCTACTCTATCCTCTATGGTGTAGTGCCATTGTAGTGCAATACCATGCCGTGTAAAGGCTTGTATGTAGAGTGGTCGTGTAATGTGTATATGTAACTGTGCAGTGATCAACGTGACGCTGCCGGACGAGAAGTCCAACTACGTGCACCGCATAGGGCGCGTGGGGCGCGCCGAGCGCATGGGGCTCGCTATCAGCCTTGTCGCCACCGTGCCGGAGAAGGTATTCTGTTTATTGAATTTATTGAATGGAATTATTTGAATTAATTCCCCCTTCCCCGTTCCTCTATCGAACGACACGACGCACGGCGGGTATCCACCCTTACGTCGTAAATATCCGGACATCGCGGTTTGCATCGTCATTCATTATGCGCACCGCTAAGGATTGGAATAGCTTGCCTGCGTCTGTGTTCCCACCAACCAATGACGTGGATGACTACAAGAAAAGTGAATATGTTTTTATTAAGTTAGTGCGCTCACCATCCTGGACCACATCTCCACTTACCATCAGGTGGGATTATGGTCAAGCATTAACTTATTTTAAGTAAAAAGAAAAGAATTATTGTTTGTATTGAACTTATTTATATGTTGCGTAAGAACAGAGGCAACGCGCGCTCAAAACGTGGCACTTGAGTTGGTCTCACGTAAGAGAGGGAGAGAAAGATGGTGCGATTTTTCTTTGTATCAAAAATTTGTGTTCCGATGGGTCTATCTATCCTTTTGAAAAACCCAGTGCGACGGAGTGACTTTATTAATAAACTTAAATAAAAAAAATTGTATTGGCTTGAGAGCCAGTTCTTTCTTTCTTTTTCTTTCTTTGCCGGCAACGCGTCAGTGATGCCTTTGATGTTTGATGGCGACGATAGCCACTTACCATCAGGTGGATCGTCAGCTCGTTTGCCGGCTATTCCCATTAAAAAAAATAGTATAACAGTAATAGTGTTTGTAAACTCGCTAAAGAGTCATGACGCTTGAGTCGCGGCAGTGACAAGTATCGTAAGTCATGAGTCATGATCTGATGGTGATGAGTGGTGTGCAGGTGTGGTACCACGGCGAGTGGTGCTCGTCGCGCGGCCGCAACTGCTCGAACACCAACCTCATCGACGACCGCCCCAAGGGCTGCTGCATGTGGTACAACGAGCCGCAGGTAATTGCTTACTACTTCATTTAATGTACCATAATAATGGTAGCCGCGCTTCGGAGGGCATGTAAAGCTGTCGGTCCCGGTTGGTATCATATGAAGTCAGTCAACAACGGTTTTAAAACTTCCGACACTCGGGTTGGTAGAGGGGGTCCTCTACCAATCCGCACTGGGGAAGCGTGGTGGAGTATGCTCTAGGCCTCCTTAAGAGGAGAGACCCGTGCCCAGTAGTGGGCCATTAATGGGTTGAAGCCAATAATGGTACTACAATCTGTTCGGTGAGAGATACGAGTAGAAGGTACTATGAAATTGTCTCATAATACAAACTGTCAATATCGCGGTTTGTATGATGGGCGTTGCTCTTCTCCGTTTACAGTGTTTCGCCAAGAAACCTGTTGGACTAGGGCCGAAGGGGATTTTTGGGTCTTTAGATTTAGACCTCATACTCGTCACTCGATTTGTTTGGTTTCTAAAACTTGCTTTGTTAAGTTTAGTATCTTAGGCTTTCATATAAAATTATGTCTCTATTTATTCTGTCTTTTACGTCGTGTAATTTAAATTTAAAAGCTAACTTTGAATTGTTTACCTTTCTTGCGTGAGTGCGTGTGTGTAGAAGGCAAACGTATATTTTTTGTTCATGCCTATATTTACGAGGATATTAAACTATATAAGTGTTTTGGTGATAACCATAATTATTAATTACTGATGACTTTTTTATATCAAGAAACTGCGCAAAGGTAACAACGTTGGTTGCCAGTTATGGACATCGAAAACTGTTTTAAGTTGCTGCACCTAAAGATAAAAACATTTTTCTTGATGAATGAAAACCCATTATATTCGTTTATCTTTATAACAAACATTCATAGAACTGAAATATAGAACCTCACACAGGTTTTCTTTTGTTTAACTCTAGTACCTGTTTATCTTTTGTTTAACTTGAGTACCTGGTTATCTTTTATTAAACTCTAGTACCCGGTTATCTTTTGTTTAACTCCAATACCTAGTTAACTTTTATTAAACTTTAGTACCCGGTTATCTTTTAACTCCAGTACCTGGTTATCTATTTTTAAACTAGTAACCGGTTACCTTTTAACTCCAGTACCTGGTTATCTTTTTTTAAACTCTAGTACCCGGTTATCTTTTATTTAACTCCAGTACCTGGTTATCTTTTATTAAACTCTAGTACCCAGTTATCTTTTGTTTAACTCCAGTACCTGGTTGTCTTGTGTGCAACTGTAGTATCTGGTTATTTTTTGTTTACCACCATTACCTGTTTATCTTTTGTATATCTGTAGTACCTGGTTATCTTTTGTTTAATAGTACTTGGCGGACATCGAGGACCACCTGAACGTGACGATCCAGCAAGTGGAGGCCGACATCAAGGTGCCGTGCAACGAGTTCGACGGGAAGGTGGTCTATGGACAGAAGCGGCAGCAAGTCGGCTCGGGATACCAGGTTTGGAAATAACATTATAAAGATAAAAGTATGTGCGCGACAAATGGACGAATCGCCACAAACTCAATATCAACTGATTTCGATGATTCTTTTTTTATTTTACACTTATTATGTTGTTATGATACAAGACTTATGATTATGCCTGTTTACGCAATAACATTTTGCAATAATCTCTATTAGATAGTGCCTTACTAATTACCTACTTATTAAAATATTAAATATTGCATCATAGAATTTGTAGAAGTCTACAGGCAAGTTTTAAATTACAAATTAATGGACGACACGAATTAATTATAGTTTCAAAATAATGTTCAAAGGAGAATGCCCATTTAGTATGGAGAAATGTACTGACTTTAACATTTTTGTGTCTTGATAAAAAGACCTTTATTTGATTATGTTATCTTAATAAATTATACATACTAACTTTAGTCAATGATAATATTAGGAAATAAGAGATTTTAAACAAAACTAATTTGTATTTAGTTTATAGTAAACTCACTGTAATATGGACTCTATGCGGGCGTATTAAAGTCGATTGCGTATGTAATGTCGATCTTTTAAGTATCAAATTCATTTGACAGTCCCCAAACACCATGAAGTTTTTAATGTATTATAATCACAGAACACTATTACTCCTGGCTGATTGTAATAATTTTCTATAAAAAATAATTCATTTGACAGTCTCCTTACGTCATCTAGTTTGTTGTCATGGATATATTATACTATAACTGTTGTATCATAATTATAATCGAATCAATGCTACCTATTGGCCCGAAGGTTCTTAAAAGATTCCTGATTGGCCCTTATCCAAACATAAATGGCCCAATGGTTTTCTTTTGTAAAACGGAAGTAAAGTTACTTATTAATTTCAGAAAATTATTCCCAATAAGGATTTTTTGGGAAATAGGGTAAAATACTTGAAATATTTTAATTAAATTTTTTGTCCAAAAATCATTGTGACACAATTATTTTTTTAACAGTACTGGCTATGGGCATTCTCCTTTTAAATAGTATATTTATTAAGAGGTATTCTTGTCTCCGACAGGACCACGTGAGCCAGATGGCGCCGGTGGTGCGCGCGCTGCAGGAGCTGGAGTCCCAAGCGCAGATGTACTACCTCAAGCAGAATTACAACGTCGCCGTCGCGTAGTATGTTAACACAAACTGATTACTGTAATCAGCTCTATTGGATAGTTGCCAAATAAAAGATCTTTATACACTTATATTTCCTTTTTTATTTAAATGCTTGTCTTTATCTCTATATCATAAAATAATAATTTAATACTCGTTATTGTCGTTCCATTGCCCTACTCTAAATGAACCCATAATAATAATATTAATTTAACGTCTTTATAAGTGAACTGTTACATTTTGCGATGTATAAATGCATTCGGAATTATCTTGCAGTTACGCAAAAGGGCTATCAGATAATCCGTGTGATAACCTTATTTTTGTTTTGTTATCTATCTAATATTATAATGCCTTTAAATTCTTGTATATTTATTCACGTAATCTCGGAAACGGCTCCGACGATTTTTATGAAATTTAGTATGCAGGGGATTTCGAGGGCGATAAATCGGTCTACCTAGGATTCATTTTTAGAAAATGTCGTTTTATCTGTGTTTTCAGGCAATGAAAAACTGCTACAATAGACTCTTCCTGACATCTATTGGCGAGTAGCAACACTAAACCGAGCCGAGCTCGGTCATCCTTAGTTTACACTTATTATCACCATGATACAAGACTTATGATTGTACCTGTTTACGCAATAACATTTTACAATAATTAATCTCTATTAGATAGTGCCTTACTAATCACCTACTTATTAAAATATTATTATAAATTGCATCATAGAATTTATAGAAGTCTACAGGCAAGTTTTAAATTACAAATTAATGGACGACACGAATTAATTATACTTTTAAAATAATGATCAAATTATTTAAGTAACGTGGCTTCGTTCGGGAATCTTAGTAATCTATCCATTATCCCTCCATAAGATATTATAACGGGCAAACGAATAACAAACACTGATTTATTGACAGTCGCTCGGCAACGAACTTCGATGGATAGATAAAATACTGAAAAATGGTTTAACCGTATTATTCCTACGTGTACTACCTACCTACTTGTTTTACCTATACGTGATTTAAATTAAATATATTGGGACTGGTGAGTATAGTCTATCATTACCAGTAATTTCAATAATCTATAGGTTCGTTTCATAAGCCATATACAAGTAAATTCGTTCACTTTGAATAAATAAACTTAATTACTGTTTTATATACAATTAAGTAATAAATTAATCTTATTACGTACCACACATAGGTATCGACGTCTACTTACATACATTTTCTCATATATTAATCGATGTCATTAATACTAGAAGGGCCATAATAAGTCAAAAAATGACCAAGTCTTCGTCGGTGTAGTTTTGTAAAACTCTGCGTTAGGTTTAGGCTCAGTGTCATCTAAAGGATGTTCACCAAATATATTGACGTAAGATGCTTTCACGCCATATCTCAGGAAGGACAGATATGGTAGATACTTCATGAGGAGTAAACTGAATCGAAAGTTGATGTTGAAGTACCAGCGTCCCAACCAGGAATCGTAAAATGTCGGCAAGGACATATAAAAACCCATTTTATTCTTTCCCGCCTTGTCCAGTTTCTTGTATTCGGGTATAGTTTCTAAGGTGTTGTAATCTTGAAGAAAAAGATGACGAGATGTGTTTTCAGGCAATCCTTCTATTGCACATTTCTGAATTAGAATCGATGAATCTACACCTGCAATAAATCAAATGATGATTGTCAAAATATAAAAAAATATTACCGGATTCATATTAAGTCAGATTATTATATGAGTAGAATAAAAAAATAAATAGATACGGCAAGCCAACCACCCTAGGGTAAGCAGCGAATCATAGGTAAAATATTGTAAATCGTATTGGAAGTAAAAATTGAAAAGATAGACACCGGCTTGGGATTGCGTGATACTTGGTTCTTGAGAGTTTTTGTTCATCTGTATTCCTCTCGCATCGTACTCCTTCCACCTCGTATCCCTCTTTAAATCACTGCTTGATATACATCCTACCTAATCTAATGAAATCTTTGGGGTTTATTCAATGAGTATTAGTGTCTATACTAGGTTCTTACCGATATCGCAAGACTTCCCCTTCAGCTCTTGCCGTAACCGCCTCTGCAGTGCAATTCTCTCTTCCTCTCTATAAATGTACCCGGGGACGTTCGCTAGGTACTTGGTCCAGTAGAGCATGCCTTCCACGTGGATGATGGGGTTGATGGACCACAGGCCGTCCAGCATGACCCGCGCGCTGTGCTCGAAGTACTCCGGCACATTGCTCAGGCACGGGGTGAACACCCGGTCCATTAGTATCTGGCATACTTCGCGAGTCTCCTCCACGTTTTTCCGACAAATGTTGTACCTGTGACAAGGTAAGATGATTGGGGTGAAAATATAAGAGGTTACACAGTGTATTAAAGTTTTTTTAAAGGAAATAACCGGCAAAAGAGCTTACGATCCACCTGATGGTAAAGTTGCTATTGTCATCCATGGACATAAGTAAAACCAAACTCATCACCGATAGCGATAGTCGATCAAGAAAGAATGAGAAAACAGGTTCAATCTCACAACCGGAAGATGACGAGTCGTTTAACGGATGACTCAAGCAAGAGCTTGGTAGCTAGCCAGACAGGCTTCACAGGATGATAATATTTTCCATCTCCCAATCTGTCTTCTAACATTCAAATGTATACCTGTCTTCCACGCCGACGGCGTATCCTATGACGGCCCAGAAATGATTGTAAGCTTCCCAGTCGTCTTCGTGTCGCTGACGTATCCCAAAACAATCTGGCCTCAGAAGGGAAAAGCTGACGAAGCCGAACTGCGTGAGCGCCAGGTCTCGTTGAGACACGGTTCCCTGGCCTTTCAACTGAGCTGCCACTCCCGCGCGGAAGTGTTTGCTTCTGACTATCATCAAAGACTTCCATGATCTAAAATATTTTTTGTATTACAATACTTATTAAATACTTATTTTTTACATCCTAATAAATTCTTAAAAAGTAAGTAAAAGCTATTTTCATTTGTCAGTTCAAAGTTTAGTGTTCAGTTCAGAGTCGAAGATGTAAATGTAAGTATGTAAGTAGTAGGTAAAAAAGCCATCAGGAGCAAGTAACAGCGTCAAGTATTTTAACTTATAAATAAGTCTCAGTTGTTTTATTTATCAACGACTTAGAATTAAGTACCCTTTATGTTTTATGTTAGTTCCAATCCTGTTTACCTTGACTGTGAGTTGCTTCTCATTATAATAATTAGAAACATACTGAGATTAGAGAGGTTATTACATAGGTACATATTTTGGCGTGTGTAATATTAGGTACTTACTTTTTAGGTACTTACTTTACTTATATTTTGTTAGAACTTAAATCGAGTTACAAACTTACATGGAGCCAGGCTTGAGTTCATTTTCGAACCAGGACACCGTATTAAGAAGAGTTGATAAATATCTCTGGTACGCGGTGTACCGGGAATTGGATCGTCTGGTACCGATCAGTATCCGAAGTATGGACGGTATGGATAAAACTGCCACCAGCCCCAGCAGCATCGACGTGCTAAACATGAAGCAGTGGTCCCAGTAGAATTTACGTCCTCTGAAAATATACCTAACGTTAAGTAAAATATGTCAGGTCTCACAATATATTTTTTACTAAATAGCCGACACAGAAGACGTGATCGTAGGTAAGTGGTTACGTCATCGGTGGACACCGGCAACACCGTTGAAGGCCAAAATAAGAAAGGGAAGAAAGAGAAAAGGTCATAAGTCCTCAATCCCAACACTACGAGTCCACACAAGTCCTTTCGTGGTCAATATATCATATTAAATTATACCTTTATAGGAACATATATACATTAGAATTTACATAGGTAGGTACCCTACGCATACATTGATTTTTATTTTCTACTTATAATATTTAGATTCCTTAACATCAAAAACAGCAATAGCCTGCAATTTCTTCACACAGAGGCTAAGTTCGATTGATTCAAATTTTCTCGAGCCGCGACAAAACACTAGATTGTTAATTATAATGTCCACGAATGCGTGTGAAATTTTCCAATCCACACTTGGTCAGGCTAGCTAACATGTAAGGATAGGTGATAAGATTGATATGTGAGCACGTTTACGGTAACTAAACGTGCTCACATATCAACGTTGACGACCCGTGCCGTGTGGCGTAATGGTTACCATACCGGATCGCCGCACCAAGGATCCTGGGTTCGATTCCCAGCGAGGCGGAAATTTGAATGATGAGTTTGAATTTCTGTTCTCGGTCTGGGTATGAATGTCCTTGTCTTGTGTGTTGTCCATGGCACCCATGACACAGGGAATCCTAGTGTGGGGCTATGAGTGTGAAGCGTTATTTATTTATTTAACTAAAGCCGAACAGACTGTCAAAGCTATTTTTCACTCACCGGTTGAACTTTTTTTCATCGTACCACTCTGGTATCCTCATTTCCATATCCTCAGGCTTGACATAATCGGAGGGTATTTCCGTGGATGTTTTTTTTAGCAATCCTTCAATGACTTCCTTCACTGAAAACAATTCCAATAGCAAATATGTAATGAGATCATCGACAGAAGAAACAGAAATTACGCTACGCATGGGAGGCACCCCCTGGTGCGTTTACTTAAGATCCCGGATCCTCCTTCTCATCCTCACCGGATGGCGGCCTAAGGGGAATTAGTGGATAGAAATCCCACATAACCCGCAACCGATGGGTATAATAATTCATTATTCATTTATTCATCAAGAATATGTTTACATTATTATTTACATGTAAGTTGTCCAAACTAAATGATCGTAAGCTGCCTACACTGGGTGTAAGCCTGTAATACATGCAACTGAATTCTCCCAAGAGGTATCCGTTTACTATAATACATTGAATGTGGGACATGGTAAGTACATAAACATAGTTTTTGATATTCAGAAATTTAATTCAACAAATAACAGTTTAACAATTTAAGTAACCAAAAATAAGGGTATTAAAAATAAGGTTGTCAAAAACAAGCTGATAGAGTCTGTGGTAGAGTCGTATAGCGCTTGGCGATGTCGCACTAAGTGATGAAGATGAGGCAGGTAGGTTTTCGTTTCCTAAGTCTTCAGTAGGTATTTCTTTAATGTCAGCCAAGACACGTGAAAAGTTGCTTCTAGTTGTATATGAAACAGTATGTATTCAAGGACTCCTGGATTGATTCCAGGTACCTACCTAATACTTTTCACTTGAGTAGAACTGCGAGCCATGCGCCGAGAGCAAAGTCAGAGCTGGCCTACTAACTATTACATAACACATAATATCAATCAGATAATAACTTTAAAATTATGCAATGACCTGGGTTACATGTTTATCAACATACAACAATATGTCGGCGAGGCCATAAATCTCCAGAATTCATGAAACTAAGAAATGTCATGAAGGAAAACTAAATATAGAGATTAAGTAAATGTCAGTAATGTAGAACATTACGATTATTGATCACGTAGTGTTGAAGTACCTACTTAGTCCAGGGTCGATAATTTTTGAAAACAAAAAAAATTATAATAGGATGAAACCTATTGCAAAAGGAAGAGAATATAACAAAAAATAAAGGAAAAATAATTTACGGGCGATCTGAGGTCGGGAAGTGGGGGGGAGGGGGGGTTTAAGGTTAAAAAACTGTTTATCTCAATTTCCAGCAAAACTATAAGTCCTATGGAAAAAAGTTAAATGGCAAAGTTATAGGTAATAAAAAGGTCTACAATTTTTGTATTTACACTTTTTTCACATAACCTCAAAATTTATGTGAAAAATTCAAAAAACCAAGTTTTGGTTTTTTATTTTTATCTTTTACAAAAAAATTTTTTTTTTAACGAAATTTTGTGAAAACTTACCTTTCTATGTCCCAAACATACTGTAATTTTTTTGATTTAAAATATTTATTTTTTCACCTTATTTTGACTTAATATCGAAAAATCACCCTAATTTTCAATCGAAAATTCACCTGTCAAAATATCCGCTTTTTTAAAAAAATCTGTGAGCTTTTTATTTGCTAAAATCTCTACTTTCTGATGGTATATAAAAAAATATACACTGCCATGTTAAATTTTCTCAGAAAATGCAATGAAACGACAACTATTTTCACAAAAATTATTCGAGTTCGAGTTTTTAAATATATATTTTTAATATTTATGTACAATTTTGAGCCATTTATTAAAATTTACACTTTAATTAATCGAAAAACGTCAAAATCCATGTTAAATTAATAAATTAATAAGCAAAAAAATTACAAATCCATAAAGATTGCAAGAAACATGCAAAAATAGTTGTCGTTTCATTGCATTTTCTGAGAAAATTTACCATAGTAGTGTATATCTTTTTTATACCATCAGAAAGTAGAGATTTTATCAAATAAAAAGCTCACAGATTTTTTTAAAAAAGCGGATATTTTGACAGGTGAATTTTCGATTGAAAATTAGGGTGATTTTTCGATATTAAGTCAAAATAAGGTGAAAAAATAAATATTTTAAATCAAAAAAATTGCAGTATGTTTGGGAAATAGAAAGGTAAGTTTTCACAAAATTTCGTTAAAAAAAAAAAATTTTTGTAAAAGATAAAAATAAAAAACCAAAAACTTGGTTTTTTGAATTTTTCACATAAATTTTGAGGTTATGTGAAAAAAGTGTAAATACAAAAATTGTAGACCTTTTTATTACCTATAACTTTGCCATTTAACTTTTTTCCATAGGACTTATAGTTTTGCTGGAAATTGAGATAAACCGTTTTTTACCCTTAAACCCCCCCTCCCCCCCACTTCCCGACCTCAGATCGCCCGTAAATTATTTTTCCTTTATTTTTTGTTATATTCTCTTCCTTTTGCAATAGGTTTCATTCTATTATAATTTTTTTTCACTTTTCATTATTTTTAAAGGCTTCTACCCTGGTCTAACTTGGGAAAATTGATGTGAACGCTAGGAGAAACTGGAAATAATGTATATGTATATCATGGTGCAAAGTGCCTTATAGGTTTTGGTAGCAAGTAGCATTTCACCTACATCAGCTTCAGCTTAAGAGCTTTCCTTTATTATTTTTAACCCCCCCACGCAAAAAGAGGGATGTTATAAATTTGACGTGTTTGTGTGTGTGTGTGTGTGTATGTGCGCGCGTGTGTGTGTGTGTGTGTGTGTGTGTGTGTATGTTTATCCATGCCAAATTGTAGTTTTCTAGCATTAGAAGTCTCTACCACAGGTTTTGGCGCTATCTATACTGCGGACGTACATAAATACTTACATGACGAAACTATTAGGGTTGTTTTTGACTATGAAATCCTAAAAATTATCGTTAATCGTCGTAAAGATCGCAACTGTAAATAATAAAAATGATTCAAAGGATTCAATTTAGAACGATATGTCACATTTACTTTCAGTAGAGGGCTACAAAGCTCACAAAACAAACGAGAAATCCAGCGGCGGCTAATTTTAGAAAAGATAAGAGCCCCAGCACACGACGTATTTTTACGGCGCCTCGTGTATCAAGTACGCACGTTTACAGCGCTGTATGTAAATGACGAAAAAGCAAATTGTTGCGTCTGTATCGATGAAAATGCGGCGAAAAAGAATACGTTCACACCCAGACTAAGAACAGAAATTAAAACTCATCATTCAAATTTCGTCTGCATCTGGATTGAGGGCCCACTTTTTTTTTCTTGGCGTAGCAAATTGAAATTTATAGAGGATTTAGTTAAAATTAGTTAAAACTTAATGCAAACACTCATAAATTTCTTAAACGTGAATTAAAGATGTTATGGGCAAATGTTTTGGGCCCTCAGTTCAGATGCCTACAGAAAGTGGCATGGTATAAATCTCAGAAAGTACTACCTCTGTATCAATAATTTTTATTCTAGAATTTAGTTAAGAATTTCTTAAAATGATTTATGTCATTCTCAACTGGTGAGAGAGTAACATTACAGATTTATCGCAGTTTTATTTGGACCCTCAATCCAGACGTTTATGAACTGAGGGCCCAGGCGAAACAGGTTTAAAAGAAGAAATACATAAATGTGCCTTGGATACCCCCTAGATAACATCCCTATGAATTAGTTAAAAAAAAATAGTGAAAAAAGAGTAACGACTGAAAAGTAAAACGGATTTGAGTTTTCGGATAACGTCTGATCTGAGGGCCCAACATTTTCGGCTGTATCGACTAGGTAGGTGCAACCTCTTATACTCAAAATTATCTAAGAACGCATTAATGATAGCTGCCATTTATTAATATGAACCAACCTTGTACGTACGTCTTTGAGCAAAATGGAATAATTATTTAATTGACATGAATAGTTGGATACTTACGAACAAAGGATTTTGGCAAAATTTGTTAAATATCCCTATTCGTATTGTATAGTATTCGTATTGACGTTATTTATAAATCATATTAAACGTTATAATCTAGTAAAAATCCCATCACATCATAATTTATGCAAAATTGAATAAAAAAATAAGGCGTCGAATCAATGATATATGAAGATGCCAAAATCTACACTGACGTTAAGTGATGTGACGGCATGAAACCACTTATAAAATCATAATAATCGATACATTACTATAATCAAACTTAAAATAAAAATTAATTTGTTTTATTTCTTTCTTTGTGTTTAACAATTAAACAATTTAATTTCTTCTCTTCTATAAGAACATGACCAAAAGTGTTTATTACGATAATCTATAACCGCAGCCATTTGAACTGATTAAAATACGGTTAGAATATTCATTATTCAATCGAAACCCAAATTTCATACGCTGGATGCGGCGCGTACGAATTAACAGTGAGTTTTTAGGAAAAAAATATTTTATTATAGTCGTAAATACATAATTATTGAGCGTATAGGTACGGTAAAGTAACTTAAGTAGCTCAATGGAGACAGTATCATTCCAGTTCCCTGTGGTTAACTAAATGTTTCGGTTTTTAGAATTTACAATTTAATTATTGAATCGATTAGAAAGTCTTACAATTTTGAATCGATTTGTTGCAAAAATTGGTTCTTTCGCGAATCGATTTTTTTTGTACATCTCTAGTGTCACTGCGATGACAAACGACAAATATGCATTCGTAGTTCGTGGGGACTATAGTTTGAAATAAATTAGCTGAAAAGTTTTTACTAATTTTTAACTAAAATTTTACATAAGGATTTTTATTCAAAATGCCATACTTTATAAGAAAATGAACTTTAAAGTTTTAGTAGGGACAAATTTTGTAGGGCAGATCAGAATTAAAATGTTGAATATGTTTATAAAATGACTGATGTAATGAAAACTGGCCAAGTCAAATCTAACCTCAGATTAAAGAAATAAAAGGCAGATATATTCATTCAACTAGAATGTAAAGCTACCAAACCAAATACAAACTAAAAAAGCAAATACAAACCCGTGTCAGTTCTAAAGAAAGTGTCAAATAGCTTGCATGTCACAATTGCCAAAATTTATTAAATAATTTTCTCAGATAAAATGCCGTCTTGCAATTTTAAACACTGCTAAAGTTGTTCCCAAAATCAAGGAAAACAAAATTTGATATATTTTCATAGGTAACTGTTCATTATTTTATTATTTATTTATAATAATATTTTTGCGGTGCGCTCGGAACACAAAACCTCGACAATTATTCAATTTTATACCAGCTATATATGAAAATCGATTACCCTAAATTAGGGGAAATATGCATGGGTTATTTGAACACTGATCGATTATAAACTTACAAAGAAAAAAAATAATTTAAAAGTAGGTAAATAGTTGTATTTATTTACATCTAAATATCAGGAAATGCAGCCAATGCATAAATACCTGTCGCTGGGTTATTACAAACATAACATAGATTGTACAAAGTATTAGAGGGATAAAATAAGGATTTTAACATAGGTAAACCTGGTTGATTGAAAATATCACGTTTGCCTACTATAAAATGCACGATTTAAAGAAAATATTATATTCTATTTTAGTTCCTGTTTAGCCTACTCAGTAAATTATTTTATTTTGCAGATTCCCGATAAATGCTATTATACGAGATAAATGGGTTTTTATTATTCCTTAAAGTAGGCAAGATAATGATTGGCCATCCAAATTTTGCTTTGTTTATTTATTGCATTTTAATGAAGATGACGTATAATATGTCGGAGAAAATCCATCCTCCTCGACATCATCGTTAGCGATCATAGGACCAGTGGGCGACGTCTGGTTTAAGTGCGAGCACAAAACATAATATTCACTCTCTTCTACTCCGCCATCAGTGGATGGCCATCTCCGACATTTCATGTATTTTAATTATAGTAAATGTATTAAAATTTTGATATTTTTCAATTAAAAATAACTACCCAAAAGAGAAAAAAACCATAAATTAAAACAATTCAACATATTAAGTAGTAAGTAAGAACATTTGACATATTTAATATCTATACTTTTTGATAACTAGTGATATAATAATAAATAATTTGCCAATTTAATTGTGCATAATATTTCAAGTTGAAAATATGGCAAAAAATATTTACTAAATTGCGGGAGATTGTGACTTTGTTTTCAATGTCTGGCAACTTACACACACAAAGAAGTATGTGTCTCTACGATGCCATTGCTAGATGTCAATATGGTTGTCATGCACACATAGTGAAAAAGCGGCTTCACGTCATTCGTTGCATTTCTTTGCGAATGTTATATCTGCCTTTTATTTCTTTAATCTGAGAATCTAACCTACTTTAAGATCTCACATTTTTAAAAAACAGCAATTGTTATGGGTATCCAATAAAGCAAAGAAATAAAGTTTAATACTTGTTCATAATGTTTTTTTGTTCCTATAAATACATATTTCGATTTTGCATATATCATTTAGATCTCCATTCTTTTAGCGGCGAAGCCCAGCCAAGCATAATTTTTGTATTGAACTTGGCTCTCCTTTTTTACATTTATGTTTTTGGTGGGATATCATTACTTCTTGTAAAGAAAATCAGGCAATGCCACGCGCCGCCGACGACACACCGTTGGCCGGTTGTTTAGCGCATATTACTAGTTTTTTGTATGGGGACACCACTTATTTTTCGACTTTTTTATTTTTTGATTTTTTCCTACGCTTACACACAATTACCGAGCTGGATTCCAAATTTCATCCTTCTAGGTCATCTGGAAGTAGGTTAGATTTACAAATAAAATTTGAAAACAACATAATAAACAACTAAAGTTTGAAAAAAAATATTAACGAAATCAAAATTAAACAAGAACGGTTTTGCAAACCGTATCGTGTTGTATGTCAAATGAAAGGTCTTGTTCTAAGGATCTCAAATATATTTTTTATAGTTCTACAATGGACAGTTTTAAAATTATTCAAGAAAGAATGATAATTAAAGCCAAAAATTTACCCTCCCCCCTATCTCCGAAACTACTGACGCTAGAATTTTGAAAAATCTTTACTTAAATATTACAGGAAAACCTATAAGAAGTCTTAAAAAACTGCAATAATAAATAAAATAGGAAAATAACGGTAAATACATAATCAACGTACGGAACCCTCTCCAAGCGAGTTTAACTCACACTTGTCAAATTTATTTTTAATTTTTTTCGCTTATTGTAGTTATCTATTAAATACAGATAATAGGTACCTCTACGATGAAATAATAAAATAGTCTAAATAATGGAATTTAATTAAATAGTAGGTACATAACAAAAATAGTAGTTCTAAAGCAGCTTTTTGAAAAAACAGGAAATGCTTCATGTCTTATTTAACGTATAATTTTCATGGAAAATACCTACGATGAAAATTTTGATGATACATTTCTTTATCATTCCTTGTAAGCAACACATAACTTTCTTTTAATTAATTATAGCATAAGAAGGTTTTTTCTGCGATTTAAGCCCGGATTGACTGACTCGAGGATTTATGTGTCACGTACTCGGCTCGCGGCCGGCTCAGCTGTTTGTAGCGCTCCTAACCGGATAGTGGAAAATAGGCTTAATAATAACTGTAATGTTGTCTGCGCTAGACAGGCCGTTAGGTAACTGTTGTCATTTACGAAAAACATTTACAAACACACAATTTCTATCACTGCCAAAATGGGTAATTTAAAAAAAATATTTAGATCGCTCTTTCAGCAGTAATAATTTTAAGTCAGAAAAGTCGTTCCTTACTTTAAACTGGTTTTAAACCCCGATTAAAAGATACACTATAGATGAGAGACCTGTGTATAGTAGTGATTTATACGTGAAAGAGAGAAAAGAACAAATTAAGCGGCTTGGATAAGACCGGATTAAAACCTGTTTAGCAAACAAAACACTTACCTTCCAGCTCCATTCTGCAGTCTATTTTATCTTCTATTATTCACAAAACATAAGCACGAAGCAGTATAAATAACCAGCGTTTTACTTTTGTTTATTATTCGATCACTATCTCGAGCTACGTTCGCGCGGTACACGCGGTTTCGCGCGACTAACGTAACGTGATGGAACGTAGAGTGGTCGCGACGTCGCGTCAATGGTCATTTACATTCATTGACCGCTATGCAGCTCA
The DNA here is from genome assembly GCA_963932265.1 of Thymelicus lineola. NCBI lineage: Eukaryota > Metazoa > Arthropoda > Insecta > Lepidoptera > Hesperiidae > Thymelicus > Thymelicus lineola. The sequence continues at coordinate 4,954,386 of OZ010681.1, read as the reverse complement.
GCTTGCTTGGCACGCTTGCTGTACTTACTAGATAAACAGCTGAATAGAACTAATAGAAGAAGGAACATGTGACTGGAATATATAGTTTTAATCCGTCAATATAATAAGTATCTAGACTTAATTGCATAACTTATTAAAAATATTAGTAGGTAGGTAGTGCTTAAATGTAATTAATTACATACTTATTACAAATTATTATTATCTACCTCACAAATTATTATATCATAATTATCTAGATACGCTAAAGCACCTACCAAAAAGATAATTATTATTAGGTAGATATGAATTATGATTATCTATACTAATATTATAAAGAGGAAAGATTTGATTGTTTGCATTGAATAGGCTCCGAAACTACCAAATCGATTTGAAAAATTCTTTCACTGTTGGGAAGCTACACTATCCCCGGGTGACATAGGCTATATTATATTTTTTTACTATTTTTTCCGAAGCGAAGCGAGGGCGATTTCCTAGTGATTAATAAATTTTTAACGTGTGATCCAAAGATGTTTAACTAAATACAGATACGTTATGCCCTTACAAATCGACCGAAAATCTGTTCCGACCGAGCTACAACACACACACGTTTATCTTTTGTTTCCCTACACCAATCACTAGTACATTGGCAAATTATGTAAAAAGGATGGCATTACTAAAACCATAATAGTGAAAAAGACAGCTAGTGTTTGTCGCTCGCGTCAATCTATATAGGCTACGTTCTTTATCGCTCATGCGTCAAAACTAGATCGCTATCTCTTTCTTCATCTGAATATGGCGTCTTTGCATGAGTTATTAGATTGTTTAGAAAAATAATTGAAATGGACTAAATAATCTAAGTATCTTAGCGTACTCAAATGTGGTATGAGATTCCTTGTGTTTTGTTGACCTTGGAGTTATAATTGGTGCACTTTCGAAACACACACTTTGATTTATTTTCGTAAGGACGTATGAACCTACGTTGCGCCACGCTCGTGATTGCGCTCGACGCAGACTAATCACAAGAGTTCCCAATTGGGAACTTTTTGAGTCACACAACGCGCGCGCTTATAACGTATCTGCCTCTTCTTAATATATAAAATCATTGGTGTGATCTGAGTAATAGAGACTCACTAACTATTTGCGATTAAATTTTGCCTCAGCCCTTTTTTACTCGGTGTGAAAACACGTGACTTCGAGTTGCACATTTAAAACCACGTTTAGCAATACAATAACAGACATCACCTTAAGTCACCCATCTTCATAAGTTGTAAAAAGGACTACTCAGGTCACGAAAAAGCTTAACATATAAGAAGTAGAAGTCATATTTCTATAAAAAAGTATACTCGTAACGGTATACGGCGTCTAGCACCTTCTCTATGATCAGGCGCTAACTTTACGATCGAGCAATAATAGGCCACTTTACGCAGTGTATTGTACAGTCACCTGCAGAGAAAAGTAACCCATCTGTCTATTAAAATTGTTTAAACAGATAGGTTACTTTTCTCTGCAGGTGACCGTACTAGAACGGAAGGCTAGAATAACTAAATACGGGGTAAATAAGTTTTTTTTAATGTAAATTACTAACTTTAATGTAAATAATTAACAAACCAGCCAACTGATGGCCGGCAATGCATCAGTGATACCTTTGGTGTTATTGATGTCCACGGCATTTCCAGCTCTACAAAAACTGGTAGCTATAGTGATTGAATAATCAAAATCGCTCAGGGAATTATAAGAAATAGGGAATTACTGAACACAATTCAGAACATCCTTCTTATTTTTCATTTTATCGGACCGTATCGTCACAAACTTGACCATTTTTTATGGCTTGCTGTGGTTGTCCTACATGCGCTGATGAAGTCATAACGCCATCGGCAAATCTACGATCGGGCAGTGGGTAGGCCAAGCATTTAAGTGAAACAAAATTTGTAGTAGATACGTGTATTGTCACCATATTAGGGCATAAAGCTTACTATACCACGTGTCTGAAGGTGGATTTTCGTACTCCGAATTAGGTTTTGGCTCTGTGTTGTCCTTCGGATCTTCTACATACATGTTAACAAAAGATTCCTTGAAACCGAACCTCAAGAATGCTTTGTAGGGAAAATAGAAGCTTATAAATACTACCCATAGATATATCCAATTTAAGACATAGCGGCCTATATCGGTGTTATATATTCCTAGCATAATATCAACTAAGGCAAGACGATATCTCCCCGCAAAGTTTAATCGCTTGTATGCCGGTGTCGATTCAATGAAGTCGTAGTCTTGAACGTATAGCAGCCGCGGTGGACGGTTTGGTAAGTCCTCTACTGCACTCTTGGACATTAAAACTGCCGTGTCTATACCTGAAAACATTTTATACATATAATATGTGTCGGAGATCATAAAATGGAACATCAAGCCGGGCCAGGCTTGAGTGTATTCGGATTGTGAAGATGGCAACACTATGCGAATTAACTACTGTCATCGTTGAAGTAAGAGTGTAAGAGTGAAACGTCATTGTCACTCTGGCTGAACGTCAAACGAGCAGTCATCTTGTGGCAACCATCAACTGGACACCACGAGAGAACCGAGGAAAGCTATTGACTTGCCAGCGACGAACGAATATTCTGGACGCCTAGGTAAGAACGTAGTTACTTGAAGACGGAACGCGACGTGTGAATTGTATTGTGATATCAGATTGACGAGTAACAGGATCAGACGATTATGCGAGGCATTGGGGTGGCTGTAAGGGGTGATGGGAGGCCACTGGGCCGTCGTGCCCTATTATTTGTTGGCTGTTACTCGGATAATTGAAGACAATCAGTTCTAATGGCGTGTTTAATTATAACCAGTGTAAAACCTGTGTTAAATGAGTTTCTGACTAAAGTGATGTAAACGCCCACTGTTGTTATTATTTCCCGAACCACCACCCAACCAGGCATTGTCTCCGTTATATGTATTAATGTAAAGGTATTTGGAAGAAAATTATATGCTGATGTTTAAGTAAAAAAGAAAATTATCTCCTTGTAGAAAATATCAAAATGACTGTTTCCAACATGTGGGAAGAGGGACAATAGTAATTCGAAGTGTAACAATAGCAATGTAAATAGCAATACCTAAATGCAACTAATACAAGCGGTGTATGTCACATGTGTGAACCCAAAGAACTGACCTATATCATCAGTTTTTCCCTTCAAGTGATCCTTTAGTTTCTTTTGAAACATAATTCTGTCGGCTTCAGTATGCACGTATCCTGGAACATCAGCCAAATATTTGACCACGAAGATCACCGAGGAAGGCTCAATTAAACCATTAAGTATAGCCAGACCTTCGAGCATTACATGTGCAGTATGTTCGAAGTATTCTGGTACATTCTCTAAGCACGGCGCAAACACTCGCTGGGACAAAATACGACATGCCTCGCGCGTCTCGTCGATATTCTTCCGACATAAATTATATCTGAAATTAAAACCAAATTTAGTTCTAGCAGCACCTGTACCAATAGGGTCGCGTGAAAAATCAAATCAAATTATTTTTCTTTCTTTTCTTTTTCTTGGCCGACAACGCATCAGTGATAATGCCTCTGGTGTCGCTGATGTCCATGGGCAACGATAGCTACTAATTGGGCGACCAGGTGAATCGTAAGTTCGTTTGCCGGCTATTTCTATTGCAAAATTATCATACGAACCTGTCTTCAATACCGATCATGTATCCTACAGTTCTCCAAAAGTGGTTATAGCCTTCCCAGTCTCCACTGTTCATCTGCCTCAGACTGAACTTCTCAGGTCTGAGTATTGCAAATCCGATGAAACCGAACTGTGTAAGCGCCATGTCGCGTTGTGAGACGGTCCCGTGACCTTTCAACGCGGCGGCTATGCCCGCCTGGAGATGACGAGTTCGCACGGTTTGAAGAGAACGCCAAGCCCTGAAAATGAACTTTTGTTATAATGTTTAAACCAGAAAAAAGGATAAATTTACAAGAAAGACGATAAAGCATATAGGACCATCAGACAACGCTACAAACATGATATAGGCTCATAGCATTCAAATGGGGCATATGAGACAGGAGATGAGATGAGGTATTATGAGATTTTGGTATAAAGTATCCATCTTTATTCCAGACCCGGGAACCTATATCACGTCCCCCGCTCGTGCTAGAACCGCACCCTATATATAACGGATGTTTCGAGGCTATGATACCATGTTCTTCCTGTAATTCCTGTTGGAGGTCGCTGGGCGCGCTCTTATTATAATTTTATTCAAAGTTATGTTCAAATATTGCGTGGGTGAATTTTCTTCGCCCAGTAACTATTTCTGTCGCCACATAATTATTTTAGATACCTTGAATTAAGATTTGGAATCACTCGCTTAATTAAGACACTATCCCATATTTTCCACTTACTTTGTGCCCGGCTTCAATTCATACTGATGCCAGGACAATACGTGCATCAGTGTAGATATGTATCGCTTGTATGAGGTGTATATAGAGTTGGAGCGTCGAGTGCCCATTAGTATCTTCAGTATAGAAGGCACTGAAAACACTGACACCAAGCCGAGTGTCATGTTTATAAAAAATGCGAAGCAAAAATCCCAGAAAAAGCGCTGCCCTCTGTTGATAGAAAAAGAAATATTAAACCAATTAAGTAGTGTTCTTTTGAAAATCATAAGAAATATATACTTCAATTGAATTATTACAATTTAACGAGAAGTTAGCACTGATTTAGTAGTATCTACTTAGTAGTAATAGACACGTTATATAAACTAATTTATTATTATTACTGGAATAATCAAACAGTAAAGTGCTATTCATGAAATGAAGTTAATATTAAAAAAACACTTACTGTTTATACTTCTGTTCGTCAAACCATTCAGGCAGTTGCATTTCCTGGTGCAAGTCTTCGACTTTTACACTGTCGGAGGGGCGCTTGTGTGCCTCCCCATCCAGCAAGCCGTTGATATACTCATCCACTGAGAATTTTAAACAAATAATAAGTATTTTAATTATGAATTTTTAACTATACTTTGTTAATAATATCCGGCAATAGCCAGAAAACTTGCTGACGAGCTAATCTATAAGTAATGGTGTTTGTTTCGCTTGGTTTAACGCTTGAAAGAAGCCCATTAATAGAACCCAATTCACTTGGTTAAGTTTTACAAGACTAATCGGTCGACTAATCGGCAATGCTGATTAATTGCCGATCAACCTTACTTTGGTCAAATATTTATGAAAATAAAAGGAACCGATTGATTTATATTTGTTTATCATACCAGGATAAACCCTATAGTCTGACGTTTCTTCACCATAATCTACTTTAGCTTGATAATCAACTAACGACGTCAGTTGCAACCTTGTTCAGCCTTCAAGTACGACCAGTCCATGCACAAAAACTTAATGCAAAAAACTTCGAAGAATCTAAGTTTTATAAATATCTGGCTGGCTGGCTTCAACCCATTAATACTACTGATCACGAGCATCTTGTGGAGACCTAGAGTTACAGCATACATAGGTTTGGTGGAGAAGTCAGGATGTAGGTACTACGTTATGCGGTGCAGTGTGCACCTATTGCACTCAAGAGTCTGGTTCGTGTTTGTGTGCATTAAATATCGTACAGTTTTGCTGCCAACCAAATTAATCGATTAATATTAATTTCATCCAGCCACACTCAAAGGCTTACTTGAAATATGTACTTACATGATACATACGGCAGTACGGCTACCTAATTTGTAAGATATGCTGAGGAGTTTTTTTACTCTTTTTCTCCTGCTCCATTTCTTCTCCCCTCTCTAACAAAGCACCTTTCCGAAATGGTGGTAGAATTAAAAAATACTTCATAAGTGTATCAGTGATATGTACCAATACCAATACGTTGCAATAAATAAGATCCGCAATCTAAGCGTTATTTAATCTAAGCCCTAAAAATATAATAGTTTTAACGCTTACCTGTCAAATCCATTATAAGTGACTTTTGATTTTTATAAATATTCACCACGCTGAATAAATTCAAGAAAGATTTAAATGATGTCAAGCGCTAAAAATAATGCACCGCATATTGAAACAAGCTTTATGCAACAAGTAAAGTTATGGATTAATTTATGAAGCGTCCGTCAACAACCATTATATCTTGTTTACTGCCTAATTAGCGTTATGCAAAAGTTATATATTATACATCGTTGTATTGCAGGCCAAAAATCTGAATCGCTTTATCACTTATTGGATTTTTAGTTCTTGCCCGCGTCTCTACCGGCGTTTTCAGTTATAATAAGTAGCCTCTGTCTTATTCCAGATTATGGTCTATCTGTGTACAAATTTTCATGAAATTCCGTTCAGTAGTTCTTGTGTGAAAGAGTAATGAAAATCAACATAAATCGAGATGCCCTAATTCAATCGAGCATACCTATCGCGTGAATCCGATAAGCTGCAAGGCCGTCCAGTCGCAAAATCACAGAACGACTAATTATTAGATGTTCTGTGCGCAAAATGCATAATATTAAAAGATTTATCGATGGATTTTAGTGGACAACGCAAAAACATCGAAAATCTAATTTATTTATGACTAAGCAGTACCCAATAGTTTTTCTCAATATCTGCCATTACAGTTTTTCAATTACAGTTTTAGGCACTATTCTGTGGTTTAATGGCGCCCATGTCGATGAAACTCTACCGCCCATCACCTAATATGAAATGCGGGATACTTCATATTAACCTGAAAATGTGTCAGGTCCCGATATTGTATCAACAATAAGATAGTCCAATGCCTTCCACTATTCCTGCTAGAACTCCTCGTAGCTATCTGTATTTTCAATGCTCTACTATCGAATTGTATATTCCGACGCTTGGAAAGAAGCAAAGCTTAGGTTATAGGCCTTCATAAGTCCGGCAAAGCAAAAATCAGCTTTCGAGCTATCGTCCTATCAGTTTACGCTATTTGGAAAAGAGCTACTTTGCAGCCGTCTCATAGTGGTCACCTGGTCATCCTGTCCAATCATCTAATGAAGGAACAATTTGATTTTAGAGTCAATCACTCTTGTGTACAATAGGTGCACCGTATAACGGATCACATCCTAACCAGCCTGAGTTACAAAAAGCATAATAAAGGCATGGGTGCCCTCTTCTCTGAAGTAGCCAAAGCGTTCGACAAAGACTTGATATATGTATTATGTGTAAGGTTAACCAAATGGGAATGCCAGATGACTCGTGCACATCAGCAACATGTCATCAACATCATCGTCCACAGACTTTTAGTATCGAATTAATTTACTACGAATTAATTTATTTTATCGAATTAAATTATTATCGAATCGCAGGTTCCGGTACAGAGTAGAGGGCACACGTTCCTCAACTAAAGGCGGGAGTCCCTCAGGGATCTACCCTCTCCCCACTGCTCTATACGCTGTACACTAGTAACATGACTAGACATCCAAACGTGGAACTCGCCCTATACACGCCCTATACATGCCCTATACACCACTCACCCTACGCCAGCCCGCAACACCTCATTCACCTCATACTCTCAAACCCTGGGCAAATTAGGAAATGAAGAACAGAAGTTAATCCAAAGACAAATTGTCTTTGAAAGACAAATTGACAAAATTTGCATCCGACCATCATGACTTTCGTCAGCGTTGTCATCAGAATCAGCGGCGAATCATCTCAACCCCTTGGTTGACTTGACAGGGCGGCAAGCTATGTAAACGGGTGAATTTCCCAAGTGCATTTTTGAGACGGCGAGGTTGAAAATTAATGTGTAGAGGTAAACTACAATTATGCATAATTTTGTATAGGTAGTTTAAGTAGTGATCTACATGATAGTGAAGTATTCAGAGGTATTTAATACATAGATTCTTAATAAAAAAATATCTAAGACCTAAAATCTAATTCCGGTGTACTGTCCAAACTGCGTTTATTTTTATATTTTATTAATTTAATTTTTTTTGGTAAATAAATTTCATTGAAAGGGAATGTTTTTTAGAAATACATTAAATAACACAACTAATATATATTTAGGGAGTAATTTAAGATTAAACAACAGCTCTTAAAACATCTTTTAAAAATGTCCTAGAAAAAAAAGCAATACCGGTGGCGCATTTTGTATACTTCATTACTTGTTACTTCACGATTTGGAAGACACCTTACTGGCTCTCCCCGCACCGTTCAGTTATGCTCTTGCAAACTGCGTGTTAGGATGACCGACTGGCTGCGTAATTTTCCTGCCAAACACGTAAGTACTAACTGCGGTGGCGCAGGAATACAAAATCATTCAATTCCGATGTCATGTACATTAGTAAAAGTACAAAGCAGATTATCTAGAAATTTTATGGAGGGTTCCATTAACGGTTTTCAGCTACAATTGTGAAATAAAAGTTAACCTGTGACTAAAAGTTTTCTTTAAAATTCAAGTTTTGTCTCTGATTCTAAGTCCGGTGGCGCAATCTCGGTGGCTCCGGTGGCAAATCAAAGCGTATAGGGAAGTATAGGCCATAGAAATACAAGCGTGTCTCCATCTATCCATCAGCCCTTGGAGGTCCACTGTTGGACATAGGCTTCCCCTAACTTGCACCACTCTGACCGGTCCTGAGCCTTCTGAATCCAGCGGATGCCCGCTGTCTTCTTCAAGTCGTCAGTCCACCTGGTCGGGGGGCGTCCTATCATCCTATGCTCCTTTTTCCGAGACGTGGGCGCCATTTGAGGACCTTTCTTACCCAACGGTTATCGGTCCTTCGCACTATGTGGCCCGCCCATTGCCACTTCAGCCGGCTAATTCTTCGAGCTATGTCGGTTACCCTTGTTCGTCTACGGATCTCCTCATTTCTGATGCGATCATGTAGAGAAATACCAAGCATAGCCTTCTCCATAGCCCGCTGCGCTTCTCTGAGGTTGTGGATTAGGCCAATAGTAAAGCACCACGTCTCGGATTCGTATGTGATCACCGGCAACACAAACTGCTCGAACATCTTAAACTTCAGTCACTGAGGTAGTGTTTTGGACGACAATATATGACGGAGTTTCCCGAACGCAGCTCATCCGAGTTGGATTCTACAAGTGACTTCTTTCTCGAAGATGGACTTACCCATCTGGATCACTTGTCCTAAATAATTGTATTCGTCTAGAACTTCGAGAGCAACGCCGTCAACAACAACCGATACGGGTGTGACATGGACATTCGACATGATTTAAGACCCACCCGTTGTGAGGCGCTGTTCAAGTCCCCCGAGCATTGTTCCAAGTTCTTCCAGGGAACCCGCCAGGATGACTATATCATCGGCATATCGTAGGTGTGTGATGTATTCGCCATTGATGTTAATTCCATGTTGTTTCCACTCCATCAGCTTGAACACGTCTACCAACACAGCGGTGAACAGTTTTGGGGATATGACATCCTTGTCTGACACTTCTCTCCAGTTGGATGGGGTTCGTTGGTGTGTCGTGTACTCTGACGGACATGATGGCGGATGAGTACAAACACTTCAACACCTCGATATACCGGTAGTCGATCCTCCACCGCTGCAGAGAATCTAGTACCACCCAGATCTCGATAGAATCAAAGGCCTTCTCATAGTCCACATAGGCTATACATAACGGCAAGTTATAGTCCTCGATCTTTTGTATAATCTGCCGCAATGTCTGTATATGGTCTATGGTGCTGTAGCCTTTTCGGAATCCTGCTTGTTCGGGAGGCTGGAAGTCGTCAAGCATGCGTGCAATGCGATTTGTGAGGACCCTCGAAAACAGCTTATAAACGTGGCTCAGAAGTGCAATGGGCCTGTCTAATTACCGCTAAAAGGAGTCCGTTCATCTAGACTCCTATTCTTCAAAATGTACATAATATCATTAAAGTATTAAATGATCCTGCCTTTATGATTTCTCATGAGCATAAATCAATTTCGGTGGATCAAATTCTAATTCCAGTGGTCCTAATTTCGGTGGCATTTGATAGTGTAATTTGATAATATCTCCGGAACAAATAATTTTTTTTTCAATCTCTGCTATATGACTAATTATCACTACTATTTACATGTTATTTATGCCAAATAAAGTGTATTAGAAACATCAAGTTTAAATTTAATCAATTTCGGTGGCTTGGATTTTAATTCCGGTGGTCCTTTAATAATTTCGGTGGCATTTGATAATTTCAAATGGAAATATCTCATGAACTAATCATTTTTTTTCGATCTCTAGTATATGATTAATTAGTACTACTCTTTATCTATTATTTAGGCCAAAAAAATGTATCAGAAACAGCAAATTTAAATTCGCCACTGTAATTAGGCAAAATTCGAGTTTGTTGAAATTCACCCAAACACACCCTCACACACACTACACGCACAGCATCGCTGCCGGCGCCGCGCCGCGGCGTTGATAAAGTCCCGTTTTACAGACGGCCGCCCGCGGTGCGGCCGCCACAAGGCATTCCTGTGTGAACCACCGTGTAACCCCGATGTCCTCCTGCATGCGTCGTCCTAGGTGCTATTAGGTCGTTTGCATCCTCTATTTTTGGAAGAGGGTGAGCTAATCCTTCCTTTTCACAAAAATTGCAATGGACTGAACCTTTCCAAGCTCGCCCCTCGCATAAGCTCGCATAAAGACCGCTAGGGCCAACAGGAATTGTCCATTAGAAAAAAAATGCTTTTTATGTGTGATTATTTAACCAGTGAATTTTATTTTATTTTAACAGCAGTTAAAATTGCTTAGAATCCGTCAAGGACATAATTAATGCATATTATAGTAGTGGATTTTACTAGAATTTTCCTTATGCTGTTTCTAATCTACCTACTTCCTCAATTTGAGAAGTAAGCTTAAGTAGGGTAGGTGTGAGTAATTAAGTAGGTATACGAGTACATCAATACAGTTGTACTTAAATAATTTAATTTAATTAAGTTCTTAACAAATGTCAACTGTCAATACAAATGACAATCTTCAAGAAAAATTACAAGCGTTAAAATAAATGTCATACGATAAATCAAATGTTGATTAATGAATGACTGAATGAATGAATGAGTGTATGAAAGATAAGACTAAACGAATGTGAAAGACTGAACGAATCCATGAATGGATTAATTAATGTGAATAAATGAGACAAAAAGGGGAAAGGGAGAGGGAGAAGGAGAGGGAAAGGGAGACATTCACACACAAAGTTTAGTAAAAAGTTAGAAGTAACATGACATTGATTTGTTAGGTGGTACAATACAAAGTTCACCAGGACAGGACTCGACAGCTAGTATTACTATAATGAATAAGTAGGCTTCAAACAAGTAACTGAACCGTTTCTCAAACTTATTCACAAACTTATATTCTATACAATGTTCTTACCCACTCAGAGAAAGACTGTGTTGTTGTGTGTCACCATAATACGGTGAACAGTTTACTATACCACGTGTCTGGAGATGGCGGCTTTTCGTAATCCGAGTTAAGTTTTGGCTCTGTGTCGTCTTTCGGATCCTCCACAAACATGTTCACAAATGAGTTTCGAAACCCGAATTTCATGAAAGCTTTGTACGGAAAATAGAAGCCTACGAAAACATTCCATTGGTACAACAGATTTAAAACATAGCGGCCCACATCGGTGTTATAAACTGCTAACATAAAGTTGCCGAGGGCAAAACGGTATCTCGCGGCAAAGTTCAGCTGCTTGTATGCCGGTGTCATGTCGATGGTGTCAAAGTCTCGAACGTACAGCAATCGAGGAGGTCGTTTTGGTAGGCCGTCTAATGCACTCTTATGCATTAAATCTGCCATATCAACACCTGAAACCATAGAAGTACGGATATCATTATCACTTTAATTGGCGAACGAATGTCATGTAGAACATAGTGAATCATTAAACATGCATTGGCAACTTATCTATACTAATATTATAAAGAGGAAAGATTTGATTGTTTGTTTGCATTGAATAGGCTCCGAAACTACCGAACCGATTTGAAAAATTCTTTCAGTGTTGGGAAGCTACACTATCCCCGGGTGACATAGGCTATATTATATAATTTTTTACTAATTGCCCGAAGCGAAACGAGGGCGATGTCCTAGTATCTTCATAAGTCGTAAAATTTCTGTATGGATATTTTCTTTGTTCAAAAAACATTGGAGATCCTACAAGGGGCTTCATCCAATGTTCATTCTAGAATCCTAACCAATGCTCGTGCACTTTACCTGCCTGGCTATGCTTATACCTGGCATAATTCGATAAGGAATCGTGATGTATGTTTTAATTAAGTTTAAAAAGAGCAGTTGTAGAACAAACAACTACAGCTTCCTTCTTGCTCGACTCCGTAAAGATGTGACGGCCGTGACCACTTTGAATCCATTGTGAATATAAAACAGGTTAGGTACCTATTTCACAACAATTTATCAAAACACGTAGAACCTAAAAAATAGTAAACATTCAAGTACAGTATTCAAGTTTCCTTGCGGTAGTTTACCTATGTCTTCCGGTTTCCCATTCATGTGGACCTTCAACCTACTCTGAAAGTCAATTCTTTCTGCTTCCGTGTACACGTATCCTGGAACGTCAGCGTAGTATCTGCTTCTGAACAAGACCGCTGCCGGGTCCAGTTCATCGTTCAGAGTACCCAGGCCTTCCAGCATGACCCGGGCAGTATGTTCGAAGTATTCTGGAGGGTTCTCTAAGCACGGCGTGAATACTCGTTCCAACAAAATACGACACGCCTCGCGTGTCTCGTCGATGTTTTTGCGACATAAGTTATACCTAAAAGTTGTTATATGACTAATAAAAACATCATAATATGCACTTAGATGTTATAAAAACACTTACAAAAACTACAAATTAAAATTTTCAGGTGTGAATAATGCAAATATAAATGTTATTATTGTAGTTACGTAACTGAGTAAGCGTTACTTAGAACCACACGTGGTTAGAACGTCGCGTCGGTACTTTTGTATCTTAATTATCACTTGTTTCAGTATCACTTTCAGTGAAGGAAAACATCGTGAGGGAGCCTGTACACCTGAAATTTCCACTTGTTCCGTTTTCGTAACCAGCTATGAAAAAGGATTTAGGTAGGTTATCAAACAAGAAAAAAGCCGTTTTCATAACTGGTTTGGGAGAAGTTACGAAAAAGGTATATTTATTTCTTGTTTCATAACTGGTTATTAAATAAGAATATTTTTTCCGTCTATCAACATGTGTATGAAGTCTGCCAGTCCGTATTTAGCCAGTCCGCCGAATTATGTGTCCTAAATTCTTTGGGAACCCGAGTCCAGCAGTGTAAGAAATGATGGATTAAGTATAATGATGAGGGTTAAATTAAAAGATAACCACTATTAGAATTACGCCGTGTTTAAAATTTATTTAAATAAGCTAAGAAAAAGCTTTACGAACCTGTCCTCGATACCGATCATGTATCCTATAGTTCTCCAAAAGTGATTGTAGCCTTCCCAGTCTCCAGCGTTGATCTGCCTTAGACTTAACTTGTCAGGCTTGAGTATTGCGAATCCAATGAAACCAAATTGTGTCAGCGCCATGTCTCGTTGTGAGACAGTCCCGAGGTCCTTCAGTGACGCGGCTATACCCGCTTTGAAATGACGGGTTCGGACTGTTTGAAGGGAACGCCAAGACCTAAACAGTTATTATACAATTATAAGAAACATTCATATATCGTCATAATATAAATCATATACAGTAGAATCCGTTTATTATGACTCCGCATATATTGACCAACCGCTTATTATGACGTAATTACACGACGAATTTGGTTTTCATATAAACTTCTTTTAACAAAGTCGGATATAATGACTTCGCTTACAGTGACCTGTCGCTTATTATGACCCATTTTTAATAAATTTTGCCCGTTTATAGTGACCGACATGATTCTTTACACCTTCGGCAATGTTCGTTGATTCCCGACGACGTTCGGCACGTGGCTTGTATTTGTTTTGAATCTCAAAAAATGAAAATACGTGCATTTATTACGTGCAATTTTAATTTTAATTTAATATGCTATGTTTCATTATTAAAATAAGTATTTATTTACCTAAAAAAAATAAGGTTGGTTTTTTTTCACAAAAATGCTTTGTATGACGTCCGCTTAGTATGACGTGTTTGTCAATTCCCTTCGATGTCATTATAAACGGATTCCACTGTAGCTTATCAGTTTTCATGTTCATTCCAGTATTCAGCCAATCAGTGATAGCCTAGTGGTTAGAACGTTGGTCTCCCGAATGCGGGGGCCTGAGTTCAAATCCTTGCATTTTATGCACCTTTAATTTTCAAATAATTGTCCGTATTAGAAGTTAAATATCCGGATGACCGAGCTTTGCTCGGTTTAGTGTTGCTTAACAACGCCATTTACTGAAGTAGCTTTAGTATTGCTACTTGCCAATAGATGTCAGGAAGAGTATATTGTAGAAATTTATCATTGCCTGAAAACACCGATAAAACGACATTTTCTAAAAATGAATCCTAGCTAGATCGATTTATCGCCCCCGAAACCCCCTATATACTAAATTTCATGAAAATCGTTGGAGCCGATTCCGAGATTCCAATTATATATATATATACAAGAATTGCTCGTTTAAAGGTATTAGATAGATTAGGTATCATTTGCTTCGGTGAGAGAAAAACATCGTGAAGAAACCTGCACATCGGAAAGTTCTTAAATTTCTCAAAGGTGTGTGAAGTCTTCCAATCAGCACTATGGCCTGTACCCCTCACATTATGAGAGGAGATTCCGAGCCCAGCAGTGAGACAATTATGGGTTGCTGCTTTTTTGCTTGCTTATCAGTTTTCAGCCGGGTCCTGTCTATCTCTTAAGTTTTTAAATAGGGAAAATTTAATTAATACGGCGTGGTTATATCTACTCCACCAGCCCTTCAGGCAGTTAATTGCTGTTGGCCTTATCGGTATTTATAGCTCCACTTAGACTTTGCACAGTCTGGTGGACCAGATTTGCTTAGCGTCGCCGCGTCATGGAATATACACAGCATAGAGGAAACTGTATACTCTGCTCTATGCCTCCTAAGTTATGAGGGGAGCCGTACCCTGTACCTAATGGGTAAATCAAGTTAATACAAAACAGAAACTTTTCGGTAACGTATCTTTTTTATATTTTTTTACTTTTCCCTACTCTATTTATAACGATAGACTCTTTGGCTTTAGATCGATCATTGAAGATGATCAATGCACACTCATGGCACACGTTCGCTGCGTAAGAATTTTTAGTGTACTTTTTGCTGGTGCGTCATGTCATGAGGTTATATTGACTCATAGAGGACCTTTTTACAGTGCGTCGTGTGGTCAAATAAGCCCGCATTCAGTTCTGTTTTAATACAGGTTTTTCTCAATGGTGATATTTATTATTAAAATAAAAATATTATATTTTGAGCTATGAGCCAATATGACCTCACAACGCAGCGAACGTGTTACCGTGTTTATATACTTTCTGTTTCATACTTACTTCGTACCTGGCTTTAACGCATAATCATGCCAAGCGAATATATGCATCAATGTCGATATGTATCGTTTATATGCCGTGTATTTAGAGTTGGAGCGTCGAGTGCTCACCAGTATCTTCAGTATCGACGGTACCGAGAACACAGCCACGACACCTAGCGTCATGTTCATGACAAGCGGGAAGCTGAAATCATGAAAGAAGCGGCGCCCTCTGTTGAAAAAAAAACGAAACATTAATTAAAATCTATATAACTAGTATTGCATAGTATCAAATTGAAACAAATATGTTTTATTTTATTTTAAAATATTTCGTTTGGTTGAGTTTGAGGTATCTCAAAAAAATGATCGTAAATCAAATCATTTATTCATCAAGAATATGTTTACATTTAATGTACATGGTGTTGAGTATTTGATCAAGATAACCAGTGAACGAATACATTACTTACGTTAGTACATTAGTTCATTGAATATACTTAACTGATCGTCACCTGCCTAAACTTGGTTATAAGGTACCTTACCTATATCCAAATTCCAAATTATAATTTTAAGAACGACGCAATTTACAATTTTAAAAATATATGCCACGAGTTCACGATTCGTATTTATTTAATGTACCCTCCAAAGTCACCCACGTGGCCCATCCCATTTATTTATTTACTTGGAAACTCTATGTTAAATTACTCTACGAAATTAGATTACTCTCTGTCTAATTGGACTAATTTTCAAGATTTTTCGACCAGTAGGAACATTTGGTTTGGAAATATTAAGAGTTTGGCTCCTACAGATTATTTTTAGCTTTTGAGTCGAAATTATTCAATTAAATAAACCATAAGTTTTAGTTGCATCATGCAGCATGCTTCATAACTATCTGGACATGAACACTGCTACGGCGTGGCAATTAGGTAGGTTATGTATATACTTAGCATAAAGCAAAGCAACAACCCATAATTGTCCCACTGCTGGGCTCGGGGTCTCCTTTTACAATGTAAGGGGTACAGGCCATAGTCTACCACGCTGGCCAAGTGCGGATTGGTAGACTTCACACACCTTTGAGAACATTAAGGAGAACTCTCAGGTGCGCAGGTTTCCTCACGATGTTTTCCTTCACCGAAGCAAGTGATAATTAACTTGTACCTAATGCGCACATAATATTTGAAACTTATAGGTGCGTGCCAGGGTTTTAATCCGGGCCCCCACGTTCAGGAGACCAACGTTCTAACCACTAAGCTATCACTTAGCATAGAGTATAATATTATATAAAATCGATTAAACATATAACCACAAAAAATATTAGTTGTGCTAATGCAATGGGAACACTTAGTTGTGCAACGTAGTTGGTCCATCAGGAAATAGCGTTTCACTTACTGATTATATTTCTGTTCGTCAAACCATTCAGGCAGTTGGATTTTCTGGTCGATGTCTTCGACTTTCCCACTGTCGGAGGGGCGCTGGTGTGCCTCCCCATTGAGCAAGCCGTCGATATACTCATCCACTATAAAATTTGAGTAACAAGTATTTAGATTTAAATAATTAGAATAGTAATAATTAGATTACATTTGAATAAGACGTTCATAAAAGGTAAGTATTATAAATTTGCGTAACCAATATAAATATTAAGTTTACTTAATAATTTGCACAGGATAGATAATTTTAAAGGCAATAAGTGCCTCGAATCCTTTTGAAAATAAAAGCAATGTTGACGTTCCATTTAACGCCTTTGTTATATAATCTGAGAACGAAATCCTATTATTTTTGATGACTAATAAAAAAGTTGTTAGCCACAGACATACAGGACCTAGATGTCTGAAATGGCAAGTAAATAGACAAGAGGTCGAAGCATGGGTCGAAAATCGAAATTAGACCGTAAGTGTCACAGCGTTACGGCTGATTCGATTTGGTTGCAGACGTTGCAGTTTTCACTAAATAATTGTAGTATGCTTAGGTAACATGAATGTTTCTTATATTATTTATGTCAAACAGTTCAAAAAGTATAAAATTAAAAAATCCCGTCATAACATTTTTTTGAGTTTAGGTAGTACCTACTAAGACATAGATATTACGGAGGCGTAGCGAGGGCGGGTGGTTGCCTATATTTTAATGGCGAGGAAAGGTTGCAAATATCTAATCTCATTGAATAAATAATCATTAATCAGCAATTAAAAGCCGAAAAGAAAAAGAAAATATCTAAGTAGGTTTTCGCAGCGTGTTATCAAAGTGACTCGTAAAGAGTAAAAAAACATTTCTGAAACAAAGCACATTGTTACATCCGCTGCGCAAGTGTTGACGCGGAAATACATACTATATCACGGTCATTGTTTCGTCGACATGGAAATATATTTTATACTATCTATAATTCCCTTGAGTTATTGTAATTGGGTAAGACATTTCATTATGTTGTACTAAATTAAAACATGTGTGTAACATAAGGTTGCCTAAGTCGCACCCCCTAAGAACAGATTTTAGCAGTAATTGGGCGGCTTAGGTGACACAAGATGCGAATAAATCCTGCAAGCTGATGGTAGGGCCCTTAGGAGGGATTATTATGGGTAATATTGAGTTTAATAGTTAATTAATACCACTATTATTTTCATTATTTCTATAATTAAATTACTATTGTGAACTCTAGATACAATTCAACACTAAACGAGATTAGTAACTCAATGATTCATCACTGAATACTGAACTCTACCAATCTTTTTTATTCTATTTTATTTTTATTTTAGGAGTCTGAATGGCTAATGCCGATAAGAGAAACGTACAGGTAATTATCATGTAAAATTTTAACTTTTACAATTTTATTAAGGGCTAATCTGATATACGTACGACTTGCGCTACTGTGCCATGTACCTACAGATAAATAATAATTGTATTAGTTAATTAGATATAAATAATGGTATTTAAATACTTAATAATTTCTTAAAAACTCCTAGTAATGTACCTGAAAATCATGACTTTAAAAGTTCTGTTGATGGCCCCGGTATGACGGCTACGTATGAAGATAATAATCAAAAGGAAAGTGTTAAGAATACGCAATACGGACTAATGAGCGGAGAGTCAATGTCGACAAGTATTACATTGAAGCTGAAAAACGTTTTGCACGACGCCAAAACTTTAGCTGAAACTTTAAAAACCCAAATAACCTCAATTACATCACGTGAAAAATTACTGAAAGAAATGATTGTAACTGGCAGGTAAGAAAATTTTAAAGTACCTACTTATCTACCAGATAAACTAAGTACCTAAATGAAAGAAAATTATGAATGCCTGTTTTTTAGCTTTTTACCCGACTGCGCCAGGTAACCTAAACGGCTTGACCGATTTCAGCTTGAGACTGGATATATCAAAATTGAAAAAAATTAAAATGGCCGATTTTGGCGCAGTATTGAGTGTTTAAAAAAATTTTTTGAAGGGTGTTTTTAAAACAACTGCGAAATATTTACCTGCGTGGCATTGATGGAGACGACGCGACGATAGAAATATAGATAGAGATAGATATTATTATATCGATAGAAATTAAATTCCTTACAGAACAACTAAATTAAGTACAACGAGCATTCTACTAAGAGCCATGTCGACAGGTCCTATACCTAAATAAGTAGTTTTTTGTTTTTGTGTTTAATGTGCATTGTGCATGTTGTAAATAATAATTCATTATTTTCTTGAGCTTCACTTGACATTTCCCGCGTGTCTAGATGATTATTAAACTATACGTACGATTTTTTCTCCAGATCAGGGGTGACGGTTTTGTCGGTATTATTGTTGGGAAAATTGCCAAGGACGTACATAATTCGTGATGGATTCTGGACCCTTTGCAACGGGATGGTTCAGTATCCTACAAATGGGCAGCGGTCGTCTGCAGTATTCAACGATCTCTTCGCCGCTCCTAGATGTATTGGCCAGGAAGTTAGTAACTTATTACACCATACTCCATAGTCTATTTAACCAATTAAAGTGTATTTTTTCTCATATGAATTGCAGTGTCTATGTGGGAAACTATGAAAACAAGGAAAGTAGTAATAATGGTTTTATCTCCGTATCTAAGTTTCCAACGATTCTTTAAATGCTCGTTCTGGATAGTTATGGTGACATAGCATATCTATATATTTTTAATAAATTTTAGATACATTACAGTAGTTCTAAATAGGGCTAGATGAGATTTGAGAATCACAATTACTTATCACAAGTGCAACATCTAGAAATAATGAGCATATTTTTTATTATCTCTAAACACACTGGCTCCACGGAACTTGCTGGCAAATGTACTTATTTCTATTGATATGTCCGCAGGTAACAACTCGCCAAGACCCCTGCGTGTTTAATTCAGTAGTAAAATTTGAAACGATACCAAGACAACGAGGAATCATTTACTCCGAAGAGGATTACCTGTGTCTCAAGTCAAGCTTTAATCAGACTCTAGAACAGTATTTAAGTGTTCCTAAATACATAGTCAATGAAACGTGCCGAGATGGTAAGTGATATTTCAAACCGACTTAAAAAGGAAAAACAATATGTGCCTGAATTTTGGTTTCAAGATAACGAGACGAATGTAAAATTTTGGGAAGATGATAATTGTAGGTTTTAGTAATGATCTTAATGATGCAAAAAAACAGGGGTAACTAACGCCATCTCTTAACATAATATGAAGAGTAAAATGAGCAACTAGCGCCATCTATCCAGCAATAAAACGAATCTTCTATCTTGTTCCTCGCGCCATCTATGAATACAACTTAGCAATTTTTAAAGTTACACAAAGAGAACCACGAACATAAGAAACACTGTATAATCTCATTCTCATATCTCATTTCATCTCTCCTATCTCATTTTCTCCCACGTTAAATCTTATGAATTTATGTGTCTGTCTCTTTTTACTTTCGCTTTTTCGTTCAATCAACTTTTAAATCACAACGATGCTAAAGAAGTTTTCACTTCAAAAGTTCTCAATCCAGTTGTATTATTTAATGTTTGTTTCCTCAGAACTCTGTCATTTATCAACTGATTTGGAAAAGTCACGATATCCTTTAGGATCTGATAATGGGCTCTATGAGGAATTGAGGAAATTCTTTAAATATAGAATACGAGTAGTAATTGCTTACAATTAATGTTACCATACGTTTACCAATAGCAAATAAAAAGGCTGTAAGGGGGCGTCCATAAATTACATGAGATTTTTAAGGGAGGGAGGGGGACGAGGGGGTCGAGTCAAATCTCATCTAATCTTACGTTGGAGAGAGGGGGGTCTCGGCAAATATCACGCAATTTTTTTTCTGATTGAAACAAAAAAAATTATACTATTTTGGTCCATTTAATCCAGATTGTACATGCTTAAGATTTAATCTTAAGCGTAATCGTAATACGATTAAGATCATTCACTAATTCGTTCGAAAGAAAAGAATTTACAATAACAATCCAACGCGTTTACGTAAGAAACCCATATTTTGAAAAATCTCACGTGAGATTGGGGGATGGGGGAGAGGGTTGAATAAAATCTCACGACATCTCACCAGGGGGAGGGAGGGACAGAAAATTTTAAAAAACACCTTACGTAATTTATGGACGTCCCTAATGCTAAGAAAATCTTCTTTTTATTTCAGGAACAGTAAGAAAGTTAGCTGACAATTCCCTGCAATGTGGCGTAAGAGTGATGGCTGAATACACATACTATCCACATAAAAATACTGTAACAAGTACTTTACCAATCGAGTACTGTTTAGAAAAAGATGGAGCCTGCAAGCTGATCGTAGCGTGGCATATCTCCAACTCCTCCATAGAAAACTTTGAATTCATCAAAAACGACAAAGCATTTAAGAAATTCTTCATGAACGCTGATGTGCATAGTAAAAGTGTTTGATTTTATTTGTACATTTTTCTTTGTTTATTTAGAATATTCAGCAAAGCCTTAATACAACACCAGTGGGGACTTCTCGGCGGGGATTTCAAGAATGAATCAATATAATTTTTTACCTGTAGAATTATGGGAATTATAGTGAAGTTCATAAAACATTTAAATGGGCTAACAAACGCTTAGGACAAACATTCTAAACCACTGAGCTTACAAACGGCTTGGCTAATTCGGATGCGGTTTTCACCGTTGCATCGTAGTATTTAGATTTACTTTACTGAAAACCTGATATTAAGGTAATGTTTGTCTACTTGGCAACAATCTATGGTTAACCTATGATGGTTTAATACGAGTACCTATACCGGCCTTAAGACATGTATGTGGCACCTCTCTCCCTATCACAACGGCAAGATGCAATACAATAAAATAAAATTATAATCATACCAACTTAAATACCAGCGCCAACATGTGCAACTAGCCTTCGTAGAGTCAACCAGTGCCGGCCCGAGCATTTCTGGCGCCCTAGGAGAAAACTAGAACGGCGCCCCCTTTAAAAAATTTTTGTAACAAAACAATAACGTAAACAAATAAAGTGTGTAACTTTTATCAAAAATTATTACATAAACAAGGCAATTTACCTAACATGTTAAAAGCCAATTTTTCAACTAGAGTTTGTTTTCACTAGATAAGGCTAGGTTGTGATGACTGCGTGACTATGTTAGAACTTGAAACAAATCTGTGGAATTCTTGTTCTGGCCATTTTAATAAATAAAATATAACTTTTTCGACTACCAAATTCTAGTTTCAAATTAAGTTTATTTTAAAAAATATATTTCATTTTAAATATTTTTTTTCGTCATCATGGATTTGTTAAAAATTATGGAAATACTATGGAATATGAGCATCTTCGTGTCAGTAACAACACACAGCATACTGAACATACACGAGAACGCAAAATTCATCATTGGTTTGCCTTCTTCCGTTATGAAATCTTAATCTGAAAAAAAAACGCATGCGCACCCCTGCAGTAAGATTTTCTGTGTCGCGGGTGACATGAACATATATACAAATATTTATCTGTCATATAAATATCTGCCACAGCTGGGAATCAAACGAGACCCCTTGCAACACAGGCAAGGTCATTATAAACTAGACTACAGAATCATTTAAATTACGTGGCGTGCCTAAAATCCAACTGATGCAAAATGATCTCTTCAGCGACTGACAGTACGGGTTTTGCTGAAACCGGTCAATCGATTCCATCTTTCATATGAAAAAAAAACTTTTTCAAAAAAATATAACTATCTTAAATGTGAAATAATAAGTGTACTTGGGACACAATTTTTTCTGTGGCCAATGCAGTTGCATATTCGACAGTTATACTGATCTTGACGCGATTTGATGGGTGTACGATATATTATACACCTCACCGTTTGCGTTTTATTTCTTAGAACCATGGAAGATTACTAAAAGATCAATAAATAATCTCCTGAAAATACGTGTTATGTGGCTCAATACCTAATATGACTGCTCTCAGTTACAACAGTTTTAATTAAGATATTTTGTCAAACACGTTTTATCTAGGGAAAACTAGTTTTAATTTAAATATTAATTATTAAGTAAATATTCAGTAACACGGTTTTATTTTTATTATAAATATAAGGAAATTCTAGGTCTTTAAAGGCATGTGTGGCATTAAAAATAATATTATTGAAATACTATTGAAAACGTTGTAGCTATAAATGGGTTTGCGCTGTTACGGTTCATACCTACTTAACTTTTAAAAAAGACACTTTCATGGATCATAAAGTTGCTAAAATTTATTTTTCGTGTCCTAATTTTGGCAAAAATGGAATCAATCTCCCCTGAATCAATTGTTTCAGCTATTTCTTACTGTACACTTTGCTGAAGTTGAGAATTTCACTAGACTTTCTCGTAGAATATTGTCTTAACTTAGAAAAACTACGGTCACAGGACAGAATAATAAATCCTAATTGTAATTACTAAATTAGGCATTGTCACAGAAGTAATTAATTATTTTTTTTATTTGGTATTATTCTTTTTCTTATAGGCAATCGTTCGGTAGTTTGTAATTTTCCATATGCTCCGTTGCATTAAATTCTAAATTCTCTATGACTAAAAAAATATTTCAGCTAGGGTTTAACAGGGTTCTGGAACCGCTGCTTTGGTAGCTTTATTCTGTATGACATCCACGTTATAAAGATATAACATTATGTTTCATATTTTGTCTGTGTAAACATTTCATCGATTAAAATTTTTTTTTTTAATTTCGGTCCCGCCGATTTGCGCCCCCCGAATCCCAGCGCCCTAGGCGGTCGCCTAGTTCGCCTATATGGACGGGCCGGCCCTGGAGTCAACTTACCCTAGATGATGCACCGTTTCGGGCAGAGGGGTTCTTCACACATTCGGATCATGCAGCTCGAAAGTCTTATATTATGGTCATAAAAAATCTTATGATCAAAAACCTAACTTATTTTAAACCTCAAGCTTAGACCTAACTAGACTCTACTATTACCTACGCAGTTTTTCGCACATTCAGATCTTACAACAACTACAACTCGAAAGTGCGAGTCGGTCATAACCAATGATATTATATATTAAAAAGAGGCAGATAGGTCATAAGCGCGCGCGTTGTGATGATTGAAAAAGTTCCCAATTGGGAACTTTTGTGATTAGTCTGCGTGGAGCGCAATCACGAGCGTGGCGCATCGTAGGTTAATACGTAGTTATGAAAATATAACAAAATGCCATCCTGTGTGTTTAGAAAGTGCACCAAGTATGAATTTATGACTCCAAGGTCAACAAAACACAAGGAATCTCATACCATGCGTGAGTACGTTAAGATACTTAGATTATTTAGTATATTTCAATTATTTTTCTAAGCAATCTAATAATCATGCAAAGACGCCATATTCAGATGAAGAAAGAGATAGCGATCTAGTTTTGACGCGAGAGCGATAAAGACCGTAGCGTATATAGATTGACGCGAGCGACAAACACTAGCTGTCTTTTTCACTATTATGGTTTTAGTAATGCCATCCTTTTTACATAATTTGCCAATGTACTAGTGATTGGTGTAGGGAAACAAAAGATAAACGTGTGTGTGTTGTAGCTCGGTCGGAACAGATTTTTCGGTCGATTTGTAAGGGCATAACGTATCTGTTAGTTAAACATCTTTGGTCATAACAGTCTTATAAAATATCTTACTAACCATAATAATCATACTAACCATAATAGGTGGGTATTTAATTATCAATTAGTAGGTAGAACATTAAAAACCGTTAAAATAACAAAATACGTGATCCTCCTCTTGCTTATCTAAGTATACTTAATTACTTATTAAAAAATAAATTACCAGAAATACGAAAAATATCGTAGGTTGTAATAAAATACCGGAATAATACATTATTATTTGGTAATGTTCAATTGTACGGTATTTTCAGATCTCTAATTTGATTATGGCTGTATTACATTAATCTTTGACTGTATGGCATATTATACGAAGAAATACACTTTTGGAATTCAGAAATCAAGCAAGCCCGGCATAAATAATGTCAATCGTCAATCAGCTAGTCTACACGTGCAATCATTATGAAAAAAATTCATGATTGTTGATGGTGATGACACAATGAGAAAAAACCGGGCAAAAGCGTGTCAGGCCACGCGCAATGTAGAGTTCCGAAATAGTAAGTTTATCAACTATTACTCATTAACTATTTATGCTAACATAGCCGTGATAGTTTTACTTGTAAATGAATCATATAACCTATTTTTGAGAATTTTTTCACCTTCCAACTCCAGCCGTTTAGCCAGCAGGGGGGGGGACACTTGACTCTAACCAAAATAAGCACTTTAAAGCCAAATATTTCGCAAACGTACCCCCAATTCCAAAAATAGTCTGTAAAGACCCATAATATTTTTGGAAGACCTTTTCAATGATACTCCACACTATAGGGTACGCGATGAATAAAACAATCATCGTTACCTGTAGGGGAGTACCTAAAAAAATGAAAAAAATATTTTTCAATTTCTAAGATTCTGGAGTTTTAATAAATATGTACATAATATATCCATGCCAAAATACAGCTTTCTAGCAGTAAGAATTTCAGCGCTTTGCTTCGGACAGACGGGCGGACGGACAGACAGAAGGACAGACGGACGCACGGACATGACGAAACTATAAATAAAGGGTCCGATTTTACTTCGGAACGCTAAAAATTGTACGTCATTTTGACTCACTGTTCACGGCCATCCCAGCTATTATCATCTGTCCTGTTATTTTATTTGATCCGGAGTATAATTTATTCTGAGAAGATTCTTGAATACAATACATACATAATTCAAATTTGGAAATACTGAATGATACTTAACTACTTGTTTTTTATTCGTGTTTATTAATTTGTTGTGTTCGTTTCTAAGCTAGTTTGTAATTGCCTTGTTAAGCCTTTTAAAGTGAAACTTTTATTACATCGTCTCAAACTTTTTGGTATGTGTGTGCATGTCGCGTGACGGTCGGTTCTTAACTTATCGGTTCTCAGTAACGAAAGTACTTAGGATGACCTAGCTTTCAACATTTATCTGATTGAGTACGGGTGCTACTACATGATACATTCTGAAGGTCTAATGATGACCAGGTATATACTTATCGGTTCTCAGTAACGGAAGTACTTAGGATGACCTAGCTTTCAACATTTATCTGATTG
This sequence comes from Thymelicus lineola, assembly GCA_963932265.1. Classification (NCBI taxonomy): domain Eukaryota; kingdom Metazoa; phylum Arthropoda; class Insecta; order Lepidoptera; family Hesperiidae; genus Thymelicus; species Thymelicus lineola. Next base: position 4,928,455 of record OZ010681.1, on the reverse strand, counting down.
AGTACGGGTGCTACTACATGATGCATTCTGAAGGTCTGATGATGACCAGGTATATACTTATCGGTTCTCAGTAACGGAAGTAATTAGGATGACCTAGCTTTCAACATTTATCTGATTGAGTACGGGTGCTACTACATGATACATTCTGAAGGTCTAATGATGACCAGGTATATACTTATCGGTTCTCAGTAACGGAAGTACTTAGGATGACCTAGCTTTCAACATTTATCTGATTGAGTACGGGTGCTACTACATGATGCATTCTGAAGGTCTGATGATGACCAGGTATATACTTATCGGTTCTCAGTAACGGAAGTAATTAGGATGACCTAGCTTTCAACATTTATCTGATTGAGTACGGGTGCTACTACATGATACATTCTGAAGGTCTAATGATGACCAGGTATATACTTATCGGTTCTCAGTAACGGAAGTACTTAGGATGACCTAGCTTTCAACATTTATCTGATTGAGTACGGGTGCTACTACATGATGCATTCTGAAGGTCTGATGATGACCAGGTATATACTTATCGGTTCTCAGTAACGGAAGTAATTAGGATGACCTAGCTTTCAACATTTATCTGATTGAGTACGGGTGCTACTACATGATACATTCTGAAGGTCTGATGATGACCAGGTATATACTTATGTTGCTATTTCTTGCTTTTGATAAACAACGACACAGCTAGTCAGTCCGAAAAACTGATCAACGAGGATGATGCCATTTTAATACCCTAAATCGAAAATTTATAGGGCTGTTGGCCCTACTGGCCTTTACAGCTTAACGCGGACGTTGGGGCGGGTCCTGGAGGGACCCAGCCTCTGAAATTGGGACCAAGTCAACGGGAGTTGGACCGGTTTACTCCGGTACAACATGCCGCTGACACGACACGAGGAGGGACTCCGTACTCCCCCCCCCCCCGCTATGATTTTACAATTTTTGGACTTAGACACACAGCCATCGGGAGTGGACCGGTTAATTCCGGTGAATCCGGTACACAGGCCTTTGACCCTTCACGGGGGGGGGGAGGACTGGGAGCCTTGAAAAAGGCTGGTCCAGCTCTAACCCCCCCACTGACTTAGACTAGGACGACGTACTAAGGGCACCCCCTGTGGGGTTCGAACCTCGACTTAGCCGTCGGTTGTAGGGGGACATAGGGTTGAAGTTACCACCGTACGCGCGGGGAAGCCGCGCGCCGGTCACCAAGAAACGGGGTCCTCGTCGTAGCCGGCTGCGACGGTGTGAGTGTGGTGTGTATGTGGGCTGTGATGGGGATTGTGACGAGCGGTCTTTGCCGCGTGAAAAGTGAAAATACGTTTTGACCAAGGAACACAAAATGAAAGTTGAGGTTACATTATTTATATGTATTTATAGTATAATAAAAAAATAGAGAGACGTGTATTTATTTTCTGACATAGGTAAGTATTATTGTCGGTAAACCTAGCAATCAAGTAAATTATCGTGGCATTCCTTCAATAGAGGAAAAAATTACTACGTAAGAATAGGAAGGAAAAAATTGAAATGGCGAAAAAAAATGTGAATAGCTCAATTGTATTGTTCTGTTTCTGTAGAAGTTATAGTAACGTCGAGGTACAAAATAAACCTTATACGTATATGATATCAGATATTGTCGTATCATGATTCATGTCACTCGCTACGTTCGCCACATGATAACTGTTTTCCGCTCCACTGTGCCGTGCCTGCCTTGCCTCCAAGTTGCCTTATCATTTGTATGAACGTGTACAGTTTGTGTAAACTAATAACATCACGCTATCTACCGCTTTCGTACCCTTAGTTCCCAAAGTGGTCCAGGTACACCCCCAAGGATCCACGTGAGACTCGACGGGAGTCTACGTTGGCGTGACAAAAATTATACTATTATTCTTTTTATTTTTACTACTCCGAATGGGGATTATTCTAAATGTAATAAGTAAGAATTGATTGGTTCCTTGTGCCGTGAGTAGATCTCAAAAAAGTAAAGATGGATGGAATCACTTTTTGAAGTGAAACTTCTTTAGAATCGTCGTGATTTCAAACCGGATGCAACGGAAAAAACGACAGGTAAGAGACACAAATACAAAAATGTGTAGGAAAGAATGAGACAGAAGCAAGCATGCATATAATATAACTGCTAATTTCGTCATTGAATCTAACTTCTCCGTAGCTCAATGGTCAGGACGTAGATACACAATACCTGATGCGCAGGTTCGCGTCTCTCAGTATTTCTTTTTTTTAGTTTTATTTTTATACTGTTTTTAAATACTTTCAAATGCTCTTTTAAATATTTTCAAAGAATTTATCAACAACAAAAAATAAGAATTTCATTTTCGTTGTTTAATATCTGTCGATCGACCGACCGATTATATACACAGTAAAAATGCTAAGTTGTATTCATAGATGGCGCGAGGAACAAGGTAGAAGATTCGATTTATTGCTTTTTCATCTCATTATCTTGAAACCAAAATTTTGGAAAGTTTCACTTCTACCACGTGTGAATTGCACACATTTTCTTTTTTTTTTATTGGCCAACTTTATTTTTCATATTTTATTTCGAAAAATCAATTCGTGGTTGGAACTCAGCCGCAACGTTTTCCATAGTTAGATGTTATCTTCACATTTTTTGTCGAGTTTTGGGAATATGGTAGAAATGTAACTGCAGGGGGTCCACCGGAATCAGCTAAATATTGAAAGTATACGTAAGTAGTCTATGAGAAAAAAGGTTTGGGAACCTCTGCTCTACACTGACACTAGTAGGGAATGAGAATTGAGATTATACTAATACGTACTAACGAACTAACCGAGCAAACAAGATGACTTTAAGGGCCGGTTTCCACTAAAGCGGAAAAGAGCAGAACGGAGCGGGAAATTCATAATTATGTGTGCGGCACTGCGGCCGCGGCGTGGCGGAGCGGAGACGTGAGTATTCATGTACTACGGACGAATTATCAGTGCACCCGCCTAGCGCATCTCGTACGCTAGTAAACATGCACTTTCTGCACCGTTCAAGCCAGCTCACATGTCCGCTTTGCATTGGTGAAAACTGGAAACACTCACTCCGCTAAAATATTGCTCGTCTCCAGTCTCCACACATCTCCGCTCTCAGCGTTGACGCGTTGGTGAAAACCGGCCCTTTACTGTATACATAATCTGACCTTTTTTTTCCTGTCAAAGCGGGATGCCTACGAAATTTTGTTTACAATAATTATTATACTATTTATACCTAAAAAAAATAAGGTCATCAGGCGTTTATTTATCTACAAGAATTAGTAAGATATTTATGACTAAATAAAGGTCATCGGGCGTAATCCCGTACTTTTAAATGAATATGATGTAGGTACACAATTAAGTAAATATATGTATACCGAAGCGGGACAAAGCGGGACTTTTCTGATCTAGCGGGAGACAGCGGGACAGACAGCATCAAAGCGGGACAATCCCGCCCAAAGCGGGATGTATGGTCACCTTATGTGCATACATCACAAACTGTATCAAGAATATAATTATCAAGAATAGATAACGCATGTGTCTCCATTTGTATGAAAACCAAGCGTGCTGCGTGTCACTTTTTACCCGACTGCGCCAGAAGGAGAGTTATGTTTTTCGAGTGTAGGTATGTAATGTATGTAGATATATTGTTTTTGGCACGCTCTGTAGCCTAAACGGCTTGATAGATTTCAACTTGAGAGGTGCCGTTGGATTACGATTTTTGGCGCAGTTTTGTGATTCCAAAAAACATTTTTTTCTCAAAACCTATCGAGTGGGGTATCGATGAACAGGTATTTTAAAATGATTTTTAGGTTCCTTTCATCATTTTTCATTTTAAGTACCTAATGGTTTAGGATATAATATAACGATTTAAAGTTGTTTGAACAACCATTTTCGTTCCAACATTGCGATTCGATTGTCATAGACATCAACAGGACTTTCCAGGAAATGATTCCAGAGGGAAAGAAAAAATATACAGTCTACATATCAATTGATACAATGACTGATGAAGATGAAAGCGTCAATTTTCCGACTGAATTTATAATTCAGTAATTTAGTTTAATTTAATTTAATTTTTAAATTAAATTAAATATTCCAGTAATGCCATTAATACACTGCCTTAAATTGAAATTATATTAATTAAATGAAAAAAAAACGACGACGTCCATGTCGGCACGGCTCGTGCCTGGCACGGTGTAGCATAAGCACTCGTTGTCTGTCTGCGTCATTCATATAAAATGAATAGTACCGTGCCTCCTCCGGGCACCGCTTCTCTACATATCCGAGATACGAATTTGTAGTAGGTATCTAAGTTAAAAAAATAATGTCTAGATGAGCTCCTCATGCCACCAAACACTCGATGTAATCTACCTGGGCAACGCCGGGATTTGCTGCTAGTTTTAATAAATTCGTCATTGTAAGATGGCGATGTATGTAGGTACCTACTCGGCCTTTGATAATTTTCGATTTCTTAACTAAGTATTTCTCTATAATATGTATATAAAAACTAGCGTCGTTTACGCTGACTTTTATCCTCCGAGTGTGAAGTATATATTGATATGATTTAAGCCATTATGAGCTTAGAAACTTAAAGTATTATAAAAAAAATTACAACCTAACGTCGCGTCGGTCATCTACGTTAGTATATACTTTAATCTATGGACCGCACTGAAAATATTATTGCGGTGCGCTTGTATTGTTTATCAAAGCACAGAGCGTGTACTGATTGGGAAGGAGAAAAAGTACATAGAATTACAGTTCAGAGGCTGGCTGGCATAATAACATAAAACAAGAACTACCGGAGTCGCTGTGACTGACCTGTAAGAAGTTAAGGTAAAGTTATCACATCACACCAGTGAACGAATGTACTACTCTGGTATATTAGTTCACTGCATCACATCATGCATTTGACACTAAATAATAAGTATACACACAAATGTCAATGTGAACTATGTGTAGTAACCCTTTATCAGTATTGAGTGCTGACCGCTCGGATCTCTAGAATCTAGATTAACTAATTATGTAACATTCTAGAAAGGAAATATTTTAGTTATTTTATTTATGTTCTAAAATAAATTTGAATAATTTTTTTTTTTATTTGAATAGGTTTTATTTGAAAAGGTTTCTTTCAGTTCTAGATTGGACCCAAATAAATCTATTGAAATTCGGTTCTCACGATAGGGTCCACGAGGAATTGAGCGAATATTAAAGGTTTTTTTTTCTAAGATTATTTGGGGTAATTTTTTGGTATAATTTTGATTATTATTATTTATTTGCATGGTGTTCTTTTACGTCGATAAAAAGCTGCAAAAAGGCCAATATTGTGGCATGAAAGGCACACACAAGGAGAATTACTGAAGTCAGCAAATAACGCATAAAAAAATTAAAGAGATAAATACGAATAAACATGAAATGAATTGTTCTATAATATTATACATAATAGCAATGTAGGTAAAATATCAAAAGGACCAATGCTAATGTTTGTATGTATAAATAAGGACATATAATTAAAAGTTAAATATTGAGATGGCTGATAGATATTTGTTGGTTTTACCCAATGATATTGTATTGTATGTATAAAAAGAGGGTTTACCCTATAAAATTATATAGATGATTGAATTGCAAGGCACTAAAAAATTATACCAATCAACAATTAATTTTTTATTTGGTAATACATATTTGAAACATTTCATTTAAAACTTTCATAAACAACAAACCATTCGTGCTTATTTAAATGAATCAAAATTAGATTTTATCGAGTAAGGAAAAATAAGTATTTTTTGAGAAAAAATGTGGGAAGAATTTATTTTACTTTAATATTTACAAAATAAATGTAATATTGAAATGTAACATAAACAAATATAGCCTTACTAACTAACTAACTAACTAACTAACTTACCTGTTAAATCCATTATAGGTAGTAGCTGTATCTAATCGAAATTCATTCACTGATTTTACAAATAAAAGTGTTTTAATCTGCACCTGTGTACGATCGCGGTTTACTAAAGATGAATAACATTGGTTATTAAATTAGATCACTTATTATAGAGTATTACAAAGTCATATTTATATAAAAAATCTTAATGATTTATGTATTATGATTTATGACTAAATAAAGAAGTAATTCAATTTGACCAACAGTCAACCGACACATCCAACAGTGTATCAGACACTGGCTACGTTAGTATATACTTTAATCTTTAATCTATGACACTGGCGCGAGCGTGGTCATCATTTATACCATATTTGTTGTTATTTGTAGTACTTATGAGTACAACCAAACATGATTTTGTTTGCTGATTAGAAAATACAGCATTAGTTGTACATAATTATTTCCTTATCAGAGAACTATGTTAAACACAATATGAACGCACATGAAAGTCTTATCCTATCTTAGAGAAACTATAATAGCATAAGATTAATAATTTACGTATTGAATTGAATTGGACCAATTTTTTTAACAGGTGGATCAATAAAATTGTTTAGACCTTGAACTATGCGTCTCTCTCCACTAACCAACGATTGTTGACTGCTAGTCCAGTCTTGCAAGCCTTGTACACATTCCTTTTACGCATTCATAGCACACTACTCTCTAGTCTAGCCCACAGTGCGAAGCTACGTAAATCATATTTTATAGTAGTACTTTTGATGTAATCTTCGGTGAGTTTTAGACGAATGTTAAAATTATAATAACGATACGGAACAACAAAAATAAAATATGTAGAGTCTATTCTGCAAGTTTGATAACTAGTCAGACAGGTAAAATACTGTAGAGTATTTTACTCCGCCCAATGCACAATTAGTGCATTTAATTGCGGGGAGTTAACTATGCCGTACAGAGGACCTCGCGACTTCCATCACGCTCACGCAATTTTTTTTGAATATTGTATTTTTGATTTTTTAAATGTTTTTTTTATTGTTTTTTTAAAGTGTTTTTTATTCATGCCAAAGAAGTATAATTTCTCACGCGCGTACATAAGGACACATTTGTTTTTTTTATGCTGTTCATGTTCATTTTATTTAACACAAAATCGATCTAAGCGACGCGCTAGTGTAGAGATTAAAAAAGAAGAAGAAGAAAGAAAAGATTTATTTCTGGCACACACAATTAAGGTAACATAATTAAGGTAACATAATTAACATAATTATGAACTATGCATGTTACCATGTTCGCGTGTATTGTGCCAGAGAATGGTAATCACTCAGGGTATTGCCGTAGCGTTTGCCACGGCGCTGATATCCAGTAGGCCCTTCTGGTGACTCACAGGCAAAAAATTTTTTTATTTTTATTTTTATAATTACCTACCTACTCGTACTGATAAAATAAGATTAAGCGTAGGTATCATGTTACAATCGCGCTTCGGGGTGCCTTTGACGAAAATCCGGGAACAATGCGCGAAGCCGCGAAAAATGATTCAGATGAAGAATGATGATGAGATTCAAAAAATATTATAAACAAGAATTGCTCGTTTAAAGGTAAGTATTAGATTACCTAGATTATAAAAAGAAATCACATGGATAATGCTACTAAATCAGAGCAGATTGATGGGAGCAGCGACCTTTGGGTTTAACCGCTTAACTGTTCAGGAAATCCGTCGTTTTGAACACTGAATGCGGTGGCCTGTGTTCACACAATAACAGTATGATCGTTCAACAGAAAAGTAGGTATATAGTAAGGGGTATTAATTCTGGCCCCCTTATAATTAAAATTCCCTAAGATTTAAAATCCATCCATTAAAAGTTATATTGATTTGCAAGACATGAAAAAATATTCTAATTTTTCTGTGTTTAAAATATCCTCAAACGTGATTGCCAGTTTTTATAATCTAAAATTTTAACAAAAAAAAGAACCATCTTCAAATGAAGTACATCGAATAAAAAAAGAATCATCGAAATCGGTTGGCGTGATATTGAGTCATTCGTCCATTTATCGCACACATACTTTTTAAGACTAATATGCTTTTGACATGGATGCACCAGCACCAGCTTTCGATTAAAAAAAGAATCATCAAAATCGGTTCACCCAATCGAAAGTTCTGAGGTAACAAACATAAAAAATATACAGTCGAATTGAGAACCTCCTTTTTTTGGAGTCGGTTAAAAATTATCAGCAGGGGCACCTTGATACAATTTTTACTTAGACCCAATTAAAGACGATCTATTGACAGTAACATCCAATTTAATAATCATAATATATTCAATATAATTATATTCAACTAACTTGTTAAATTCAAATTGACCGTTAGATTTAATTACAAAATGAATTAAAGCCTATTTAATAAAAAATTAAATTTGTATCAATGTACCCCATATCCTGGGGCACTTTGATTCATAGAAATATTTCTACAAATTAAACAAGTTTTATTGCTTTTTATGGCATTTATTTATTAATTACTTTTTTTTACTTTTTGGTAAATTATGTGCAATTAAGTAATAATTGAAATAAATACTTTTCGCGGTCTTTATATAAAAATAAATCTAAACAATAAACTATGCCATGAAAAATATTTGAACATTATGATATAATCACTCTTTGTTTGGCTTAATCACTAGTTTTATACTTGAACAAATAAGACTTATTCATTCTTTACTTGGCCTAATCTAATCACTAGTTTTTATGAAGTTCATTGATACGTATCAATGTGCCCCGAGAGCACTTGCATCAATGTGCCCCTGCCTACTACAATCAAAATAAATATTTTATAAAAATTAAAGCAATAAATAATCAAATAATTTAAGTCTATATTATGTAATGGCAGATATCTACTTACCAAATTTCATAACACAGGTGTCGGCTCTTGCTAATCCGACGAAACTAGGGGCTGGCTCTTGCTATAGATGATAGTGAAATAAAAGATAACTCCCTTGTTTAAATATTATTTTATGCACCACTTTCAAACACTGTTACACTTATACACTATTACAATATTGTCGACCTTCTTGCTCGACGTCCCAAAACTAACTGCCGAGCAGGCAGCGTTGTCACCTCGGGGAAAATCCCCACTCCACGAGTACCCTCTCCACAAGAGCTTGTGATTGGTCGAGAAAGCTGCCCGCTCATTGGCCGTTGTTGTCAGTGAAATCAAGTTAAATACTAATTTAACAATAACGTGACGGTAATTTATCTAATGATGCTTACACAGGTAACACTAAATAAATTAGAAGAATCACATCTGAAAGAAAACTACGAAAATTTTGTTGCGAACAGCAGAAACAGGTTTTTACGTGCCAGCCACTAGTCGTAGGGTGAACGTTGCTCCACGCTGGTGTGCGTGGAGGGTGTATTACTACCTTCTTATTTGTGGCGGACGGCTCGTCTAACGCGTTTTGTTTTCGATGAATATTGACTGTATCTATGTGCCCCATGTATCAAAATACCCCATCTTCCCCTACTGTTGCGGCGACTGTAACGAAAACGGTATTTTGTTACGAAATTCGTAAGAACTAAGCATTTTGCTTAGAATAATAAAGCCTACTGGCATTTTGTAATAATATTTACTAGTTTTCTGGTTATTGGCCTGTTTTATGGTGTACTTGTTCAGTATTACTTTTAACATCATTCTAAACTACTGGGTTTATTCTTTATTCTGAGCTACACTCTCTCTGTACTTATTTTTTTTAGTTTATTTTACGCAGTGGGGTTTTTGTTTTTTTTTAATTATTTTTTTATTTTACACTTTTTAGTTAGGATTCATTGACTTCTATAGACGAAAAAATTCGCAATATTGTCATTTCATTATGGGAATTTATTTTGCGAGAGCCGATAATGGTTGAAAAACTTTAAATCGTTATACCTACATCCTAAACTGTTAGTTAAAATTAAAAATACCTATTCAACGATACTCCACTCAATAGGTTTTGAGAAAAATATTTGGACACAATATTGCGCCAAATATCGGCCATTTAATATTAATTTTTTTCATGAGATTCCCACTTGTCCTGTTGAATAGTCCTGGCAGCACTAGTTTCAAAGTTTGATGCCGGGTCCACACGCTTGGCAAACACCGCAAACACCAAACACAGCAAGCAACACCACAAACACCGATCACAATCACCCACACAAACAGCGCATCCTCACGTTTGGCGAACATGTCCACAGAGTACTTTGTTATATACTGAAAAACATGTCAGTCTATTCCAAACAGACTAACATGGCGGACGACGAACTTGTTGCAGCGATTGCTTTTGGGTTGACCTTTTTTTACTTTAAATTGAAACAAAATCAAATAAAAAAGAGAAAACCAAGAAAAATAGCAAAATATTGTATTATTGGGAATATTGAAAATATAGGCATGCAAAGAGAAGGAAATATAATTGTATTTTTATCGTAAATAATCTGAGATCTATGAGGCTATCCATAATAGTAAAAATAAATATACCATGTTGATTTTTGTCTTTTACTTACCTCCTCTGTATTTATATTATTTGTACTAGTATATACCGCAAGTAAAAATGACTCCATTAACTCATAAGCGAACCAGATGGGTTTATACACTTCGTTAGCTCCTAAAACAAACAAAAAAGGACATTGGAAGTATATTAATTCACCAAAATAAGTAGCATCAAATTAAGAAGGTAAATGTAGTAGTAACAAGTATGTACCAGCACCAGATCGAATGGAGTCCTGTTTCTTCTTTAGGTGTCTTCGGAATGTAGCCATTAGTCTTTCCTTTTTATTTTTTAATTCTTTTATATTTTTATTTACAATAAGACTTATCCGCGTCCATGCATCATTGACTTTTTGCCTATTTTTATGATTCACATGTTTAGGATTCCAAATACATGGCTCATTCTGATATGCTTCTAAGAACTTTAGAATTGTATCTTCAGACCAATCAGTCATTGTTTTCTCTATTTTAGCACAAATACTATATTCAACGTCCGCTTCCCTCAAGCTCTCGTTTAGTAATGATAAGTACTCTGTGGTAATGATTGTTTGCCGAGCGTTTGGACACAACGCAAACTGCTTGCCGAACATCCTTTGATTTGTGAAGGAAAACCGACAACGATGCCGATCACTGGCGAACACAAACACCAACAGGCAAACAGGTACAAACACCTATCCACATGTCCGTGTTTGTTGTTTGTTGTTTGCTGTTTGCCATTGTTTGCCAAGCGTATGGACCCGGCATGAAGTTTTCAAACTAGTTTGACAGATGACAGTTATCAAATTGTCAAAACTTCATTTCATATCATATTAATCTCCGCATGTCACAACAGCAATAGTTTAATAATAAAAAATTAAATATAATAAAATTGAGCAAGTTATTCAGTAAAAGAATGCTAAGAAACATTGTTTTTAATTTTAACTTAGAAAATACGATGTCGAATTATTAGCGTTATTGATAATGATAGAATTGAATGTTACAGGAATAGAATTTTATTTCTCATAAACATAAAACTATTTTAAAATGAAGTGTCATGTTCCTGGTCCGAATGTTAGAGGTAAGCTACACAATCCTATTTACCTAGACAGCTGACAAACTCGCATGTGATGGTAAGTGGTCGCGGTTGCCCAATGTCATCCGGTAACACCAAAAGCATCATAGATAATCATCTACCCTTGCTGGCTAAAAAAATTGTCACCAAGTTGTCCCCACATTTACCCTGAATTTCCCACCCATTTTTTGTAGCTCTCGAACTGACTGAAAAGTGAAAAAACTTTTTATTGTTGACGAGGTGGAAAAACTCATGAATAGTATAGTCAGGATTACCCTTTAGTAACTCCTCACACTCTAACACACAACCTGCAATATTTGCAACAAGTCCCAAGTGCATAGACAACTATAGGATTGCCTACTGTTTGCTGAGTTTCAATTGGACGTAGTTTCTGAAAAACGTTCCAATCCACATTTATGTCGAAATTGAGTTAATACTTGCAAGTCTTAAATAAGGTTAACTAAAAACTTTAAAACGCTTAATATCTACAGGTTATCAATACTTGAAGATTAAACTAAAGTAATTTGATGAAGTAAATAGGGTTGAACTTAAAACTCAATGTTCTCAAAATGTTATGATTGTGGATTGGAATGTTTTTCTGAAACTACGTCCAATTATCCTTTATTTTTCTGTACAATAAAATGTCTATATTTGTATTGATAACTAATAATTCTTCATATTTATTTTTCAGTGTTGGGAAGAACAGTTCACGCATTGGCAAGATTTGGTGATGAACTATATTTAGAATCACTGTCAGATTGTGTTCTACTACGCACATTAAATGCCGCGGAATCTGCTTATGCTATGGTGAAATTTAACAAAAATTTCTTCTCTTATTTTAACTACAATTATTACTCAACGGAGGACAACGAAGGGCTTAAATGCAAAATATCAATGAAGTCAGCATTACACACTTTCAAGTCTCCGACACATATGGATAAACAGGTGGAAAACCTAGAAATTAAACTGGATCCGGAATCCTGCAAACTTATCTTCCAGCTGAAATGCAAGCATGGCATAGTTAAAACTCATTTTGTGTCTATATTAGACTGTAAATCTATGCAGGCTGTTTATACAAAAGACACAGTGCCTAATAGGTGATTTTATAACTCTATATCATTATGATTTTATATTACCCTTACGCCCCAACTCAGAGTCACTAACGGTTACTTTAATCTCTCCTTAGTAAAGAATCACCATACAAATTCTATACTAAGGAGTGACTTAAGTAACCGTTAGTGACTCTGAGTTGGGACGCTAGACATTTGTGTTACAGAAACACATTTACCTTTAATGATTTATTGTTGACATGCACATTTTACATGTTACAGAATAACATCATCACAAAAAATATTGTCAGAAGCTCTTGGCAATTTTCAGACTTCAGATGACCAAATAACATTTGAAGTATCAGATCAGTCTCTCATTTTGCGAAATTATGCAGACAGAAACATGGACGCCACGAAAATAACAAGGACTAAAATAAGTATAAAGGCTTTAGAATTTGATAGTTACACTATTGGATCAGAGACAAATATTACATTCACCATGAAAGAGTTCAAAGCACTATTAGCTTTTGCAGAAGCATTGAACTTGCCAGTTCAAGTTCAATTTGAAACAACTGGCAAGCCAGTAGTTTTCATTATTCATAATGGTTCAACATTTGAAGCACACTTTGTTCTAGCTACATCTAAGCCTGACAGTGAAACTCAAGTCACTACTACACAGAACACTACACATGCAGATAGGAAACGAAAAGATCATTCTAATGTCATAGAAGCAGTAACAAAAAAACCTCATCTTAACACCGATGTGGGTACTGATTTAGATGAAGATTCGCATCTATTTAACTTCATTGAAATCCCTGGAGAGACTAATGGGTGCAATGAATCCCATATAAATCAAAAGATACATGAAAATTCTATTATGGACTGTGATAATATCCCAGCATCTCCTGCATCTAAAATAAACATTAAATCTGTATTTAAAAGGTGTTTTGAAAGCACATTTGATCCAAGAAGTATACAAAGGATAGTATTAGCTGAGAATTCTGATAGTGATTGATGAACTTTTGAATATATACCTGTTAGAACTTTTGTTTGTACATATTATTTTATTGTTAATTAAGTTGTATAAGTAGTAAATCCCGGCAATGCCGGCAGACATAGACATGCCTAAGCATATTTATGTCTTCTAGAATCTCTATTGTCTATCCCATATTCTATCTATCCATAATGTCTAGTAAGTAGATGATGTAAATTTTAGTTTATAAGTGTATAATGGAAAGATAAAATATTGGGATTTGGGATCCAGTATATATGGCTCCACTAATTGTTGCTATGTGTGTATGAAATATAAAAAGAAAACAAAAAATTGTCCTTATTATGCTTCTAATATTATGAATTTGGCTTATTCCTGAAGTCCCCATCAAGCTGTCCACATTGGGGGGGATTTCTTTTCTGACAATTTTTTTCTGAAACCCCCAGCAAAATAAACCCTAATTTGAATTTTTCTAATAATAATCTAAACGAACCAAGGGTTCCGTACGAGTTTGTAGAACCGAAAATTGCTGTATCGAAAAAACCTTGAATTTTGCTGTTGGAAAATTCGTCCCTGTACATAGACAGACATGGGTCATGGTCAAACTGCAGGGACTAGTGGGTACTTAATAATTTGGTGAGTAGGTAGTTCCAACGGGCAATGTGAGCATAGCAACAGCCTACAGATAGGAGGCCCACGGTGGCATTATCACTTAATTATTGGTGTAGTATTCAGTTAGTAAATCTACAAGACAAGTCTTTGATTGGTGGTGTATTAACTCGCTCAGCGAAACTGAATTAAACTTCATAATAATTCATTAATACTTACAAAATATGAATGTGTGAATCATGTCAAAAAATAGTTAAAACAGCTACAACAATCTATCGGAGCGGAGCTATTATTTGAAGAGCTAGGCACTAATATTTATTTTTATAATATTTATTTTTGTAATTTTAATCCAGCACAATTAATAAGAAACCATGTATAAAAAATATAAAAGTGTGGTTAACCGTTTGAATGAGTTGACTTACTTTGATTATTTAATTAGCTAAATTAATTTATCACCATTCGGCCCTATGATTAATGAGACTTATAGTTATTTCTATGAATTTAAGACATTATCGTAAGATTTATTAGTAAAAAAAATTGTCTTGACTATTTATGAGTAAGACATTATCGTAAGATTTATTAGTAAAAAAAAATTGTCTTAACTATTTATGAGTTGATGGGCATTATGGACAAAAAAATACCATTATCACTGCATTATGATTTTATAATAAAAAATATACATAGGTATATATGGTACACGCGTCACAAATTAATGCTTTGTTGCCTATTTTGACGAGGATATTACAAATCAAGCTATCAGAAATGCCATGAGGTGAAGAATTATTTCCATTTATATACTTACTGATTTTACGTTAGCATATTTATTACAAAAACAATCCAAAATATCCATGGCCAAATATTATACATAATAAAAATAAATTACGGTTTTATATCTACACATACAAAAAGCAAATTTCCGTAAAATTATTTTTCTAATATCTATTTACTTATATTTAATACACCAAGAATACCAATTCATAAAAATTGGTTATTCTTTCTGAAAATTAAAAGTTGATTGGGACTAAAAGCAATGGACACGCTGCGCGATTTTGCCATAATTATTTAAACATTGTTTCACTTAAATCATACATACAACTGATTTACGTTAACTGTGCAATATTTATATTAAGTGCAATTAATGGGCAAGGTTCAACGATATACACGTATACAAAAATTTGCATTTATTCAATTAAACTTAGTTATAATTAACATATTTGTAGTACATTTTGTTCCAACTTGACTATTCACTCTCAAGGTTTATAATAACGTTCGGTAACTAACAATTTACATTGATAAAGTGATTATTCTTTAACCTTTTTACAATTCAAAGAACGGATTCATCTATTTAACTATTATACATTTCCGATAAGTAATAAATATAAGTTAAATACATTTCAGATTTGGTTCACTACAAAAGAGATCAAACTAGAATTAAACAAGGAAAAAAGATCAAATGCAGATTTATTTTTCTATAAAAATTATCATACACATTTCATTATCATAACAATAGCTAGCTAACATGTCTTAAAAAAGATGAAAAAGACCTTGAATTCTACTTTTAATTTATTTATATAATACGGCAGCGATACCATTTAATTACAATAAGTATTATTTTTAAATCATTTCAATATTGTCTCTGGCCCAGGTGGGTGGGCGCGTGGTGGGCGCGCACTACGTGGAGGGTGTGGCCTGCTCGCAAGTGACGCTAACTGCGTCACCAAAACACTCACATTCCGAAAATAAAAACCAATGAAAAAGGGCACTGTTAACTAACAACAATCCTCTTGGCTCTTTCTTACACACTGTGCAACTTTTCTTTTAAACTCCGAATATGATTCTCTCCATTCCTTCTGTAAAAAGAAAGATAATGAGCACACATATACAACTGTCGAACCGAGTATTGGTATATGTGTGAGCAGTCGGGTGCGCAATAAATGCAAATTAATTCTATCCCAGTATGGTGTAATCATGGTGTCATGGCCCTTTTCCAGAAATAATACTCTGCTATTAATTTTTCATTCCTTTCTAGAAACAATCTTCTTGACTTTTCCTAACACATCTGGCCACTTTCTTTTTGAAATCCGAATATCGGTCTCTCCATTCCTTCTGTGAATACAAAACCATAATAAAATTATTAGTAGACCAGATATACCATGGTGTGTTAAACACAGAAAAAAAAAACAAATAAAATTAACTTCCCAAACCACATAATAAAATGTTAATGGTGATAGACAATGCAGAGCCTGAACCAGTTGGCCTGGACAGAAGCTAAAACTCTGTACAGCCTTCCCAGATTCCTTACAAAATGTGCAGGAGCACTATGAGAGATTTTTTGGAATTATCACATTTACAAGATATGATAAAGTTTAACGGAGTATAAAATTAAATTTCATCCAATAACTTGGAAATTGGAATTCATGGAGTTCTCAATTTTCCAATATTCAACTATGTTAATGATTTTTTAATAATGGTAATTATTTTAACAACTAGATTAATTTATATTACACTGAAAATGATCAAATAATTTTGTTGGCAAAATTGTGTAGTCTTTGTCATTACAGAATACATATTCTCAAATGCAATTATTCGTTCTAGTTACTATTTCAGGAAATTGCTAACCATTTACTTTAAAATGTCAATTCCATGAATAGATTTTAAGTATATTACTATTATATGTCAATTCCATGAATAGATTTTAAGTACGAGTATATCCATATATATAAAACACAAAATATTTTTGTACGGTAGACTCTGAAACCATCCAACTGTTTTGCCTTAAAATGGTTTCATTTGAGAGGCAATAATCCGAAGGTGGTTTGAAAGCACTAAAACGATGCATTAGGCACATTCGGTCCATTGATAAAGTCGATCTTCCACTTTTTCCATACAAAAATTTGAAGATAATATGTAAAGATCGCGCATCAACGTCAACATCAACACAAAAACACTGATCTGCCATTCTCATCAGATTTTTTTTAGCGTAGTGAAACACGCTGGGTACCCACTAGTTACCTATAAATTGATGAAATGGATACAACAATAAACAAAAAAAAACAACCATTACAATACGAAATCATAGCCAGAATCAAAAACATGACAGGAAACAACTACATATTCTACTCATATTATTACAACATCTAAACAAAACAGAAATTACTTACATTTATATGGTTGGTGTGTAATAAAATTAATCCATGGAAAAATTAATGATTGACGATTTATGATGCTCGCATATTAATTAATTTTAGAACTGATCCACCAACTGTTCTTGGTTTTACCAAATATATGGACGACCAACAAAAACAATTTTCACTTTACCAGACTGGACCAGTTTCGTTAGAAATTAGTCACAGAATAGGTACAATGAGCGTGAGACCTATCATCTTCATCCAAAGTCAAAATGCAAAGGGCATGGAGCCTTTATAATAGTAACGGCTATAGTGTGGTACTGACTACGAAAATCGTACCTCTTGGCAATGGCCGGTGTATTCGAATGATTTCTTTTATGGACACTTAAATTGTAGGGGTAAAAGTAATAATACACTTACTGCTGCATCCACATTTGCAGGACTTTCATCATTTGGATCTGCCAGCATGGAGATTACACTTATAAGTATAGTCTCTACTGTGTGGACCGGTAACCACCTCTCAGATGCCTTTTCATAACCCCATTTGTCATCTCCAGGTTCATGTAGAATTGATATGCACACATCACCATTTTTTTCAACTGAAAAATATACAATATCTATTACTTACAGCTTACTTTTCATTCACCATACTTTTCATGTTCCATAAATTTTAAGCCTTCCAGGTTTTTCATGTAAAATATTTTTCAAAATTAGATAATTTGGGTTTACTCCCTTTTAGCCCACACCTCCGATTGATCTGAATTTTGGTTAACCGCCTGGAGCCCCGCAGCGCCGGAGGCGTGACAAAACCTATGCAATTCAAAGAAATGCTGTCCCGGCAAAAACTGAACTGAATTCTCGTGTGTGTGTGTTTCCAAGAATTTCTTGGTTGCGGAACGAATTTCGCATTTTTCTCCCAAACCACTGGCTCTACAAGAAAAATGTATTTAACATGAAATGTCAATCTTTTAATGGGCTACAACTTTTGTTGGAAACATTTTTCTGTAAAATCAATAGTTTGCCAAATAAATGTGAAAAACAAAAATCATGTTTTTTCAAGGTGACCTTGAAATATGCGGTTATTTTGCCTATGATATTCGTTATCAGCGTGTTAAAATTAAAATCCATAGGTATACCACAATTGAGATCAATCGGGGGTATGGGCTAAAAGGAAGTTTATCCAATAATTTATTAAAATAGTAAAAAATATATTTTTCTATGACAAGAATAAAAGTATTACATATATGTACATATATATTATGAAATTACAATAATTTTAAATCCAAAGGAATTTGTTAAATATGTGCTTGTAATAAAGTGCCAAAAAAATGTGCCTACTGGCCTACACGATTATATGTATAATTTCTGATCAGGTAACCAAAATAACTCTCGAGCCTTAAATTTTTTTGTGGTTCATTACGGAAATGCCCTCTTTGTCTTTGTTAAGCTCAGGATCCATAGTCTTCATTGAACATTCATTTGATGATGACCTACTACCTGAAGAACGAAAATGATTTGCTTCCGGATGGGATTTCGTTGGATTCGCGCCCGTACTGCTTGGATGATCGCTGACGTTCTAACCGTACGAGGTCGGCCGCTTCATTTACGGTCTTTGAAGCTCGAAACTTCAGGGAACCATTTGATAGTACGATAAAAAAACCCTCGAGTTATTTTTCAAATTTGTAGCAGTTTAAAAATCTCAATAGGCGCATAGCTGTAGCGGTTCAACTTAATAACCCGTATGAATTTTCTTTAAACATCCACTCCTTTTTATTAAAGGGCACAATATCAATTATTTTTTTATTTTAAGACAGTGCAAAAGTTACTCATTCATAATCAATCGTAACATTTCTTGCTAGTATTTGATACTTAAATTAAACAAGGCTGTAACAGTATTTATGGCAAGGATGTCCATATATTTGCTGTTGTTTATATTTATGTGCTGAACAGCGAAGTATTATTAAATAATGTTTACTTACTATTTGGATGCCATATTTCCGTAACAAATTTCATCCGTGGTGGTCTCAAAGGATATTCCTTTGGAAAATATAAGTGAGCCTTAAAGAATCCACCTTCACTGCAAAATAAAAATAATGATTAGTATATTACTTATTTAAAACATAGTAAAAAGATGAATATTTCTTGTGGTGTTGAATTAGTGAAAAAAAAAACATGTTTATTTTTACTACGAGTACATGCAGACTTTTGGTTAGACAGTGAAATGACGTTTCCTATTGTCAAGATTAATGAGATAATTAAGTTTTATATCTGAATTGCAATATATTACAGCGATAAATGAACTCTTAGAGAAGTCACTTCCTATAACATTTGTAATAAATTTAAAATATAACATAAAAAAATAACATTTGTAAAACTGAAAACAAAAATATATATAGTGCATCGTATAAATATGAATATATCAAATATACTTTGTAATAGGGCTTTGGGCACAATATGACAGTTAAGACAAATGCTATTGCGTTTGTAATTGTAACCCAACAACTCTATTAAAGATAGGAGTCTCGCTCTCTCTGATTTTTAAGTCTCTTAAAATTTCACATGTCTTCCCATTTATTTGATGAAGTATAAAAAAATTAATTTGCAATTTATTTTTGTAATAAAGATAAACAATAAGCGTATATTTTTTTTATAGTGCTAGCATCTTTGACATATAAGTACAACTATGCACAATTATTTGTTCTGTGATATAAGTACAATTTAAAAATTAATAAAAATATTGTTTCTAGTCTTACTCTTGCATATAGTTGAAATATCATTTCTTATCCAAGTATGCCAATAATAATAGTATAATATTGGCATAGTAAACGTAAAGACAATGTTTTAAATATGGAGGATTTTTTTTTCTATGCCAGGTAAGTTTTCTCAAAGATTTGAAATATCATTTCTTATCCAAGTATGCCAGGTCTATAAATTTTTATGTGTTATTTGCATGCAAATAGTAATTTTTGTAATAATATTGGCATAGTAAACGTAAAGACAATGTTTGAAATATGGAGGATTTTTTTTTTGTATGCCAGGTAAGTTTTCTCATAGATGTTCATAATGTGTAGTAAAAATTTTATAAAAAAAATATTTATTATGTGATAATTGGATAGCAAACAAGCTTGCAGCCATCCCCTGCCACTCATGGAAATCTGTGACAAACTTCCAATAGCAGTGTATGAAAGACTGTAGTCATTTAGTTAGTAAATCTTGTAAGTATTAGATGGGTTGACAAGAATATCAGTTTATACTAGTAATCATTAGCATTTGTCCCATTTGAAGATAGTTACAAATGCTAACTCTGAGAACAGATGGTCCCCTTCCCTCGTATATAATTGCAAGGGACAACCAACACCCTTCCGACAGGTACTACCCCAAGTGAACCATAATTATAATACCTCATATTACTACTACTGTACTGGTATGAAACCGTTCAGAATACTACTATACTCTCAAATGGTGGTATTTTAAATATACTTTTAAAACAACTTACCTAGTTTGCTATTGTCATATATCTACAGTTATTAACATGTGAATCTCATGCTAAATCTTGTAATTTAAACATTATCCTTCTCGCAACTATATAATCTTCAATTTATACAATCACATATTTCAAAATTACAAATGATTAAATGAAATATAACTATTATTATTATTTATGTGTTATTTCTGTTATTCTATGCTAAACACAAGAAGACAACAATTGGACTAGGACTGTTTATGAAGTGCTATATACAGAAGTACTCAAAAATGAATTACAAATATGTATTTAAAACTTTAAAAGGCCACAATTAATATTTTTCATTAGGTACCAAATCCCTTAGACCAAAACTGAGTAGCATAGAGAATAATTGGTAGGAATATTTTCATATTTAATGTCATTTATTGCCAAATTGTGATTGGATGCATTTAACAACATTTGGTAGACCTAAAACACTTTTAGCACAAATAAATTGATTTTTTGCGAAGTGCAATGATATTGAAACAGTAATAAGAAAGGAAACTTACTACAATGTATCTGGAGGACCAATGATGAGCACTTCCCACCTGTATATGTCATTGTCGTCTATTAACCCAGCAGAAAAGCCTTCCACTGGATTTTTGTTCAATTCTGAAAACCATTGTATCGAATACTACATATACTGCTGTACAGATATTAAAATGTTTGATATTTAGTATATTACATAGTACAGATATTAAAATGTTTGATATTTAGTAAAATTTCATCACGTCGTAAACGTTTTTCGAAATAGGTATGTAGTTTTACTTCGGCACCGAAACTTCCGTGTCATAGAGGTTGATATTGATTTTATACATACTTTATCACATGTGTAATGAAAGCAATAGGTAGTGAAAAGTACTATATTTATAAAATAATTTTAGGAATCACCCAAGAATAATCTCTAAAATAGGACCCGTTGAGGTCAATGATTGCACGAATATCCATGTCGCCTGACGCGCTTATTTGTGGTAGATGACACATTTTTTAAATTTTTATAAAAGGCAATTACCTGCTAGTTGCTTTTTTAATAAAAGCGAAGACTGTGGCTCTGACATTAATTACAATTATGAAATTTACCCTGACGACACGAAACAAATGATTTTACACAAAAGATGGCTGGCTGAGTTTTGAGCAGGTTGTGAAACATATGAGCTGCTGCTTGTTTCCGGTAATGTATTATAATGTTACCATATCTCTGAAAGCCATCATCGTGTTTTTCACCATGATTTAAACCTTATTCAAGTTATTTTAGTTATATTTAATTTTATTAATGAAATGTTTCTCAAATTGACTTGTTTTCAAGTCTCAATATACATATTTAATTTATTTATTTCCACCAAAAAAAATCACCTAACTTTTTTTAATTAAAGGTAACAAAGTAATCTGTGGAAATTGCTTTATGACCAAGGATATTAAAGTCTTAACTGGATAGCATGGAGTATAGAGGAAAGGAGGGGGGTGAATAATTCAAGTTTTTAATTTATTTTGTCGTTTATTTTTAAAAGTATATTGTGAATATGCGTGCAAAGCCTTGAAAAATTTGCTAAGCCTATAAAAGTCCTCAAAATTCGCTAAAGAAACCAAAAGTTATTGGATCGTATAATAATTTATAAGCAATGGTAATGATATCAGCAGCGTGGTAATGACTTTTATTTAACGGTAATGATTTTTTGGGAATGACAAAAGGCTAATCATTGAATTTAATGTTATTCAAAAAAATTATATTTTAACTGTGGACCTTAAGTTGCTTAACAAGATAAAAAGTGTTAAGGCAAATACCACTTAGGAGTATTATTGATAACGAGGTTGGTAGTAATAAATCACTCGATTATGAATCAGACCGATATATGTTTAAATATGATTTATTAGTTAATGAAAATAAAATTACCTCTGATAAAGAGGTGGCTAATGAATTTAAAATTTTCTTTCAAAATTTTCCTGTTAAGTTGACTAAATCTCTGACTTCATCCCCGGTACATTCAACTTTACCGTTGATGAATGTAGTATTTCATTTAAATATACTTCCTCATTTGAAATTGTAAGAAGTTTTCTTACATTGCATATTAAAATACGGATAATTTGTCTGTTAATATTGTAATATAAAATATGTGATAGCCTCATATTTAGCTAGGTTATTAAATAAATGTGTAGATCTAAGTATTTTCCCAGATCTAATGAAGTACAGAAAGATCATACCAATTTTAAATCTGGGGATAAAACAGACTTATTTCAATTTACCTACTCTCAGTAAGGGTTTCGAAAATAATTATGTTAAATTAAATGCTAAAGCACTTCAACGCTTATAATTTACTCCACCCTGAACAATACGGTCTTGCCGAAGACCGTAGTAGGTACAACAGATGCAGGTTCTAGGCTTCTCAAACATATATTTGAGGCCTGGGAGAATTCATAAAATGCCATAGGGGTATTCTGTGACCTGTCTAAAATGTTCGATCGTGTTGAACACTAAACATTACTGCTTAAGCTTAGTCACTACGGCATCAATAACAATTCACTCAACTCGATTGTGTCGCACTTGACGACTAGAATACAATGTGTTAGCATAAATGATACCAAATGATCGGGATCTCAATCTGTGGTGGGTATACCACAGGGCTCGTTTTTGGGCCCCTTCCTTTTTCTAGTATACTTAAATGATCAGCCGTATTAAATTAAGAAATATGCAGAAATTTTCAGGTTTGCTGATCTCACTTCTCTTATATTTAAGACGAATAGAAATAAAATGAATGACGATGCTACAAATAATTTACTGGTAAATGCTAAAAAAACTAAGTGTATAGAATGTTTGCTAACAAATGTACGGAATTATGAATAATGGAAAAATTCACGGTTTTCTTGGGTGTCACCTTAGATTCTTAACTACAATGGGGCAACCATATATCGGCTCTCGCGAGTAATGTTAGTGATGCAACCAGTTCCGCGTCAGTTAGAACAACTTGTGTAATTTTTCATTATTTTAAAAGAAGTGCTCAGGAGTTCTTTACGGCTTTTCTTCTCCTCCATGACAAAGCACCGTTCCGAAAAGCTGGTAGATTAAAAAAATGACGATCATAAGTGTATCAGGGATACCGACATGAATAAAAGATTATTTCATGTCATTTAATTAATTTTTTTCTTATCGTTTAGTAATTACAAGGTTACTAATGCCTTCTGTGTTATTCCTTTCTGTCTGCCTATTATTTTGGTAGCTTCGCGTTTTTTTTCTTTGTTGCGAAAAGACTTGAATTTATTTTTCTCTTCAGAGAATTTTCTTCAGAAACTTTTCTTTAATACTTTTCTTCTTACCTCTTTCTTTGTTCTCCTCTTCGTACAATGTAAGATCACCTGATTTGGGTGTATCTTCTCCGTCTAGCAATTTTTTATTTACCTATCTAAACTGTTTTTCGAGAGAGGTACATTTCTAAAGATATACAGTGAAACCTGGTTAGTTGGGATCTCAAGGGACCAAGACATATGTACCAATTATTGAGGGTTTCCAATAATCCAGTTTTTCAATTAAGCAGGTTTAAAATTATAGTTGTCTCAATTACAGAGGCCCCCGATTACAGAGGTCGAAATGTGCCGTTATTCCATTTTTAGAGGTTGAAATGTTAATAAAAAAAAATGAGAGGTGTCAAAGGATACCCGGATGGAACGAAGTTCCTTTCGATTTAAGTATTGTTTTGTTGTACAGCGCCATTGTAGAAACTTGGAATGTCAAATATGATTTGAATTCAAATAATAAAGAATACTTTGTAAATAGAACATAATAATAATATATCATTTTAACATTGAAGTACTATTACTAGCATATAGAACAGACACCCCGAACACCATGTATGTCCCAATGCATTGGCGCCACGTGGCTTCAATCGTCAATGAATTCGTTCGATTTTGAAAGGAGAACGGAGGCTCAGTTTTGAAATTCGAACCTCCCGGGCGGGACACACATTTTGTTCCAGATGTCTGTTCTATGTCATTATACTTCAATGCATTTTAACAAATAATAATAGATGTCGCTACAAAAATGTACTCTGAATCACGCTGTTGAGATTCTTTGTAAAACATATAAGTAATCGACCTAATGATATGAATGTCGGGAACAGCGAGTTCCGTTCCGACCAGCCCTGCGCTAGGTCGTGCCGTAGCTATCACCGCGCTCTCGCTCTAACCCACAGTGCCATCCCGCTCTCGCAAGCGTCCGTTTTTGCCGCGCAAACCGTGCGACCGTTAGTGTTCGTTAGTGGTTTTGCATAAGCTTGGAGTATTAACGTAATATTCCAAGAGTTGTGATTGTGAAGTGTTCTGCGTTGTGTAGTGTTGTGCTAAAGCTTCGTTGTTCGATTAGTGTATTCAGTGTTTTTTTTGGATTTGTTACGCACGTAAGTGTTTAAACATATTAGTCAGTTTTAGGTACTCACCTCGGCCCCACAAGACCGAGTCAGTAAGGTTTTCACGTAGGCACACATACTCCCTGCTTCGGCAGGGGGTGTATCAGAGTAGGGTGGCCGGCTCGGGCGCCGAAATGGCGTCCGCCGCCCCCGCGCCCCCCCTTCCCCCGAAAGATTTCTCCGACTCGGAGATTCGACAACTTTTTAAGCGTATGTACGCTAAAAACCCCCTGATCTTCCAGGAGTACCTCGAGCCAGAGGCCCCGGTCCCCTCGGTCCCCACAGTGGACAGTCCCCTCTCCCCCGACCCGGTAGCGCAGCCGCTGCCGCCCCCCCGCGCTTTCTCCGATGAGTCCGAAATGGACACGGCCGTGGGTTCGTCTTCGGACGAGTCCTCCGGCTTCACCACCGTCGGGCGCAAGAAGCGCAACGGCCGAAAGGCTGTTAAGCGCCCCCCTCCCCCGGTAAGCTCCCCGAGAGCTACCAAAGCCCAGCGGCCAAGCCCGCAAGCCCAGTCCGCCCCGTCCGCCCCGCCCGCCCCGTCCGCCTCAGCCGGACCCGAGGGCCCCAAGCCTAAGTCCCCTCCTCCCCTCTTCATCCGGGAGAAGGCCAAGTGGGAGGCTCTCTCCCGCACGATGAACGAGCGCAAAATTGCGTACTCGTCCGCCCGCTCCACCAAGGAGGCCATCCAGGTTCAGCTGGTCACAGCTGACGACCACCGCCGCCTCACGGCCCTCCTTCGAGCCGATAAAATCGGCTATCACACCTACGCGCTGGAGGAGGAAAAAGTCCTCCGCGTAGTTATCAAGGGAGTTCCGAAGGAACTCGAGTCTGAGGTCGTCCTAAACGACCTTAAGTCCCAGGGCCTCCCCATCAGGGACGTGCACCGCATGTCCCACTTCAGGACCAAGAGTCCCTACGATATGGTACTGGCCATCCTGGACCTGTCTCCAGAGGGCAAGGCCATTTTTAATATCAAATCAGTATGTTGCCTCACCGGCATTTCTGTCGAGACCCCCCGCAAACCCGCGGTCCCCGGGCAGTGTCACCGCTGCCAGTTGTACGGGCACTCTGCCCGCAACTGTTTCGCCCGCCCTAGGTGCGTCAAGTGCCTGGGCGACCACAGCACCGCCGAGTGTGAACGCACTCGGGAGTCCCCCGTTCCTCCCAGCTGTGTCCTCTGCGGGACACAGGGCCACACGGCCAACTACTGCGGGTGCCCCCGGGCGCCCCGGAAGCGCCCCTCTCAGGGCGGTCGGGCCCACGGTGCTCCCGTGCGAGCCCCCGCCCCCCCCGCCCCTCCCGCTAACAATCAGTTCCCGGAACTCCCCCCCCCGACCCGCAATGCGTGGGCCACGCCACTCGCCATGTCGAGTCGGCAAGCGGCCCCCGCTCTGTCGCAGGACGCCCAGCCTAGGCCCAGGGCAGTCCCAGCACGCGCTCCCGCGCCCCCCGCCCCGCCCATGGCCCCCCGCCGGCAACCAGCTGACGCGGTCGCCGCTATCGGTGTGTTGACAGACCTACTTCAGGTGGTTAACATCACCGACATAACCAACCTCGCCTCCCTGGTGGTAGCGGCGCGGTCCCCGGTAGACCTCTTAAAGGTAATAAGCAATTACTCATCCGTTTTTAACGCATTAGAGCGTTTTACATCCGCCCCAAAATACTAGCCTTAATATGGATAGTACAAATAATAATGTTAGTCGGTTAGGTAGGGTAAAACCCAGTGCTCTCGCCTTAGCGTCTTTTAACGCTAACGGCCTAAAACCCCAGCTGGATCTCGTTCGTGAATTCCTCACTACTCATCAAATAGATATTCTAGCCGTGCAAGAGACCTTCTTGAAACCAAGCGTACGCGACCCGTCGGTTGCGAATTATAACATCATACGCGACGACAGGGTTACGTCGAGACTCGGCGGAACCCTGATCTATTATAGAAGGTCATTGCACTGCACGCCGCTAGAACCGCCCCCTCTCATTAATTTAGAGGCCTCCGTCTGCCAG
This sequence comes from Thymelicus lineola, assembly GCA_963932265.1. Taxonomy (NCBI): domain Eukaryota; kingdom Metazoa; phylum Arthropoda; class Insecta; order Lepidoptera; family Hesperiidae; genus Thymelicus; species Thymelicus lineola. Next base: position 4,901,351 of record OZ010681.1, on the reverse strand, counting down.
CTGGCCATGTCAGGCCACAGAGCAATTATAATAGCCTCGGTGTATTTATCACCTACTAAACCTCTTTTAGAAGGGGACCTACGGGCCCTATTAGACATGGGGGACTCGGTTATTTTAATCGGGGACCTTTATTGTAAACATGCCAAATGGAACGCTTCTCGTTCAAATAAAAATGGCTCCATACTAAACAGACAGACGGAAAAATTAAATTTTGAAGTTATAGCCCCCCCCTCCCCGACCAGGTTTTCAGCCGACCCCAGTCATTCACCCTCCACCTTAGATGTGGCGATCATTCGGAACGTCACACTTAACATTAATGATATTGAAGTAATTCATGAATTGGACTCGGACCATCGGCCGGTCCTAATTCATTTAGATACCCCAATCTCCTCTTCTAGTACTAGAACAGTGATTGACTATAATAAGTTAGCGAAAGCGCTTAGATCCCCCGATTCGCCGTATTTACAGGCACCTCCCGCCCCGTTATTAACAGCTGAGGATGCTAACATCGCCATCCAGGGCCTCACCAGTCACATACAGTCAATCACGCGCGAGTCGTCTCGGGAGATCGTAGTGGCTAATGACCGCCGCTTCGAGTTACCGGACGACGGTAAAGCGCTTATCACGGCCAAAAATAAGGCCACCCGTAGGTACGATGAGTGTCCGAACCGTGATAATCGGAGAAATCTGAACTATCACCAACGGAAAGTCAAGGAGTACATGAACGAGATCCGGAACGACCGGTGGTCAAAACTGATGAAGGAGATCTCGCCGTCCCACCTTGCCTACTGGCAAGTGGCGAGATCCCTGAAATCAAAGACTGTTCAGTCAATGCCTCCATTGACTCGTCAGAACCGAACACCTGCGTTCGACGACCTTGATAAGGCCGAACACCTGGCCGACAGTCTTGAGAGCCAATGTACACCTAGTACACAGCCCACTCCCCCCGACCACATCGCCCTAGTCGAAAGCGAGGTGGAGGCCAGGCTCGCCTGCCCTCCTACCGAGGACCCTCTTCCACCGTTCACCATTGAGGAGATGCGTGAGACCCTCAGGTCCATGCACCCCAAAAAGGCGCCAGGTCCAGATGGTATCACCAATAAGGTGGTGCAGCGCCTCCCCCCGTTTCTGCTAGGCCTACTCCTAGCCATTTTTAATGTCCTCCTGTCCACCTGCTCGTTTCCAGACTCCTGGAAAGAAGCAGACGTAATAGGTATTCATAAACCTGGCAAGCCAAAAACAGAGCCTTCGAGCTACCGCCCCATTAGTTTACTGAATACATTCAGTAAAATATATGAGAAATTATTATTAGGCCGACTCAGAGCGGTCGTTCACTCCAAAAAACTTTTAATGGACGAACAGTTCGGCTTTCGAGCCAATCACTCATGCGTCCAACAAGTGCACCGCCTCACGGAGCACATACTAACGGGCCTCACCCGCCGACGTAGACCAAGGGGCACAGGGGCCCTCTTCTTTGATGTGGCCAAGGCGTTCGACAAAGTCTGGCACAGCGGCTTGTTATACAAGCTGCTCACTATGGGAGTGCCAGAAAGACTCGTGCACATCTTACGGGACTTCTTGTCGAATCGCTCGTTCCGCTTCAGAGTGGAGGGAACCCGCTCCACGCCCCGCCCCCTCAGGGCGGGCGTACCGCAGGGCTCCGCCCTCTCTCCGCTTCTATACGCGCTGTATACCAGCGACATGCCCAGGTCCCCCAAAGTTGAGCTGGCCCTCTTTGCGGATGACACCGCCTTATTCACAACTCACCCAAACCCTAATTATATTTGTAAATTCCTCCAAGCCGCGACCACCGCCCTGGGCGAATGGTTTAGGCTATGGAGAATCGAAGTCAATCCAGATAAAAGCTCAGCAGTCTATTTTACTAGAAAACGTAAAAAGAAAATGACACGTCCCGTGTCATTATTCGACCGGCCCATTCCTTGGTCTAAAACAGCCAAATATCTCGGTGTCACTCTAGACGACCGAATGAATTTTCATAAACATATTAATACGGTGAGAAATAGGGCCGCTTTCGTACTGGGGCGATTATACCCAATGTTAGGTAAATACAGTAAAATGTCGCTCCGTAATAAGACGACAATTTACAAAACTTGCATTCGCCCAGTAATGACCTACGCTAGTGTCGTGTTTGGTCATTCAAAACATATTAAAGTCCTTCAAAGAGTCCAAAATAGATTCATGCGCATAGCCACTGGTACACCGTGGTATGTACGCAATGTAGATCTACATAGAGATCTAGAACTGCCCACGATAGCCCAGTATATAAAGCAACTCTCAACGAGTTACTTTAAAACCGCCGCAATACATTCCAACCCGCTTATAGTCCAAGCGGTTAATTATGTCCCTAATGACAATATTTCAGTCGGCCTTAGACGTCCTAGACACGTCCTAGGCGACCCAGATGACGAGATAACGTTAGCTAACTCCCAAGACCGCTCGTCTATCTCTCTCTCTCTCACACAGCCCACATACACAACACACATACACCGTCGCAGCCGGCTGCGACGAGGCCCCAGTTCAATGACCGGCGCGCGGCGTTCCCGCGCGTTAGGTAGTAATTTCAACCTTATGTCCTCCTACAACCGGCGGCTAAGTCGAGGTTCGAACCCCACAGGGGGTGCCCTTAGCACGTCGTGATAGGTTCTAAGTCAGCGGGGGGGTTAGGCTGTGAGGCCTTTTTCAAGGCCCCCAGCCCTCCCTCCCCCGTGAAGGGTCAAAGGCCTGTGCACCGGATCCGTTCTGCCGGACTACCGGTCCACTCCCGATGACTGTGGCCCCTTAAATCAGCGGGGGGGCGGGGGCCGGACTTTTAAGTCTTTTTCAAGGCAGTTCCGGTCTCCACTCCTCGTGAAGAGTCATGAGGCTCGTGTACTGGATTCGGCCCGGTCGAATAAACCGGTCCACCCCCTGATGACATTGTGTACTAGGTCCCGATAAAACCAGCGGGGGGGGACTACCGGTAGTCCCTCCTCGTGTAGAGTCAGCGGCATGTTGTACCGGGTTCGGTCGAATCCGGTCCACTCCCGCTGACATTGCACACCCCTCGACACAAATCGGCCGGGTCCTCTCGGACCCGCCCCCAGTCCGCGTGAAGCTGTAAAGGCCATTAGGGCCAACAGCAAACTATCAATCGAAAAAAAAAAAAAAAAAAAAAAAAAAAAAAAAAAAAAAAAAAAATGAATGTCGGTAGATATTCTAGCCGTGCAAGAGACCTTCTTGAAACCAAGCGTACGCGACCCGCCGGTTGCGAATTATAACATCATACGCGACGACAGGGTTACGTCGAGACTCGGCGGAACCCTGATCTATTATAGAAGGTCATTGCACTGCACGCCGCTAGAACCGCCCCCTCTCATTAATTTAGAGGCCTCCGTCTGCCAGCTGGCCATGTCAGGCCACAGAGCAATTATAATAGCCTCGGTGTATTTATCACCTACCAAATCTCTTTTAGAAGGGGACCTACGGGCCCTATTAGACATGGGGGACTCGGTTATTTTAATCAGGGACCTTAATTGTAAACATGCCAAATGGAACGCTTCTCGTTCAAATAAAAATGGCTCCATACTAAACAGACAGACGGAAAAATTAAATTTTGAAGTTATAGCCCCCCCCTCCCCGACCAGGTTTTCAGCCGACCCCAGTCATTCACCCTCCACCTTAGATGTGGCGATCATTCGGAACGTCACACTTTCCATTAATGATATTGAGGTAATTCATGAATTGGACTCGGACCATCGGCCGGTCCTAATTCATTTAGGTACCCCAATCTCCTCTTCTAGTACTAGAACAGTGATTGACTATAATAAGTTAGCGAAAGCGCTTAGATCCCCCGATTCGCCGTATTTACAGGCACCTCCCGCCCCGTTATTAACAGCTGAGGATGCTAACATCGCCATCCAGGGCCTCACCAGTCACATACAGTCAATCACGCGCGAGTCGTCTCGGGAGATCGTAGTGGCTAATGACCGCCGCTTCGAGTTACCGGACGACGGTAAAGCGCTTATCACGGCCAAAAATAAGGCCACCCGTAGGTACGATGAGTGTCCGAACCGTGATAATCGGAGAAATCTGAACTATCACCAACGGAAGGTCAAGGAGTACATGAACGAGATCCGGAACGACCGGTGGTCAAAACTGATGAAGGAGATCTCGCCGTCCCACCTTGCCTACTGGCAAGTGGCGAGATCCCTGAAATCAAAGACTGTTCAGTCAATGCCTCCATTGACTCGTCAGAACCGAACACCTGCGTTCGACGACCTTGATAAGGCCGAACACCTGGCCGACAGTCTTGAGAGCCAATGTACACCTAGTACACAGCCCACTCCCCCCGACCACATCGCCCTAGTCGAAAGCGAGGTGGAGGCCAGGCTCGCCTGCCCTCCTACCGAGGACCCTCTTCCACCGTTCACCATTGAGGAGATGCGTGAGACCCTCAGGTCCATGCACCCCAAAAAGGCGCCAGGTCCAGATGGTATCACCAATAAGGTGGTGCAGCGCCTCCCCCCGTTTCTGCTAGGCCTACTCCTAGCCATTTTTAATGTCCTCCTGTCCACCTGCTCGTTTCCAGACTCCTGGAAAGAAGCAGACGTAATAGGTATTCATAAACCTGGCAAGCCAAAAACAGAGCCTTCGAGCTACCGCCCCATTAGTTTACTGAATACATTCAGTAAAATATATGAGAAGTTATTATTAGGCCGACTCAGAGCGGTCGTTCACTCCAAAAAACTTTTAATGGACGAACAGTTCGGCTTTCGAGCCAATCACTCATGCGTCCAACAAGTGCACCGCCTCACGGAGCACATACTAACGGGCCTCACCCGCCGACGTAGACCAAGGGGCACAGGGGCCCTCTTCTTTGATGTGGCCAAGGCGTTCGACAAAGTCTGGCACAGCGGCTTGTTATACAAGCTGCTCACTATGGGAGTGCCAGAAAGACTCGTGCACATCTTACGGGACTTCTTGTCGAATCGCTCGTTCCGCTTCAGAGTGGAGGGAACCCGCTCCACGCCCCGCCCCCTCAGGGCGGGCGTACCGCAGGGCTCCGCCCTCTCTCCGCTTCTATACGCGCTGTATACCAGCGACATGCCCAGGTCCCCCAAAGTTGAGCTGGCCCTCTTTGCGGACGACACCGCCTTATTCACAACTCACCCAAACCCTAATTATATTTGTAAATTCCTCCAAGCCGCGACCACCGCCCTGGGCGAATGGTTTAGGCTATGGAGAATCGAAGTCAATCCAGATAAAAGCTCAGCTGTCTATTTTACTAGAAAACGTAAAAAGAAAATGACACGTCCCGTGTCATTATTCGACCGGCCCATTCCTTGGTCTAAAACAGCCAAATATCTCGGTGTCACTCTAGACGACCGAATGAATTTCCATAAACATATTAATACGGTGAGAAATAGGGCCGCTTTCGTACTGGGGCGATTATACCCAATGTTAGGTAAATACAGTAAAATGTCGCTCCGTAATAAGACGACAATTTACAAAACTTGCATTCGCCCAGTAATGACCTACGCTAGTGTCGTGTTTGGTCATTCAAAACATATTAAAGTCCTTCAAAGAGTCCAAAATAGATTCATGCGCATAGCCACTGGTACACCGTGGTATGTACGCAATGTAGATCTACATAGAGATCTAGAACTGCCCACGATAGCCCAGTATATAAAGCAACTCTCAACGAGTTACTTTAAAACCGCCGCAATACATTCCAACCCGCTTATAGTCCAAGCGGTTAATTATGTCCCTAATGATAATATTTCAGTCGGCCTTAGACGTCCTAGACACGTCCTAGGCGACCCAGATGACGAGATAACGTTAGCTAACTCCCAAGACCGCTCGTCTATCTCTCTCTCTCTCACACAGCCCACATACACAACACACATACACGAGGCCCCCGTCTTAACATAACCGGCGCGCGGCGTTCCCGCGCGTTAGGTAGTAATTTCAACCTTATGTCCTCCTACAACCGGCGGCTAAGTCGAGGTTCGAACCCCACAGGGGGTGCCCTTAGCACGTCGTGATAGGTTCTAAGTCAGCGGGGGGGTTAGGCTGTGAGGCCTTTTTCAAGGCCCCCAGTCCTCCCTCCCCCGTGAAGGGTCAAAGGCCTGTGCACCGGATCCGTTCTGCCGGACTACCGGTCCACTCCCGATGACTGTGGCCCCTTAAATCAGCGGGGGGGCGGGGGCCGGACTTTTAAGTCTTTTTCAAGGCAGTTCCGGTCTCCACTCCTCGTGAAGAGTCATGAGGCTCGTGTACTGGATTCGGCCCGGTCGAATAAACCGGTCCACCCCCTGATGACATTGTGTACTAGGTCCCGATAAAACCAGCGGGGGGGGGGACTACCGGTAGTCCCTCCTCGTGTAGAGTCAGCGGCATGTTGTACCGGGTTCGGTCGAATCCGGTCCACTCCCGCTGACATTGCACACCCCTCGACACAAATCGGCCGGGTCCTCTCGGACCCGCCCCCAGTCCGCGTGAAGCTGTAAAGGCCATTAGGGCCAACAGCAAACTATCATTCGAAAAAAAAAAAAAAAAAAAAGAATGTCGGTTCGGTTCGGGTTTATTCAGCCATCTCTGTAAAACTGTCTGAATCACTTCAAAAAGAGGTATGGTCATTCTTAAAATCAAAAAGTGTCGAAATTTTCCGTCTAGCCCTCTGTCACAACGCGCGATAAGGAACTTCGTTCCAAATGCGTATTTTTGGTATTATGAATTTAATGTAGATATGAATGTGACCTGAGACCGAATTTTCTCATTGTTTTTAATAATTATACACAGGTTTGACTTTGGTATGTTATTCTCCCTACACAGTTCATCACGCGACTTTCCACAATCATAATCTGATAGAAGTTTTAATTTTTCAGATACTGATAACGTTTTATATTTACGTTTGGACATTTTGTACACTTTTATTCCCTTGATTTTAGGTCAAAACCTGAGATAGTACTGACAAACAAAGTATGCGCGAAAGACGACGAGAAATGTACGTAAACAAACATGTCAAAACGTGTTAAAACCTGATTAATTTGTCTCACTTATACAGGTATTTGAGCTACAGAGTCTCAATTATAGAGGTAAATATCGAAAAAGTCTTAGAATTCAAACCTCATTTAACCAGGTTAAAAAGTCCCATTAACAGAGGTAATTTGATGAAAAGTACCGGGACCTCATTGCAACTCTCAATAATAGAGGTTTCTCACTTATCCAGGTTTCACTGTATTTTTACCGTAGGTCGTCGCGGACGGAGTCGTTCGGTTCTTATTGGCATGTCGCTACTTCGTTAGTCTTTCACAAAATGGTTTGCCATTATTGCTGTCCAAATAGTCTTTGTAATAAGTAATATGGAATAAATGATAGGCATTTATTCTAGAATAAAACAAAGAATATTTTAACTGAAGCCTAAATCTAGCCTCGCCCACTAAAGTGACGTCAGGGCAGAGTGCCGATAGTTCTTGCGGGTACTCCTACTCAATGGCTCGTTCTATTTCCATCATTCTATCCGTAGGTAACGGTAATAAACTGTAATTTATAAATTTTCTTTGGAAGTTTTATGTGCTTATTTTTATTCACATCACTCCAAAACAGGCTACACAAACTCTCACTACTACAATGTGGTCGAGTACAAAGCTCGGCAGTGGACTACTAATGATAAATAAGCCAAAAATATGACCCACGGAGTCCTATGTCTAGCGTATTGAGTGAGTAAGGCGTGCACAAGGAATAGGTCTCTTTAGGGTTCCGTACCTCACATCAAAAGATACGGTAATGCCGTTTACGCATGATTTTAATAGTTATTTTGCAATCGCAAGGAACTGAAAACCGATAGGTAATTCCTGTTAACCCTAAACTAGTCATGACATTTGGCAAAAAACAGTGTTCCACAAGTAAAGTTCAAAATACAAATCCAAATGTTAAAATAAAACTTAAAATAAAGGCGACTTGCGTCGATCCTAAGTGATCGACAAAGTTAAGCAACAGCGGGCGTGGTCGGTAGTTGGATGGGTGACCGTTAGTGGCAAAAATTTCTTGAGTGCTTCTCTGCTTCGGAAGACACGTAAAGCCGACGGTCCCGGTTTTATCGTAAGATAACAGTCGTTAAGCCATGTCGGAGGCCCTCGGGCGGCATGAAAATTTCCGACACTCGAGTTGGCCACTAACCTCCAACAATCCGCACTGGAGCAGCGTGGTGGAGTATGCTTTAGGCCTCCTAAAGAGGAGAGACCCATGCCCAATTATTGTGGGCCGTTGATGGGTTGAAGTCAAAAAAATATCCTTTCACTTTTGATTTTGATCTCGACATGTTATGTCGATGTAATGGGGACGACAGTTTTCCAATAATGAAGTTTATTACTCATTTCAGTTTATATATGTATAAGAATGTTTGGTTCTACAAGTTTGTACAGAACCCTCCATGCACAAGACAGATTTGCACTTGGCCCGGCCGGTTTCTATTTATCGTTTCCGTGGGCGTCGCGCACATTATTATAGCAATGTTGGCACATTCGACTCTACAATATGTTTTGAACAAAATCGCCGACGACGCGACGCATCAGATAATAATATTTACTGGCTCGGAGCGGCTACAAAATATTACCACTAACTTTATAATATACACTTATTTCAAAATCAATCAATCTATTAATAAAATAACCTATAAATTTTTAATAAAAACTTTATTTTCAATTATTTAATTATAGATGGTGATCAATTATGATGCTTCATAGAAGATAAATCTGAAACAAGTTAGTTGTGAAACCATACTAGGTTTCACAAATAGGTTTTTAACTTCAGAAAATGCAACTTTATATCTCAGATTCCAAAAATTCCGAAAAATCTTTACCATTCCACATTTTCCTATATTGACCAAACTCGATAAATCAATACGTTATAAATTGTCTAGTTTTTATTTCAATTTCATTCCACCTCCTTAGAGGCTATTCTTGGTTTCTTTGCTTTTGTCTCACTTTGAGAAGCGTTACTGCCATTCAGTTCCATGTTCCGTGCTACCAGCTTCCGTTTGTTCTTTTTTTTCTTTGTTTTACTTTTATTATTAGGCTCTTGTTCCACATTTAAAGATTTTTTGTTTTTAACTTTGGGTGTGCATTTCACTGATTGTAACACACTGAGCAAATGTTCGAATTGTAGATTTGTTTTAATATCACATCCTTCGTGAAAAGCTTTTATCACGTTTAATAGTTTTCTCAATGTTGTGACAAAATTCGATTTAACCTCAAATTCTGTTTGAGCACCTAATGTACTATTTATAGCATCTTCCAATTTTGATTCAATTTTCTGTAGTCTCTCAGTTGCATTTTGTGTTGCAGGCTTAAATCGATTTAAGTTTCGGTAGAAACCTACCATTAACTCGAGGCCCTCATTTCTTCTATATTGTCGTACATTCTTGTTAAATACATTTTCAATTATTACTGGCATGAGATGAAAATTACCTTCCCATTCAGTTTGTAAGATTTTATGGAAAAAAATTATTGGTAGCATACAATTACGGTTTGAAAAAAAATTTTCCAAGGCATTCATAAAAACTTGTACCAATGGGGATGACTTTTTTATTTTTGTCTGTTTGGAAATTTTTTGTGAACAATAAATAATAAAGGTGGCGAAAAAGGAAATAACGTCACCCAAAGCTTGGTACATAAAATGAGATCTGGCTCCTTTAGCAATTGTAGCATTTAAGTAATCACATAATATGTCAATGGTAACCGAATGGTTGTCATCATTCGCAAACTTCCTCACTTTTGTTAGAATTTTAATTGTTTTCCTCACTCTATTTTCCAAGTCACTAAATTGGTTGTCTTGAATGCAATACTCTAGGCAACTAATAAGAGGTGCAATCATCCCAAGACAAATATCCATCGATGGATCCTTTTCTAAGTAAATGTCAACCAAATCTAAAACTCTAATTCTAAAATCAGCTAAAGCCTTTTTATTTTTACGTTCTTTCTTCGACTTTTTATTTTTTCCTTGATGAAATTGCTTGAAAGCTTCGGCGAGAGCATCGTCAAGTTTTTTTCCTTCCTCCTCATCTATCATATCAGCATCAATACTTTCATTATCTGTATCTGCTGAAACCCCTAGAGCTTTTTGAACAGCAATCCTTAGCTGATCAGGGGTTTTCATATCCTCATCATCATCTTCTTCATCTAAACTACTGTCACTCAGGTCACTCTCTTCATTATTTTTTACGCCTTTACCTGATTCTTCATTTTCATCATTGTCGGAGTCCTGACCGCTTTGACTGTTTTCATTTTCCACATCATCTTTATCTTCTTCTGACTCACTATCATTCGTAAGTACGTTCGACTCGCTTTCTGGGTCTAAAACTGACATAATTTGACCAATTGCTGAAGGTGTCAAGTACTCCCAAAGAAGTCTAAACACACATTGAACAACTGAACGCAGTACACTAGATTCAATTGATAAAATGGACAACAAAACCTCAACTAATACTTCAACCCATTCTGGTTCGTCACTTGATGGTAAACTTTTCTTTTTTTTAATTCCCTTTATGTAATGTTCATAGCAACTTTTTAATTCTTTTATCGAACTTGTTGCCATTTTAACGTGAGCGGGCTCCGAAAATAAAAACAAACCAAGTTGATAGAGTAGGACTAAAAATACTTTATCAACTTTTGAAGGAGTTTCAGCTTTTTCAATATTATGACAAATTTCTGTGAGCATTTTCATGCATTCCATATTTTCTGCAGGAAATTGTTTTTCTAATTTAATTCGGACTTCTTCCTTATCCAGTATTGTTACAATATAACTGTTCAGAGATGATAAAACAGTTACTAAACTGTCAACATTTGAAAACCGTGAAGTAAAACATCGGTAGAAGCAAGTTTTGATGGCACCTGAAAACAAAATTTAGTTAGTAAACATTTCTTTATTTTGTTAAAGAAATTTATTAAAAGGTTTGTAAATATTACCTGACAATTCACTGCTTATAGAAACATTTTCATCTCCGCCGATTTTAAAGAACCCGAAACACATGATTAATTTCATGTAGGTAATTTTAAATTCTGTATCATCTTTCACAACTTCATGGCTCACAAGGTGTGAAATAAGTTGTGCTGCCTTTGTTCTCTCGTTGTTGTACCAAATTCTTTCGGAAGTCTTCAATGTTTTCTTGGAAGTATTAAGAAGCACTCCTTTCAACAATTTAGCCAGCTTTTTAATATCGCTTGCATCTAAATCGGCAATAATTGATTTAACAACAGTTGTCCCAGTAATCTCTGTGAAATTAATTTCCCCTGGATTGAAAAGCAACTTTTTTAAAGTATCCAGTCTAGTTTTGCTTGTTGTATTTTCCCCCTTCAAAGCCTTTGCTAAAGCATTTAATAATTCCTTCTCTTTTTTAATCATAATTTTATGATCATCTTCGTCTTCTCTTTTATTTCTCATCTTACTGGCTGTTTGCAAACCTTTGAACCAATCCATGAAAAGTCTAAAAAAGTTGTCACTTATCAAGTCTGCAATTACTGCTGTGTTACTTTTCATATTAAGAAGGATAGTAGTAAGAATATTTATTGCAACCAATTCTCTATTCCTATTATGTTTAGTCAACTGATTATCAATCTTTGTCCAGAGTAATAATAAATGTTGTGATTCAGCTATTTGTAAGCCAATTTCTTTGTAAATAGGATGACTTACTGAATTAAAATCAATTCCAGCCTGTAAAAAAAATACATTACATAGAATAACAAAATATTTACAAAGAAACACTTTTTTGTATGAAAGTGAACTGGTAATTACCATAAGTTTTTCGCCAATATCACTGATATTATCTTCACACAATATTTCTGCAGCACCAATACATTTTCTTAATTTCACTTTAGCAGGAAACTTTTTACTGACTATCAAAAGGAAATAAAGTGAGTCCAGGTTGTGTTCTTTAACATCCTTCTTGAATTCTTGCTTTATATTTGTCCATACTATTGATAAAAATTGATCTTCATCAAGCTGGAATAATAATTTATTTGTTATTAATATATTCATTTGAGCATCAATCCCCACAGAGTAACAGGTGCACCTGTGTTATCTATACAAATAAAATTGGAGTGCTGTTTGTAATATTAAAAGTGCATTAGTGCAAAATGCATTTGGATGTATACACAGTACCAAAACAATATTTTTTAAAATTTTTGTCTGTCTGTCTGTTTGTTTCGGTTAATCTCTGAAATGGCTGGACCGATTTTGACGGGACTTTCACCGGCAGATAGCTGATGTAACAAGGAGTAACTTAGGCTTCTTTTATTTTAGAAAAAAAATTAAGAAAAAAACGGGATACGAAGTTCGCCGGGTCAGCTAGTAAATTAATAATTCAGCTGACATAAACTGATTGGTCTAGCTACAGATGCCAGAATGTCAATGATTACCACCATGTGTAAAACCATGGGTCACAAAATAATGCAACCCAATGTTGTTGAAATGTTTAGTGAATTAAATAACAAATGTTAACTTGTACTTACACTATTAATAAAGTCTAATAAAATAAGATATGCCACTGTGCTAAGGTAGGACTTTTTGTTGCTGGCCGTCAAAAGGACTTGTAGAACTTCTTTAGCCTCTTCTTCAGTACATGTGAGCATCAAACCTGACCGAAAAATTGCACCGCATACTAATATCTGACCAAGAGAAACATCGCCGATTTCCTGAAATTGATGAAGACATTGCTATTCATTATATTATTAATATTTTACTTGTTACCATTGATCAGATGAGCCAATTTGCATGAGATTATTCCATTCCTTTTTTTATGCTCAAAGCCAGGAGATACTTGCATTTATGGGCCATTTTATAGTGTTTAATTATGTTTAACGTTTATGCTTAGTAAACGACCAGAGTAACAGATTGTTAACAAATGAAGGCATTCTAAAGTATGTGAGCTTTTGTCTTAATTTTATTTTATAAGCGTTTTTAGTTCCAGGCTTTTTTCAGCATGGGCTCTCAAGCAGGTCTACTAAATAAATGCTAAATGAGGTTCATATAAAAATACTCACACTTTTTGAAGCACCTGAAGTATGGAGTTCCTTTTTAACAAGATCTAGTATCTGAGTTACATTTGCATTACTGGATTTGGTCAATAATAAATTAACAAGTGTGGAAAAGTATCCCGTCCTTAAGTCAGGAGTATTTGCACCCAAACTTCTTATTAGTCTTTTCAAGGTGTATTCGAAGTCCTTTTCATTCTGCAAATTTAATTCATAGAGTTATGTTAGTTCCATGACACTAGGTTTAATACCTGAGGAAGCAAAACATATTCTGCTTCAGTGTAGGTTGATACAGCTTGGTTGGTTGTGGTTGCTACAGTGTGGGTTGATGAAGCTTTCAATGTTCACCAACACAGCCTCGGCTTGCTAGCCGGCTTTGCCAGCCAGCCGAGCATTGAAGTCCCCTGCTTCTCATCTCATGGACCACCTCGCCCCTCCGCGCCTACGCGGGCTTACATTACACTCTAGGGATAGTGCAAACAAGACTAGAGTTGGTTTTGCAGCGATTCGTTTCTGTCACTAACATTAACGTTACCGCGCATTGTGAACAGCCGAATCCATTTTCGAATCGAACTGCCAATTCCATAACTTTTAACCCCGATTCAATTACTGCACTGCCTGAGTGATTTTTCAACAGACTGAAATAACTGATTTTCAATTTATTACCGTTCGTGTTTTACTGACACATAAGGTGTGATGTGTTCATAATATTTACTCAAGTCACACTTACCTCTTTGCCTTGTAATTGTGAAATTATTTTGATACCACCGACCACCTTCAGGTCATCTTTAGGAGACCTTAAGAAATCAAAAGCGTCTAATAAAGATGTAGTCACAGTTTTGCGCAAGCCAGTTGTGCTTTCTTCTTTCATGTTTTACACTTTATACTAAAAAAACAAATTAAAAGTATAAATCCCATGGATTGGAAGGTAAATTATCCTTAACCTTCACTACACGCATAGACCGGGAGTGAATTAATATTTTGAGGTTAAGTATGTCTATGTGGTTATGTATGCATTGCAGTCACGCTTACATTGACATCTGAATGACGGTGACGCATTCATGTCAAATAAGTCAACAGATAAAGTAATAATCACAGGTAATACATCCACGGAACAAACCTGTGTAACCATTGATCGATATTCTATCTGGACTGCTGACCTTGTAGATGTACCTGAAGTTCGATGACGTCATATCTTAAGGACTATTCGACCAATCACAGTCCGGATTGAGGTTGTCCTTCATAATTGTAGGGAGGACACTATTTAGGGTGGACACACTTATTTAGAACAATTATGTCCTATTTTGATATGGTTCTTTAAAATGTTTTCTATTGCTGATTTTCCCGTGGTAAAAAAATCATGACATTGAAATAAAACATGTTGTTAAAATTTCTTCAAAATTACTGATTTTAAAATATTGCAATTATTTTTATTGTAATTTTTATTGTCCTCAGGTACCTTTACAAAATTACCTATCCAGTTAGAGTATACATCCATGCCATGGAGTATAAAGATAAGGAGATCACAGAGTAAATATTGATTAGATAACAGATTATACACTTATACTAATTACTTACCATGGACCGGATAGCCCTACTTACTTTCCAAACTTGAAATGATAGTGCTCTATTATTTAAATCTGCAGTTGGGCATAATGTTGGTAGCATTAAAATAATTGTCTTTTAAATTTCAAAAACCATTACGTGGACATAACAATAATCCAACCACGTACCTATCGCTCGTACCCAGGACCCAGCGCGCGATCTGAACTAGCAATCCAACCACTTATCTCTAGCTTGCACCCACCCGCGCTAGTCGGTACTAGCAATCCAAAATAACTCCAGTGAATGTTGTGCGCCTAATATCACCTTCATCATGTCGCTTAATGGCTGTCGCAATGTGAAAATTTTAATCTCATATTTTTTTCAAAACGCTCCATAAGTAAGATAAGAAGTATAACTTCAAAGTCATTACGTCGGAAAAAATGTGTAACCCAGACATGCATGTGAACTGAAAAGGCTAAATTTTGGATATTATGTTAAGAGAGTCTAGAAAAAGTTAACTTCAAATTATCGACCAAGATTTCCTGTGTTTTTTCCGCCAGTTTTTTCACCATAACTCGATTCTCCGTTGAGATACGAAAATTTTATACATATTTTTTTGTTGCTTTTTATGATCCACAATTAAGGTCTTTTATATTTTTTACCTATCGTTTATCGTTATTGAGATATCGATCCAAAAACCAATTTAGTTAGTGAAATATGTTTTTGCTATTTTCTTTTTTCTCGTGATAGATATCGAAAAAACGTCTATCATTAAATTTATGGAGCGTGTTCAGACATACAATTTCATGTCTTTTTTTTTCGACAAGAATTACGACCTGTAGCGCGACGCAAAGTTACAATACTACAAGTTTGATGATGGTCATTTTTTGATATCTTTCACGAGAATAAAGAAAAAGACAAAAGAAATCACTACCCAAATTCTTTTTTCGATTGAGTTAACGTAGAACTCAATCGAAAAAAGACAATACGATGAACGATAAGTGAAAAATGTAAAGGATCATAATCGTAAATTATAAAAAAGCAACATAAAAATTTTGCTTCAAAGTATTCGTATCTTAACGGAGAAACGAGTTATTGTAAAAAAACCGAATTTAACCCTTTTTTCAAGATAGCGGAAAATGCATATATGAATTCTTGATCGACAATTTGAAGTTAAGCTTTTTTAGCCCCCCACACCCCACGTAATATCCAAAATTTAGCCTTCTCGGTTCACATGCATTTTCAAATATAATGACTGGACTTTCGTCCAATAATAAAATTTATCAATATGCAAACCACAAGTTTTATTCTAATCAAAAGCAATACGGCAAGTGCAAGTGGCAAGTTTAGTTTGTGGTTGGCTGGCCGCTCCATAATCTGATGCGCGCGCATTTAGTTAGTGTTCCATTCCATGTTTCTAAACATGGCAGGTCGCAGTGGATTTGACGATGGTCATCCGAGGTATTTAATATATTATATACGTTTTACCGCGTTACTCTCCAATTGGCGATTATTTTTATAGATATTTATTGTGTAAATTGATTCGGCAATACAATTACAAGCCTGGTTTATTGAATTCTGGTTATGTGACGGTAGGCTAACATGGGAAGAAAGTGGTATTTTAACAAAGCCTGTGAATAAAAATCATTTAGCTCATCGTTATCCGGCTCCATGTAATAATATTGATATACAATATTTAAGTGACCAGTGAGTGTAAAGGTTTTATAGGTTATAACATTGGATGGTTCTCGTGATGTCTACAGGGACTTCGGAGGCGGTAGGAGGACCGCCGGTGGTCGTCCTCTCCCTACGGAGCCACCGTACAAAGCTTATGTCGGTAATTTACCTTCGGGCATCATCCAGGGCGATATCAATAGAATCTTTCCTGTAAGTAAAATTTAGATGAACTGAATCATAATTTAGCTCCAAAAATTTCATACTAAGTATAAATAAAAGTGTTAAAAGGTTGCAATAATTGATAACTGAAGATTCGATCTGGTAAAATATAAAATTACATCTGGTATAAATAATAAATACATAGATAATTTTTGATCAATTGCATCTTGAAAGACTATCACTGACAGTTGCATAGTGCCTATCCCCTGAACGTGACTAGAGGCACATTTTTTACATAAATCGTTGTTTATATTTATTTAATGTTAGTCTTAGCCATATTTTCAATAGTCAGTCATCTTAAATTTAACACTATATTAGGTATTTTCTGACTATTGTACAAATGTTGCCTATCTCTTTGTACTGTCATGTACAAAGATATAGACTAGTTTTCCTGATTTATAGTAACCTCAGTCTGCTAAATGAGCACTGCACACTTTCGACAGATGTTTTTGTTATGGGTTGTAAGGCCCGCTGTATCCACATAAGCAATGTGAAAACGCTTCGGACCAGATCACTAACTGGCCCGTAGCTTGCCACTGGTATCAACATTCAATGTAATGTATGTATGTAGTAGCACCCGTTCACATGCCAATCATAGGCCTTTATTAATAAACCAATCTCAGCTTAAGAGCATGATCTCAAATCTTATAAATGTAAATTTTTTATATTATTTGATAAATGTACATCTCAAACAGAATCTTGAGATTAGAGAAATCTTAAGATCACATTTATTAATATGGGCGATAGATATGTATATGAAATCATATGTTTATGTCGTATTATTATTAGGTGGGCACCGGGCCTTAGTTCTCGGATCTTGTTAGTTTGGTAGGCGATGACCACTAAAATCTATTATAAAGATCTATTCAGGTATCTTTTTCTACTTTTATGTCACTTTGATCCATAAATTTTTTGATTCGGTGTTCTTGATAAGAATATTTAATTGGACTAAATCCAAGTATTTAGTCCAATTAAATATTAATTGGATTAGTCCTACTACTATACTAAAGTATTTAGTCCAATTAAATTAAATAATTATATTTTCAAAAACAATTTCTATTTCCTGATTTTTCGTGTTTTACAGGACCTAGCAATAAAAAATGTGAGGTTGGTAATGGATAAAGAAACAGACAAATTCAAAGGCTTCTGTTATGTGGAGTTTGAATACTTAGAAGACTTGATTAAGGCAATTGAAATGAATGGCGCTCTAAATGTAGATGGTAATTTTGTAAAAATTGATGTGGCTGAAGAAAAAAGAAGTGACAGGTATGTAATTCAATTTTATATTAATTATAATTTTAGAAATAGTAAATTAACTCACACTGTTTGATATACTTTTTAAGTAAATTGTTTGTTGGTTGGGCTTGATCTAGCTAATCTAGAGAGGAAAAGAAATGTACAAATCACCTTGTACCTCATTTAAATGTCGTATTAGATGATTTTGGAGTGGGCTTGAGCCCACACCCAGTGGGGGTACAGCCATACAAGCCGAAAAGCCCAGCTTACTATCATTGCTTTACTATCATCACGCTGCAGCTATTTTTTGGTAAATATTATACGTATGGAATGGAATGTTCTGTGTTGTCGGGCCAAAGATCCCGAGATCCTGGGTTATACGACTGGGCTTGCCTTGTTCTGAAGGCCAAGCCACTGCCCGCACCTTAGATCAGCCAGTGTCTATCGACATCTATAATGCTGAGACACCTATGCATTGCTGGCTAAGATGAGGTGAAGGAAAAGCAAAGTATTTGTTCAGGCTTTTACTTTACGGATACCTTTAGAAGGAGGGTGTTACCTGACTGGGTTGGTTATATACCCTATCACCCTGTATAAGTATCATCAGGATTAAGCTAGGTGGTACAGAGCCCATTGAACTCCAAGCGGACCATTGCCCATGACATTGTACCTTGTTTAGCAGGTGCACCACAAACAAGACGGCTTTGATATAAGATGGATGGTATCCTTGAGAATTTTTTTACTTGTCCAACTCCAAACGTTTAGCCGGCAGGGGATGACGACACTTGACCGTAACCAAAATTAGTACTTTGAAGTCAAATATTTCGCAAACTAACCCCTAAATTCAAAAATGGTCATAGAAGACCCATAATATTTTTGAAAGACCTTTTCAACGATACCCCACACTGTGGGGTACGCAAGGAAAAAATTTCATCCTCACGTTACCTGCATAAAAATTTAATTATTAGCAAGTTCAGTGATGGGTCAGCTAGTGAAGGATAATAAAACTGTTACAGAGGCTTCGACCGGCGGCGCGACGGTCGCGATGGCGGCAGGGACGGCGGCCGCGGGGGCGGCGGCGGCGGCGGCGGCTTCCGGAGAGAGGGCGGCGGTGGTGGCGGTCGCGGTACGTACGACCACTACGACGGGGCGGAGCGCCGGGGCCCCCGCCAGGCTGGAGCCTTCACCGGTATACTAACAATACTAACAACTAAAACACTAACCACTTATGAGCCTGAGTTTCCAAGCTCGCCACTCTGTCCGCGTTAGGCTATAAGGCTGTTATGGCCAACAGCAACTTAAAATTACTTCAAAATAAAACTAACCACTCATGAACAGTCTGATATTATGGTCATAATTAATTTCTTGAAGATTAAACATCCAATCTTAAAGAAACTGGCCTATGTAACAAGCTGTTTTTGAAAGGTACCTGAAAGTTATGCTTCTAATTTTTCTTAGCATAATCACACCATTTTGTTAATTTTTTTAAGTTGCAGCACACGAAAAAAAAAACTTCAGTATGCATGTTTATATTCCTAACAATTGTGATATTTTGAATAGAATAGAATAGAAAACGTTTATTCCTCCAGTTTCACAGTAAAATTAAACTAATAAACTTAACTAAAATTAAACTAGAAAAATTGGCGGTGGCTCCTCGTTATTGCTTATCTTTATTAATTGTTATGTTATGTTTTCATATCAAACTTTTAAGATAAGAATAGGTATGCAAACATAATTATGCGGAGTTATATAACTATTTATTTTAACATAATATGAGGTAGCCTGTACTTAGGAATAAGTTTTCATAATCATTTAAGCCTTATATATGGGCCAAATGATTGACTTGTGCATTACTCATATTGCCTCGTCTGCAATGTAACTGTATGTACAATAATTACTTTTTAACAAAAAAAATTAAACCGACGAAAAAACTTCAAAAATAAAAAAACCATTTAGAAAAAAGAAATTAAGATCCTAAATTAACAGTAAATAAATAATTTTGAGACGGCGCCAAACAAACAAGGAAAGTTGATTACACAAAGCGTAAAATGCACAAAGTATGCACGTACAAAGGGCAGCGGCATGCAATGCATCTTTTCACCGATTGTTTTGGGGTAACGGGTAAAAATTCCGTGGGTGAACAATCTATACCCCATATCCATTAAAAAAAGAATAATCAAAATTGGACCACCCTGTGCCGATTGCAGTGATTAAAACTGAGACATTTAAAAAAATACCTACTGAATTGAGATTTTGAGAACCTCCTCTTTTTTTTGATTACTAAATAATTATACAACTTCATTATTTATCACAATCTGCTATTTATGAATATTTCTACATGGCGGTTGCACAATTTGATAATTTACGTTAACATATGTGAGACATTGTGATAATTGTTGCAATAATTAAGATAGAACTGATCTTTAAGATTTTTTACTTAAGAATATATTTTAAATTAAAATTTTGGTAACGTTTTTAATTACTAAAGTATGTCATGATAATCTAATTGCGTCACATATATAGCTGCTAGTCTGAATCCTACACAAACCTAAAATTTCCGTTTAATTATTTCAGTAGTCACTAGGTATCTTAATGACCTCTCATATTGGTAATTTTTTAAATATCCGGGCATTATGAACCTATGAATCACTTAGTTAATGACACCCATATTAGGGGACAATTATGTCCCTCGACATGTGTTGCTTGAGATGTGAAGGGAAGCCATGTATTCATCAGCACCTCTAGATTTAGTGATAACCTAATAACAAAACTAATCACATTAAACTAATCAACTTAGGGAACATACCAAAACCACATAACCCATTTTTCCAACTTTTTGCCCTCCTCCCCCCCCCTTCGTGACCATCCGTAGTATATGAGAAGACCCCCCCCCTCCCCCCTAGTTTTCATATGGTAATTCATAAATACGGTTTTCAATACTTTTTTGCAAAAACAGAGTTAAATATTTTTTTTTACTTATATTGGACGACTTGTGTGCCGCAATGGTTGCTAAAATATTGACTACGTGACAAAAACCTAAACCCCCCCCTCCCCTCTGTGACCAATCGTGGTGTTTTGAAGACCCCCTCCCCCCCCCCCTAAATGGGTCACGTGGTTTTGGTATGTTCCCATATAGCTACGATCAGGTTATTGCTTTAATATTCCAATGCAGGCGCATCCCCTATATCCGTCCATTGCTTTAGTGTGATGTGTAATTTATGTGTAACATTGTAGTATTATTGTGATATAATACAGTAGAATACTGAAAGTAAGCAGAACCAAAACCAGTTACATGTTCTGTGACTTTGGTGGTCTCTCCAGTCCTGTTCCTATAACACTCAACGGAATGCCCTTACCAGTCTGCTCTGATTTTCGGTACTTGGGCTCAATCATTCAAAACAATGGTGACATTGACCTGGATGTGACACATCGGATCAATGTATTTGCCACCCATGGATGCTCCCTTAAATCGAAGGTTAAAATCTATAAGTCCGTAATAATACCTGTCGTAATGAATGAATCAGAATGTTGGGCTACAAAGAAGACGGATGAGAGACGAATGCATGTCACAGAGATAAGAATGTTGAGGTGGATGTGTGGAGTGACGAGAATGGATAAAGTAAGGAATGAGTATATTAGAGGAAGTGTGAAAGTGGCAAATGACAAAAGTTGAAAGGGAACCGAATGTCGTGGTATGGGCATGCGATGAGGCGAGAGGAAACGCATGTGACGAGAAGAGTAATGGATATTAATTTAATGGATAGAGGATGGGACAAAGATGACCTAAGAAAAGATGGATGGATTGTGTTACAGATGATATGAAAGATAAGAGAGTTAGTGTAAAGATGACGGCTGATAGGGAAGTGTGGAAAACATGTTGCGCTAACCCTAAATAAAATTGGGAAATGGACACAATGATGATGACTACAAGATGGAATCCAATGATATTAATGTCATTCGCTGAAGTAAAGATAGCTTACACCGTGTCCTACGTGGGCGACTCAACGCGAACGCGATCGCGAAGCGATCCGGTGCGATTTCAGTGCGATGCGGTGCGATGCGGCGGCTCTGTCCTACGTGCACGCGAATCGTCCCTTCACCGCAACTGACATCCGCCGCGCCGCTGAAGTTCGCGCGAAAATATCAAACCAACTGATCGCGTTCGCGTCAAATCGCGCCGCGCCGCAGCGCACTCTACGTGCGTTTTGTAACGTAGGACACTTCAACACATTTCAACTGTTTGTTGCTTTCGCATCGCGCCGCGTCGCTTCGCGTTCGCGTTGAGTCGCCCACGTAGGACACGGCGTTAGTACTTCAGTGGCTAGCTTCTACTTCAAAAATATTCGATCACGTTTACTTCGTTTAAATGAATCAACCTGTAACCGGTTATTAATGAAACGGTGACAGTTTATAGATATTTCGCAGCCATCTGTAAAATGTGGCTTCCTGAACACGTTTACGTACTGGCCCAGCTACTTACGAGGACCTGCTGCCATATTTATATTCTGGGGCGCTATTTAGAAGGGTGTACCACGACACCACGAGCATGGATGAATGTATGGAACGATTAGAGCTTGTTAAACTGCGTCGTTTATGTTTGCAGAAATTTGAATAATGAATTTAAATTTCTGTTCTGGTCTTTGTCCATGCAGTCCATGACACCAACGCGCTACGCCACAATGAAACTTAGCGTAGATTGTGTACTTGTGTAGCGACTAGCGTTATTATTTTATATTCAAATTCAGAGCGTGAGCGCGGTGGTGGTGGCGGCGGCGGCGGTGAGCGGTGGGGCGACCGAGGTGGCGAGCGAGGTGGCGAGCGCGGTGGTGAGCGCGGTGGCGAGCGAGGCGGCGAGCGGGCCGCGCGCGGCGCCTCCGAGGAGTCCCGCGGGGGCGGCGAGTGGGGGCGCATGGGAGGGCGCGCGGGCGCCACGCCGCCGCAGCAGCGGGCGCCGCCGCGTCGGACTTTCGAAGACATGCCGCCGGCGAGACCCGGTCAGAAATATTTATTATTATTTTTGTTAATAGTTGAAAGTTGGACTATAAATAACAATAGAAAATGTTATTTTAAATCACCATGTTCAAAGTATCTTGTTCCTATTCTATACTAAAATTACAAAGGGAAGGCCTTTTCTGTATCAGATTAAATTTAGAAAGTAGTTTCCTGTAATGATTGGAAAATTATACCTGTAAGCGTACATGAAATAGAGGTTGAAATTGTAAATGTAACCATACATACACATATGTATACAACTTGAACTTGTTCAATAAAAAAAATCAGCATTTAACAAAATTAATTACAATATGGAATGAAACTTGGTATCAGAAGGACATTAAGTAATTTATCAAAAAAGTTTAACGCGAATATGCACATACAATTTAGGTAGTGTATGAATGTTCAATAAAATTCGTGTATATACATCGAGTATGGAATGAAACTTGGTATCAGAAGGGATGTACGAGCTACTACATCGTACAAGGATCGAAGACAATGCCCGCGGCAAAAATGCAATTAGGCAATATGCACATATTCAGCGCACCTCATAACAATAACGTTTTTAATAAATTAGTGTTCAAACTGCACTCGTTGGGTTTGGTCATTTCGCCCTGCCTTACCCTTCTTCTAAAAATGTAGTACACGCTACATTTTATGGTCCTTCGAGCCGGATAACGCTACATTTTTTGGTACTTCGAGATGTACGAGCTACTACATCGTACAAGGATCGAAGACAATGCCCGCGGCAAAAAATGCAATTAGGCAATATGCACATATTCAGCGCACCTCATAACAATAACGTTTTTAATAAATTAGTGTTCAAACTGCACTCGTTGGGTTTGGTCATTTCGCCCTGCCTTACCCTTCTTCTAAAAATGTAGTACACGCTACATTTTATGGTCCTTCGAGCATTTTTTGGACCTCCGGCCTATAGACCATATTCGCGTTTGGTCTCGTGAACCTAAACAACCAAAAATAACGGTTTTTGGTGGTTCAATAAAACACTCGTCACCGAGTGCTTTCCGGCTATCGAGGCGTATCTCATTACTGTGAGAACTTGTGACAAACGGTCGCGAACAATAGACATACGGTCAAATCAATAATAGTGCGCGTGTGACTACGTCTACGTGGCTATTCTCTGCACTGTGAGCTATTACTTAGCTCCGGTGTCACCTGCTCTCCGGCGGCAAGGTGCGAACTCGTCGCAACGGCAACGCGTCGGCGAGCATCTGCAACAGCAGAGGACTAAGTATCCAGCTATCAAGTAAGGTCTTGTTTTATTACTACTTACTGCATCATGGAGAATCTTATGCAATCTCAATCAGACCTTATAGAATCGATAAAACTGATCGAACGGAATTTCAATAAAGATTCGGCAAGTCGTAAAACGCGTGAGTACTTAGACGACAGACTTCATAGGCTAGACGCACTTTGGGCTCAATTTAAAACAACGCATGATAAAATATTGGCTATCTATCATGACTCTGACGATCCATACTTTGCGGGCAATCAGTTTGAGAAGGCACAAAAATACTACGAAACCGTACGTAATAAAATATCATCATTTAGCGCACCTATATTAACATCTAAACTAGATGATAATGATTCACCTGGTCCGTCTAAAACAGCACCAACGGCTTCTCCTCCCACACTCACCATGCCAGGACCTTCTACGCAACAACTAGGACAAGTTGAGGAATTACTTTCCTTGCAACGTACCAACTTTCGAGCCTTCCGACGGCTCCGTAAAAGTATTAAGGTGGAGGAAATAAGTGATAAGTGGGAACTGGAGGACGAGCTTAGGAACGTACAGAATAGGTGGAAGGCTATAGATTCGTTACATCTTCAGATAGACAATTTATTGCAAGGATCGAATAGTGATTATGATGACGAATTTGACTATTACGAAAATTCATATAAGTCTATTAAAAGGGCACTCAATCAAAAATTGGCATCTACAGCTCATTTGCAACAGTCCACACCACAGTTGGACATCCCTTTTTTCACTGGTAGGTATACGCACTGGCCTACATTCTTTGATCTATTCAGTGAAAGCATTCACAACAACAACCTTCTTACTAAAAGCCAGAAGATGCAGCATTTGAAAGGAAAACTCATGGGCGAGGCCGAACGGCTCGTGCAGCACTTGCACATTTCAGCGGAGAATTACGACACCGCCTGGGAACTCCTGGTGCGCCGCTACAACAATCCACAGGCACTGTTCACAAAGCATATTGAGATATTTTTAGCTCAACCTGTCATGCATAAGCAAACTGCTAGTGACATACGACGCCTGTACGATACTTCGATGGAGAGCATACACGCGATACAAAACCTGGGAGTCGATACTTCGACTTGGGACCCCTTGCTGGTCCATCTCATATCTAAGAAACTTGACCAGGCTACATTCTCCGATTACATGGAGTCGCGTAAGTCTCCTCGTGAATTACCTAAACTTTCTGAGCTCTTGAATTTCTTAGAATCCAAATTTAACGCTCTTGAGCCAACATTGTTTAAGAGAGATAGGGATCCGTCATCGGTTAAGCCAAACTACTTTCAGCCTAAAATGTCTAATATTAAGCATATGAACGTAAACTATCCGAAATCTAATTCTTATGCTAATAATTCTAAACGAGAATTTCAAAGTGTAGTTACTACTAACGCTTGGTCATGTCCATATTGCAAGCAGCGTCACGTTTTATATAAATGTAATAAGTTTAATAACTTAAAAGCGGACGCGAAACTCAAAACGGTTGCAAAGTTGCGCATTTGTCAATGCTGCTTGTATCGGCATTATGATAAACAATGTACTTCCACGAAACGGTGTAAGTATTGTCAGGGCGAACATCATACGATATTGCACAATGCGTTTAACCTTAACGAGGCGGTCTCAGTCCCAACGGGACTACGTAACTCAAGCAAAACTGCTGGACCGAAAACGATGCAACTTGCTTCTACTTTGTCAACTAACGATGGTGCGACAACTTCGTCACCCTGCACTGCTACTAGCGAGCATATAGTAAACCACGTAGCCGCTGATGAAGAGGAAATTTTGTTAACAACTATTTCTCTTAAGGTTAAGGCTGCAGATGGTACATTTATTTTTTTACGTGGACTTCTCGACCAAGGTTCACAAATATCCTTAATCTCAGAAAGAGCAGTACAAACGTTAGGTCTTCCTAGACAACGTTATCATGGGTCTGTATCTGGAATAGGACACGGAGCTAGGCAAAGTAAGGGGATAGTCTCGCTCAATTGTCAGTCCATACATGATAACTTCGAGTTTACGACTCAAGCTTTAATAATAACACATGTAATTAATAATTTACCTAACATGTCATTTAACAAGCGGTCGTGGCCACACCTACAACACATAAAGTTGGCTGATCCGCAATACAATGTTTCTCGACCCATTGATTTACTATTAGATGCCTGCGTATACTCTAATATAATTATGAGTGGTCTTATCAAGGGCCCCAATGAGGCCCCCATAGCTCAGCAAACTAAGTTGGGCTGGATCCTTTCGGGAAATGTAAAAACATTCAACTGTCATGTTGTTTTAAATAATATACCTGATTTGTCTCAATACTGGGAATTGGAAGAGGTAAACGACACCGTGCCTGGTACCTCGTCAGGTGACCAATACTGCGAACGGCTGTATACGTCTACTACTAGACGTTTACCAGATGGTAGATATCAGGTTGCTCTTCCCATGAAGCCAGGTTTCGAACAGAACCTAGGCTTATCTAAATCGAAAGCTATAGGTTTACATGATAACATTGACGATTCATTCACAATTAAATTACTAAACGAATGCAGTTCTTTGAGGCGCGTAGCAACAGCGGTAATTTGGATCTCGCGTTTCATAAAGTGGCTTCGCAATAAGCAAAGTACTTCACGCCGCAGTTATTTGTCGCTAAGCGAAATGAATGATTCTTATAACTTGATTGTTAAAACTGTACAGCGTATCGAATTTCCAGAAGACGTCGGTAGGTCGAACAATGGTAATACTTTAAAGAAAAGTAGTAAATTATTATATTTGAATCCATACGTTGATGATGAAGACGGACTTTTGAAGGTCGGTGGCCGACTTAATAATTCGGGCATACAGCCATCGGCTAAACATTCGACCATAATTCCCAGTCATAGTCGTTTGACCGAACTCGTCATTCATCAGGCTCCTTCGATCATCCTACACGGAGGGCCAAGTTTAACTTTATCTTATATACGGGAGATGGCTAACAGCCATGAGGTAACTGAGATAGATCAGGTCACACCTGAGGAGGACGGTACTGGAGATATTACGAGGGATATACACACTCCCAAACGCTCCAGACGTCCCACACGTTTTACAAAACTTTGTCATTTTATAACTTTTGCATTCTTATTATTTTTGTTTACTATATCTCCGACACAGTCTAGTTTTAACGTATCGTACTTTAACAGTAGTCAAAGCATCTACTTCGACAAGCTAGGCGACTTAAGTCTTATACGAGATGAATGGAAGGTGGTCGTCTATTATAATATGACTAGTTACTGGCTAGGCTTAAATAACGTGCATAATTACGTTATGCGGTTAAACGAACATATGCATGAATCAAAATTACCGTCTCAATATAAAATTATTTTGTTTCAGTTGCAACATGACTTAACGGAAATTGAACATTATAACACTTTACTTAAGAATCAAATTGGACATAGAAAGAAAAGAGGCTTGATAAATGGTATAGGATATGTGGCTAACACGTTGTTTGGCGTACTCGATGAACGGTTCGCTAGACAGTATGAAAAGGATATTGAAAGGATATCGATGAATGAAAATCATTTGCAACTATTATTAAAAAATCAGACCTCAGTCATTGAGGGTCAGTATAACATACTGCGTCGGAATGAGGCTATCATGAACAAACAGTTCAGTATTTTAGACAAACATCTTCGTAACATTTCTTCTTCTATAACTTTTGTCCAGTCTCAGTATAGGGATGAGCTCGATCTTTTATCTTCATCGCTCAGTGCAAATATTGTCATTTCTAGTTTGCGCCGCATACAAGATAACATTATTAATACAGTTACTGACATTTTACACGGGCAAATTAATGCACATTTATTTCCGCCCGAGCAACTTAGGGATCAATTGAACGTCATTTCCAGTCACTTACAAGGTGATGTGACTCTTCCCGTAGATAAACAGAGCGTCAGAGAGCTTTACAAGCTCATGAGAGTTAAAGCTAAGGTGGGCTATCAATATCTCATTATGGAGATTAAGATACCTCTTGTGAACAAGGAGTCTCTACAGCTGGACAGACTGTTGAGTTTACCACATCAACATTATTATATCGAAGCCATGGCTCCATACATTGCATTTAATCTTCAGAAAAATTTACTTCTTTTACTAAGTGAAACTGACATACAAACATGTATGCATGTACACATTAGCAAACTGCTATGTACGATTGATAAGCCAGTATATGAATTACAGATTACTAAATCTATCTGCTCGATGAGTATTAATAATAAAACAATGTGCACCACGAAGGTGTCGGCATGCGAAGAAAGGTGGATCAGGTTGCACAGTAACAGCAACAGATGGTTATTCTCGTGTTGTGAGAACTGCTTAGTGCGCTTATTTTGTCCTGACGGGATACAACAACGTTCATTGGCTGGGAATGGTTTACTGGACATCGGTCCAGGTTGCACTCTGAAAAGCAACGGTATATCGATTTATGGTCATAATAACAACTTACTCAGCCAGGTTAACTTACAAAATGATATTCAAGGTGCCTCAGAGGTTTCTGTTTTGAATAAAATTATTAACTCTACATTTGATACGCATTATGTGCCTGAAGATCACTCGCAACAGTGGAATCGACTGAAAAACCAAATAGATAGCTTACAAAACGAGTCTAGTACTTCACTGAGCGTTCACGACGTTCATCAGTACTCGGTACTGTATACGACAGTATTCATCATTACAACAGCGGGAGTAGCCTGTGCAATAGCGCGATGGCGAAGGGCCAGGCGACGAGCTCGCTGTGTGGCGGTGGAAGGTTCCGTGGCGTATCGCGCCGCGCAGGAGGTGGACGAGCCAGGTTCGGGGCCGGCGCGGCCGGTTACATCGAGTGATAGTGAAGTGCCTAAAGCGTTAAGTACATCACGTGTGAGTGTAAACAAAGCTACTGAGACCATACCGCGAGTGATCAGATTAAGCATTCCAAGTGATACCGAAATTAGTGAGTGATTATTATGCGAGTGAACGTCTATGAACAGGACATTTTATTTTAACTCAACTTTAACATTGTTTTCATCTTGTTAACTCGCATAAAACAATTTATAACATTTAATTTAGCTCATTATTTTATTGTATTCAGTCACAACTGTGCATACTGCCTATACTCTTAATTTTATCAATCGTCTTGTATCCTTACTTCGATTTATTTTCTCCTTTTTGAGTCGGCAGGATGTACGAGCTACTACATCGTACAAGGATCGAAGACAATGCCCGCGGCAAAAATGCAATTAGGCAATATGCACATATTCAGCGCACCTCATAACAATAACGTTTTTAATAAATTAGTGTTCAAACTGCACTCGTTGGGTTTGGTCATTTCGCCCTGCCTTACCCTTCTTCTAAAAATGTAGTACACGCTACAAGGACATTAAGTAATTTATCAAAAATGTTTAACGCGAATATGCACATACAATTTAGGTAGTGTATGAATGTTCAATAAAATTCGTGTATATACATCGAGTATGGAATGAAACTTGGTATCAGAAGGACATTAAGTAATTTATCAAAAAAGTTTAACGCGAATATGCACATACAATTTAGGTAGTGTATGAATGTTCAATAAAATTCGTGTATATACATCGAGTATGGAATGAAACTTGGTATCAGAAGGACATTAAGTAATTTATCAAAAATGTTTAACGCGAATATGCACATACAATTTAGGTAGTGTATGAATGTTCAATAAAATTCGTGTATATACATCGAGTATGGAATGAAACTTGGTATCAGAAGGACATTAAGTAATTTATCAAAAAAGTTTAACGCGAATATACACATACAATTTAGGTAGTGTATGAATGTTCAATAAAATTCGTGTATATACATCGAGTATTTTGCTGTTACAGACACAACTGGCAGACCAAAGCTGAAGCTGGAGCCGCGGACGGTGAAGGAGCCGGTGAACTCGCTGGCCAGCACCAGCCAAGCCTCGTCAATATTCGGCGGCGCGCGGCCGCGGGAGGAGCGCCTCAAGGAGCTGTCGGGCGAGTAGGCCTGCGCCCCCCACCGCTCGCCACCTCTCTCCCTCCTGTGTGTATATGTAACGTGCCGATGTCCATCATCATACCTTATGTGTATGCCCCCATTTTTAAGTGCCGATCACAATGTACATGAACTGGAAGGATTTTGTTAGGTTGTGAGGTTGTAAATCATTTCTATCGTATATGTATTTTGTTAGCTTTATAATGTATCTCGATCGAGGAGCTTATTGTTTTTGTGCCGTTTGTCCTTGCTTATTATTTGAGCGGAACGACTGTCGTAACTCGGTAAGAGCAATTCAAATTGCTAGTGTTCGGTCTTCTCAATTTTATTGTCTAGGCTTTTGTGTGTCTGACGAACTCTGCTTGCATACTAAAGAATATGTCGAAATTAAAATTGATAATCGTTTTTTTTTTTGTTGATAATTGTTATTTAATCATTGTGATGGACCATAGTAACATCATTTATTTTATATATAATATAACCAGCGGCGGTTCGGAGAGTTGTTTTCCTGGTCTATCAACATATTGTTTATTTTTTTAGAACCCATAAAAATCAATGTATGAGTTAGTATGGACATAATTTAAGATATGATGTAATTATGATGTCATTAATAAATTTACTTCCACATATTCTGATTTCTACTTTACTATAGATATGTATGTGTAATAATTTCGTAAGTTACGTGGCAGATAAAAAAAATCGCAAAATTGTAACAGAATATAGAAAATTAATAAAAAGTAAATTCTTTGTAACCGAGAATTTAATTTCAAGTGTCCTGTGGCCCCCACAGTGGACACAATCCCCCTTCAAATATTTTAAACGCAATGTTGCATATTATTACAATAACTCACTGCAGTCTGTATGCCATGAAGAAAACGGAATACACAGAGCAGTAAGAGTTGCTCAAATATGCACCTTGGAACAATTGTCCTGTCAATGTGATTACTATTCTAATAGAAATAAAGAAATGGTAGTAGAACCTGAGAATAAGAAACAGCATTTTTTATATAATTAGAAAGGAACAGACATGCTACCCCATGCTCAAAAATACCTAAGGTATGAGTTGTCAAAAATGGACCCAAATTATTACTGGTATGATGAAACAAAAAAGTCTCAACAAAAGAATCTGTCGATTTTAGATGCGTTTTCCTGATAAGCTAGCAAGCTTAAAATGCACTCATGGTGGTAAGTAAGTACCATTGGGTTACAGTCTGCAGAGCTTGACATCCATCAATGAGAGTAGGGTTGCCAGGTCGTCAAACCAAATAACCGGACTGACCAACCAGTTTGGCCGGACATTTGTGTAAAAAGGCCGGACACCCTAAATTATCAAAGGTATTATGGTAAATGATCAAAAATGCATGGTTTTACACACAAAATTTTTGTCGTATTAATACTAAGATCCAATTTTATATTATACTAGTAAACAAAACTTCTATCAAGTTTTTTTTTTAAGAAAATGGCCAACAAACGAGCTGACGATCCACCTGATGGCAAGTGGCTATCGTTGCCCATGAACATCAGCAACACCAAATGCATCACTGATGCATTGTAATTAATAATTTGTTCATCGATAACAAGCATGACAAAATGATTGAAAAAATAAACAAAAGTATAACATAAAATACTTTATTTAAATATCAAGATCATCATCTGGATCTTCATCGTCCCAATCATCAACTGCATCTGGTTCATAAAATACTTTTCCTTGTCCTTCGTTAATTTTGCTCATGTATGGCAATTTTAACTGGTGTTTTGCCATTTGATTCAGTTGGTCAACCTCAATTTTAAATGTTGAGATATTGCCCGGCATAACTTTTTCTGCAGTTTCTTCTTTTACATTCAATTGGATTAGTCTCGAGGTCAAAATTGAAGTATTATAATCATATGATAATACTTCATCACTCTTAAAGAATTTTCCACCTATTTTTATCTGCACTTTAATTTTACAAGGATCAATTGTATCATATGATACTATTGCATTTGCTATATGATTCAAATTTGTCTGAAGTTTGGAACCTGGTAGAATGCAGTCTTTGTGCAGAATTATAATCACTTTTGAAATTGTAGGTTGAGAGACCAGCTTTTTTAAATTTTCAAGACATTTATCCCAACCTAAACAAATTGCCATTTGATTAACGGAATCGATTATCACAGTTGTTTTATCTGTTGTGTTTAACGGGGGAAGTAAGAGTGTATCGTCATGAAAAGTAACATTTTTACTTTTAAACACGTTTTGCCAAAGAGAAGCTGGGTACTCATAACAATAAAAGTGTATCATGTTGTCGTCATTTACTAACTCCGTGATTAGCGGCAACAAGTTTTTATTATAGTCGTCTTCTAACAGTATAAATGAAGCTGATTTTAATTTAAGTAAAGCCATTGTTTGGTATTTTAAAAACAATAAATTAAATTTTTATCAGAACAACAACATTCATAACCTAAAATAAAAATGACAATGACATGTTTCAGAAACGGCACTTGACAGTTGTTGACTTCATTTGACATGACAGCCGATGACATCGAGGCCGCGTTCCACTTGACGTTCACAACGATCAAAATGACCCATTTTCGCGTTCCACTTGGCGACCACGGTCGTCATGGACGTCATTAATTTCGCTCACGCCACGCTCGCAACAACATACAACGCAAGGTGGTCGAAATGCAGTGTTACCAGATATTATTATATTGTTTATTAATCCAGTTTTTAGACCTGGCAACACTTTGTAGTAAAGGATGGTGAAAGAAAGGTGCAATTTTATAAAAGATAAGGATGGCGACGGAAAAAATAACTTTATACGATTCGACAAAAGATATTTTAGTGGAAGTAGTAGTTTCTCCAGCAGATACTCGACGTGCGGTCACAGGTTGATTTAATTATGTTAAATTATGTAAAAAAATTGGTTGTCTGTAAAGTCGGTTTACGGACAATGGTTTTACGTGATAACGTCTATTTCGTAGAAGAATAATTTATGATATAAATATTGTCAATTCGCACATTTTGAACGGGAAATAGAATGAAAATTACAATTTTACATATTAAATTACAGATATATATTTCGTTTTATTATTATTCAGCGTATCTCTTTCTCGATACTTTGCGCGCGTTGTGGCTCGTGACGTGAGCAGGCTCGTTACCACGTTTTCGAGAATGCCTTCCAAGCGGACCGATTACGCTTGAGTGGGAAAGAGACGGCCGGTCTAGCGTGCCTCTCTCTCTAATGCTGCGCGCGCTTCCGTGACGTGAGCGGCCGTTACTCGGTTTTCGTGAATGCCTTTCAGGCTCATCGTCTTTATAAACGTTATCACGTCAATAATTTTAATGTATACATTTTTGCTAGTATAAATTAATTAAATTGATAAATAATTATGTAACGTTTAATTATAGCTCACAAATTATAACGATAACGACGTTAACGACGTTTAATTATTATCTAAGTCTCAGACTTATTTTCAACATCACAAAGTACACATCGATGTTTTTTTCGATGCAATGCATTGCATAGTGGCATCGATGTGTCAAAAAATACATCGATGCTTATATACCTAGATTGTTTTTATTGTTTAGCGTTGGGACTAAGAAAAAGGTCATCGGCAGTGAATGTCATGTCCAAAAACCAAGGTTTACCTCTTGTTTCCATACTTTACATCGAACGTCGATGTATATCGTGCATCCCTAGCTAGTAGTTCGGGTATAGTGTATAATCTATGGCTAGTAGTGCTTTTCAGTCATAGATATAGAACTAACAAGATTCTCCCATACTTTTGACAGAGCGAGATCGCCAGTTACAAAATCTACGTGAAAGACAGAGACAAAAATGTTATTTTTTGTCCCCGTCAGCGTGGCCGATTTTATTATACATATATACATATATATTGTGTTTTGGCACCTATTTAAGTGCCAAACCAGTGTTGCCAGATCAGATTTTCAAAAATACTGTGCTGTCCATAATAAATACATTCCATAAATGTATTGACAATATTCTTTTAATTGACATTTTACTATCTTTAACCGATTGAAGAATAAAAAGCACTAAATGATAACCCAAGCTCATAACAATTTCTGAAATTAGCCGGAACAAACAAAGATAAACAGACAAAAATTGTAAAACTAATTTTAATGGGATCTATTGTGTTAATAAATACCCCTGTGAAAGTTTTTCACAAATCTTCAATGTACACAAATTGATTAGTCACAGTTTTAGTACATGTATTGATTACAAGAAAATATATAATATAATTATATTAATTTATATTAGTGTGTTAATAAAATTTACATAAATTTTAGTACCCTTAATTTCTTTTTAGGTTGGTCCTACTAATATCATGAGTGACGTGATAATGTTGTACAAGAAGATCAAAATGTTCAAAGATGCATTGTTTGGTAAGCATATCTATAGTAGGGCCAAATTAAAATACAATATGTAGGTATTTGATAGCTGTATGGCAATGATGTGTGATAATTATTGACAAGCAAACATTATGAATATTTTTTTATAATTTCGACTACTACGGACTACAAGAACGTGTTAGACCACAATTTTTTTTAAATTATTGTATGTTATTATTATTAAATGTTACGTTGATATTATGGTTGTTTTATTTGAAAATTATACTATTATCTAAAATCAAAAGTCGTACTTATTTGGCTTCAACCCATGAATGGCCCACTACTGAGCACGGGTCTCCTCTTGAGGAGGCCTAGACTACTCCACCACGCTGCTCCAATGCAGATTTTTGGAGGAGTTAGTGGCTAATCCAAGTGTCGGAAGTCTTCATGCCGCCCGAAGGCTTCTGATATGGCTTAACGACTCCGAAAAAATTTTTCCACTAGTGATCACCCATACAACTACAGATCGCGCCTTTTTTATGGGGTTCAGGTTCAGACTCCCCGACAAATACATGGTTACATATACATACACTCCCAGTATGTAAATGGGGCTTAAAAGTACTAGTTCTGTGAAGAAAACTGTGACTGTTCTTGCAATGGAAAATTTCATCAACCTGGTAACACTACAAAAACTCTTGTATATCTATTTAATATATGTATAGTATACTAGCGCTGTCTCATGTGAGGCCACGCCGTGGCAAAATCTTGTTAGTTCTATATCTATGTTTTCAGTGTATAACAAAGTACTCTGTGGTAGTGCTGTAGTGTCAGTGTCAAATCAAATGTCATTAAGATGATGGTGTAGTGGATTGGATTGGATTGGAAAATTGGAAATATTGGAACAAAGTATTGGAATCAAAAAGAATTGAAATAAAATTATATACAAAACACTGCGTTGCATCTAGTTTTATGGCGTAGTTTAATTTAGTAATCCGTTTGTTTTTATGACGATATTATTTTAATTTATTAACTTATCTTCTGCATTGCACCATGTATAAACAAATATTAAGATCCAGGCCTTGTACTAGGAATATGGTGTTCGTACCCGCTTACAAACCTCCAGATCAAAACGATTACCACAATCTTCGTAATTTTTTAAGGAATCATGAAAAGGTGCTTATTCTTACCGGTGCAGGAATTTCAACAGAATCTGGTATGTGAAGTGTTGTTTTTCAGTGAATTCGAATATAATTTTGCAGCCTTAAATGATCAATGATGATGTTATATTTACAAGGGATACCTGACTACAGATCAGAGGAAGTTGGTCTATATGCGCGAAGCAACCACAAACCTATTCAGTACCAAGAATTTGTAAAATATCCTAAAGTAAGGCAAAGGTACTGGGCAAGGAATTTTATTGGTTGGCCAAGATTTAGTTCAATTCAACCAAATGCCACACATTTCGCTATAAGACATCTGGAAAAGGTATAGATTTTATAACAATACAACCTTGGATTTAACCTCAATATTGACAGACTAATCTTATAATCAAATTGTCTTATAGGTCGGGAAAGTAACATGCATTGTAACACAAAATGTGGATAGATTGCATCACAAAGCAGGTTCAGAAAATGTTATTGAACTTCATGGGACAGGCTACATTGTCAAGTGTTTGTATTGTCCTTATGAGATCAGCAGAATGGAGTTGCAAGAGGAACTCTTAAAGAATAACCCTGACATGAAGAGTAGCTTCACCATGATCAGGCCGGATGGAGATGTGGATTTATCAAAAGTAATGAAGTATTTGATTTGTTGAAATCTTATAATTTAATTTTTTTTTTATCTTTATGTAATTATTGTGTACTGAATTTTTAGGAGCAAGTGGACAGATTCCGCGTGCCTATTTGTCCTAAATGTGAAGGTCCACTGAAACCAGATATTGTATTCTTTGGTGATAATGTACCAAAATATAGAGTGGAAAAGATAAGAGAGGAGGTTACAAAGAGTGATGCTGTCTTCGTTTTGGGATCAAGCTTAACCGTTTATTCCAGTTATAGAATAGTGTTACAAGCAAGGGAGGAGGATAAAAAAATAGCTATTTTGAATATAGGACCTACAAGAGCTGATGACATTGTTGATCTCAAGGTATCTACAAAATGTGGAGACTTTTTGACAGAATTGTGCAATACAATATAAATATTAACTGTAAAAAGTACCACAGAATATGTATTACTACCTATTGGTAGAGAACAGTCACTTTGCAAAATCATTTAAATAAATAGCGACTCTTGCTCCGACACAATAACAGACATTGACATCTAGATGTCTCTGACAACATCAGGGTTGTCTTTTTTGTGATGACATGTGTGATAAATTAGTCAGGGTTGTCTTTTTTATGATAGATTAGGAATGTGACACAGCCAGTGCGTGGCAGCCCTTCTGAAATTAGCCCGACATGTACTTATAACATCATACCAAAAGTGCTGAGTGTGCCAGACCTGGCAGTACACCAAGGGGATGACTGTCATCCAAACTTTTGTGCATCTTTTACATTTGGATCATTTATGTGCCAGCAAAAATACATTTTGTGTATAGGCTAGGGGCGTAGTTAACACTGTATCTTATAAACAGAGCTTCAACTAGCACCTGCCCTTTAATGGATGTATTTTAATACCTGGCACCCCCTTTTTCCCTGAAATCTGATGGCTAAAGTTGCAAGCAGTGGTCCCTCTACAAATATTGATTCAAGCCCTGAATTGTTTACAGCAAGCTATGCCACTGGTATATTAGTTTATATATAGGTCAGCAGTAGTGTTTGTAAATTACTGTATATATTAATGTAAGTGTTAATTATTTTTAAAATTACATTACTACCTCACTTGTAGTATTTCTGTAAATTGTTATCTTATGAGTAAAACAATTAAAATTTATTTATTCATTTAATCATTGTAAAAAACAAATATGAATACAAAATTGTTTCATTTCCACTTATGAAAGAAATATTGACCATTTATTTGTTGCAAAACAATTGATACAAAAATATGAATAAATTAAAAACTAACATTAGGGTTTTGTTTTAAAATGGCATTGTCTATCCTCAAATCAAGAAAAAGGAACCATGCAACTAAATATACCAAATTCAGAGGAAAAAGAATTTTATTTGTAGAAACAAGATACTTGAGATCACATAACCATACATAACATTGACTTGGTAAACATAAATAAGTAGTTTTAAAGAACTTCAAAACTATCAAGTTAACATTTTAATATTTAGGTAAATTCTTACATAAACACAATATAACTTTGGTCTTTCATACATATTGTTGGATTGTAGTGGAGTTAAAACTAGGCATTCATACATTCCAAAACAAGAACTTGTCTAATAAAAGTGGTTCTATATCCATTTTACCATAACATTACTATTGATAAATGAGCTCATAATGAGTCTAAACAATTGTGTTAGTATAAAATATTTGCTAGTGATTAGATTAACCATTTGATTAATTGACTTATGTGTTTCGAAGCTTGTATACCACATCACACATAAACAATTTTTGGCAGTGATCAAATTTTTTATTAGGTACTTGAATTGTAATCTTAACCTACTAGAATGGATCCTTTACGTTCATACTTACATTTGCTAGATCAATCAAATTAACATTTACATCTATAGCCTTAAATACTTATGCACATATTTTTTATCAGTTACATAAAATGTCTCCAATAAAGACAAGCATTTGTTTTTTCACTTTTAGTACCTATAATTATCCAAAATTTTTGAAATTACTCCCTTTACTTTAATTTTCAATGGCTTATAGCAATACTTACATAAAGTTCACAAGATATAAGAGTTTACATTAATAATATATATTACCAACACTACAAAATGATCGTAAAATTTATTTCTATAATTTAAAGTAAAAATCAGCTACCAATTTCAAATTATTGGTGCACAAGATGAAGCTATCATCATAAGGAACTTTATGATATTTGGAATTTTATGATAGATAAGAAAAAATTAAAGCACTATTTAAAGGAAAATAATTTTATAGTATTTTTAATGTCCCATTAAATTTAGCAATACTTTGTTCATTAACAGACCTGTTACTACAAATCTGACAATTAAACTGAAATATTATATTTTTTGCCGAATCTGCGCTCTTTCAATGTTTCCAAAATCAATGTTATATAGATCTTACTTATTAAGTAGATTATCTGCTTCACATTCTGACGTATAACATAATTATAGTCGCATAGTTCAGACCATAATTTTTATAGGTGTACATATGTGACATTAGAATTTTGATATTAGCTTCAAAGTTATGAATAACCTTTATTAAAAGTGCAAAAACTTCAAATTAAATTTAGGAAAAAAGTCAAAATGTGCAATTTATCTCAAATGATTAGTTGCATGTCCAATTCAAGGTTAAATGCTACACTCATTGGTCTAATATTCAATCATTATTTGAATAAAGTATTTCATTCAATACAAAGAATGGATGTGTCAATTCAAATCATAACTTTATAATATCAATCACAGACATTAAATACAGTTCAACACAATCATCCTACTGGAAGTCAATCAAATTATTCGTAACAAGTGGAACATCTAAAACACTGCATGTAACACACTGACACTTTAATTAGATATTTATGGAACAATTTGTATTATGTTTTCCAACATCCGACATCCAGTCAGCCTGGGTAAATCAGACATTTCCAAGTCCAAAAGATCCATTTAATTCATAAAACTGGACTTGAAACACGTTTACTATAGCACTTAACAGCAGTCTTAACATCACAATGAAATAACTTTCACATTGAAATGTTTTGTCACTACAACAGAAGTGTAATACTAGGATGTGTCGCCTCCGCAATTGTCTATTGTACGGAACATTATAAAAAGTAATCCGCTTGGGGTTTCTTTGAAGGAACACCGCGCGACTCCTGCGGCGCCGCTTCGAATATTGTGAACTCGCGCTGAAGGTTCTCATTTAGTTCTAATATTGCCGCCACGTTGCCACATCTATTGAAATGAAAATTAATTAAAATAAGTTACAAGATGAAATTGTTTAAACAACACATGTATTCCTCGTGACCCTTTGAACTTGAGCTGCACATTATGAAATCTTACGACATGTTTCTACAAAGATGTAAAGTTGGCTTCAACCTATTAAGGCCCACTATTGAGCACGGGTCTCTCCATTTGAGAAGGGCAAGAACTTAGTGTTGTACCATGCTGCTCCAGTGTGGATTGCTAGAGAGATTAGTGGTCAACCCAAGTGTCGGAAGTTTTTATGCCGCCCGAGGGACTTCGACATTGCTTTACATGCCCTCCGAAGCATGGTTTCCGTGCTTGAGCGTTTGCTCAAGTAATGTTTGCTACTAGTGGTCACCCATGATAAGTATCATGATTAAACCATCATAATTAATACCTGAATTTTCCCCATGTCTTTGTAGGTGTGTAAAGGCTACTAATCTGCACTTGATCAGTGGGAAAAAACTCCTATTGAGATGACTGATTACCCAAGTTGTGGAATTATAAAATTACAGTGTGATACAACAGTAATAAGTTGAAATGTAAAACAGCTGCACATAACTTCCTAAGCAATAGAGTAGTTTGGAATTAGAACAAGTTACCGTACCTGAAGAAATTGTTTCCTCTCCTTCAATTGTTGGTTGGCTACAACCCATTAATGGCCCACTACTGAGCACGGGCCTCTCCCCTTAAGGAGGCCTAGAGCATACTCCACCACGCTTCTCCAGTGCGGATTGGTGGAGGGGTTAGTGGCCAACCCGAGTGTCAGAAGTTTTTAAACCGCCCGAGGGCCTCCGACATGGCTTAACGACTGTATAACAACCGGGACCGACGGCTTTACGTGCCTTCCGAAACACGGAAACACTGAAGAATTTTTTGCCACTAGCGGGCACCCATCTACCGACCGCGCCCGCTGTCGTTTACCTTTGTCGATCACTTAGGATCGACACAAGCCATAGGGCTATGAGCGCTTCAAATAATGCCTTTAATAACCGACTCGATAGCCGGTTGAAAACAGAGAAGCTATCACTACAGCAAAAATGATTTTTCAGCACAATTGATAAAGACACAGCTTAGCTGCTCGTCTATAAATAAATAATAATAACAATAAATTGACCAACCTGTAGCAGTAGTTGGGTGCGGACCAGACCGTGAGCACGGTCTCGTTGAAGTGCCACTTGTAGCCCTCCATGACGAGCTGGTGAGCGCGGCAGATCATGTCGATGTCGTTGGACACGTTGAACTGCGCCACCACGTCCGACCCGAACAGGTAGCCCGCGCCGCGCGGCGACACGCCCCAACCCTGCGTGTCTGCGGAGTGAAGTATATTTATTATAATAGTTTTCATCAAAAGAGGCCTCGAGATTCCTTTTCAAACTTTGAGCGTTTATCGCTATTCCTCATAGTTTCGGATTTAGCCTTCCACGCCCAATTGAAAGATTCACCCTGTATATCATTCTGAATTATAGAAATCTGCATGATGATGTGGTTGTTAATTTCTTTAAAAGTTAATTAAATAAAACCTGGTTAGCAAGAGGGAATTGCAGAATATATGTTTTTTTAAGTAGAAGTAAAAAAATACACTGTTCTAGACCATCAATTGGGTTGCAAAATTTTGGGTCCATTTTTAAACCACATATAGATTTTTGGTTGATTTCTTTATTTGTAACGAGTAACCGCCCTCGCTTTGCTTCAGTTTTCTTATTTTTTTACACCTTGGGTTACATTATTGGAGTTTTATTAAGGATCCCTAAAATATAATATAGCTTAAATATGTCACTCGACGATAGTGTAGTTTCCCAAGAGTGAAAGAATTTTTCAAATTGGTTCGGTAGTTTCGGAGCCTATTCAATGCAAACAATCTTTCCTCTTTATAATATTAGTAAGTATAGATAAATGAAGGCATATAACAAGAACAAGGTCCCTAAAAAAGGTTTTTGAAAAAAATATGCAATTACTTACACTGTTATGTTTGTCAGCTTCTCATAAGAATGCAACTGAACCTTTGGCTTAAAACCATGATAAATAAAGAAGTAGATTGTAAACAAATAATTAACATACCTTCTGGATCACTCCACAAAAGGTCGCACATGGGTCCGTCATGCGGCACCTCCTGCTTGCGGTCGATTGTCCGGATCTGGTCCAGGGTTTGTATCGACGGACTGAGCCCGCCGTGAACGCAGAATATCCGCCCGTCTATTATGGCTGACAGTGAGAGGTAGTCAAATATTTCTGTGCAATATCTGAAAAACCAGAGCAATTTAACTTTAATTTGTAGACAGCTTAATCCTCTGAGTACTCAATAGTCCTGAATGGACGCAAGCGATAGGTAAAGACCACATGTTATCCTACAGAATCATAATGAACTTTACACTCGCACTACACTTTAAGCCAATACAAGATGATTCCCTAATGGACAAATGGTTGATGGATGTATGGATAGATGGATGATGAATGTTTTATTTCTCGCTTGCCCTAGTGTGGTATCGTTGAAAAGGTCTTTCAAAAATATTATGGGTCTTCTAAGACCATTTTTGGATTTAGGGGTCCGCTTGCGAAATATTTGGCATTAAAGTGCTAATTTTGATTTAGAGTCAAGTGTCCCCCCCCACTGCCAGCTAACGGTTCGAATTGGACAAGTGAAAAAAATCTCAAAAATAGGTTAGGTTATGATGAAGTTACAAGGAAAACTGTCACACAAAGTTAGCATAAGTAGTTAATGAGTAATAGTCGATAAACTTACTACTTCCAAACCCTACATTGCGCATGGCATGACACACTAGCTCGGTTTATGTCTTTGTATGTTGTCCATGGCACCCACAACACACGAAATCCTAGTGTTGATTATATCATATACAAAGAAGACTTCCATTAATAGGCATTACCTCCAAACAGTAATAGATCCATATTTCCTTAAGCATTCATCATAAAAACCATATACTTGAGTGATCTGGCGGGATTCATGGTTACCCCGGATTAATGTTATGCGATCTGGATACCGGACCTGCAAAACAAATTTAGAATAGCAATCAATATTATAGTACATAATAATTGTATTAGGGAAATAAAGATAGACAAAGCATGATTGACATTTAACCTTTGAGTTTGATATAATTTTCCCTCTCAAAAGGTGAACTCTCCAATGACGATGAAATGTGCAAATTATACATAAACATAGAAAAATAAAAACTAAATTTTTGAAAATATAAAACTGATTTTATTGAATGACTACTGGTGCCCGCAGCTTCGCATGCGGATATTATGCTTATCATATTTATCTCCTATTTCACCCCCTTGAGGGTTGAATTTTGAAAAATCCTTCCTTAGTGGTTGCCTACGTCATAAGTGGAATATGGGTGTGAAATTTTAAGTTTTTAGCCTTAAGGGTTTGACCTGTGCGTTGATACATTAGTCAATAACTTTTGCCTTTTATATATACAGATTTACTGCTTACCCAAAACGACTTCAGCTAATAGCTTCATATAAGGACAGTAGGTACCTTTTATAATATAAACATCCAGTAAAAAACTACAAAACGATTTTTTTGGTAGAATGCAATCAAAATGTAACAGTACAGTCAAACTTACCTTCAGTGCGAGTAAGAGTAAAAATGTTTCTACTGAATAGAATCCTCTGTCTACAAAATCACCCATAAACAGGTAATTAGTCTCTGGAACATCTCCACCTACTTTGAAGAGTTCTTTTAAATCATAAAACTGTCCATGAATGTCTCCACACACCTGTAGAATTACAAAATAAAATAAATCATAATCATAAAAAACCCCTCACAGTATTATTAACACTAAACATAGCCAAGAACATTCTCGATTGAATCAGTTTTCAAACAAAAAAAAACTAGATCAAAATCGGTTCATCAATTTGGGAGCTACGATGCCACAGACAGACATACAGATACACAGACTTATAATACCCTTCATTTTTTCGTCAGAGTTAAAAATAAAAATAATTTATAATGAAATATGTTTTATTATTGTTAACTGTTACAAAACGTGAATAATAACATTTTAAACAATACTAATTATCACTTACTCATTTATAAATAAGCCAAAGATTTTCTGAGTCACAAGTGGCATGGATATACACAATTTTATTACTAAAAAACCAAACAACCAGGATAATAGAACAAATATATTGTGTTTGTTGCATATCAATATAACAGTAAAAACTAACATATTTTTTTATTAGTAAAGTTTATACTATGGACTATTGTATAATGTAAGTAAATGAAGTTCTTTTGGATAGAAAAGCTAAAATGAAGAATGATACAATAAATACATTATATTACCGTTACAGGCGAGTCGACCCGTTGTACATTACTTTC
Organism: Thymelicus lineola; assembly: GCA_963932265.1. NCBI lineage: Eukaryota > Metazoa > Arthropoda > Insecta > Lepidoptera > Hesperiidae > Thymelicus > Thymelicus lineola. Next base: position 4,857,668 of record OZ010681.1, on the reverse strand, counting down.
TTCCACAAGTATCTCGCGGGCTTTTGCACAAAGTGCCTTAACCTCTGCTTCCATTATTATTTCGCATCGTTTTAGTTGTTCTATTTGACGATCCAGGTCACTTGTGTCAGACATGTTTTACAATTTTAGTATGATAAGGAATCTGCAATGAAGATTTATTTCAATCTAAGCATGATTAAAGGAGGGTATCGAAGTATACAATAGTTTTCTTGATTTGATAGCTGGAACGCCGTCACAGGAAGAGACTAGTCAAGCTGCCTGTAAACGTCACGTTATTAGCAAAATTTGCAGTACTTACAAATTAGGTTACGTTATTTACTACTATATGAATTTTAACCGTATCAGCATCAGTACACGTTATTTCTTGTTATAAATAGCTTTATTTCTGCGGTTTTCTCACAACAAACAACTCGATATTCACAATAGTACAATCACTCCCTAAGTATATTTTCAACAACGATCTTTTATCCACAGAGTAGTGAGTACTTATAAGTATAGATAGACAAAATCACAGCAGTTTAAGTCCTCTGTGGCTCACAGACTGACTCCCATGGATATATTACTCTAACTGGATAGTGGATACACAACTTCGTAGAAGTACCTGAAGAGGAAGACTGAACAACGGAAGGATGACGTAACAACGAAATGACCATTTTTGTATTGTGTCCATGTTATGTATAGTCCCAGGATATATCACTCGATTGTGTTAAAATGTTTTTATAAGTCTTGTGTACTTAAAATAAAAAAATGTACCGTAATAAATCCATCCATCCATCCATCCATCAGCCCTTGGAGGTCCACTGCTGGACATAGGCCTCCCCTAACTTGCGCCACTCTGACCGGTCCTGAGCCTTCTGAATCCAGCGGATGCCCGCTGTCTTCTTCAGGTCGTCGGTCCATCTTGTCCGTAATAAATACTATTGATTAATTTCATTATCAACTTATACAAAAAAATCATATTATGAAAACATCAGTTTTCCATAATAAGGATAATTTTGAAGAAATTATAATAAAACGTGTTACTTCAAATATATAATTTTTTGCCACTAAAAAAAATATTAGAAAACATTTTGAAGAATTATATACATAAAATATATGAAAATAACATGAGAGGTGTCAAGGGACACCCGGATGGAACGAAGTTCCTTTCGATTTAAGTATTGTTGAATCACGCTAGTAGCGCCATCTCTGTAAAACTCTCTGAATCACTTCAAAAAAAGTGTCGTCATTCGTAAGAATCAAAAAGTGTCGTATTTTTCCGTCTAGCCCCCTTTCACAACGCGCGATAAGGAACTTCGTTCCAATAAGACATAATTTTTCTAAGGTAGTGTGGACACCCTACAATTATGAAAGACAAGTGGATTGGTTTGTGATTGGTCGAAAAGTCATTTCGTTATGACGTCATCCGTCTTCAAGTACCTCTACGAAGTTATGTATGTTAAAGTAATATATCCATATATCCATGCTGACTCCACACTCCATAGAACAGAATTGACACAAAACAATGTTAAATAAAAAAGACACACAAAATAGTTTTTTTTTCCATTACAAATTGTATAATTATCTATGGATAAATGCGCGAGAAGCATAATGCGCGCACAAGAGGAATGAATGAAACTGACATTTTTGACAGCTGCCCAATTTTTTTAGTATTTATAGCTCTGTAGCTCTATCTTGTGACTTGTGTGTGTGTGTGTGTGCGTATTGTGCGTTAGTATTGTAGCTTGGCTTGTTATTGTCAAATTTTAATTTATTTTTGTGATATTTTTTGTGAAAATCTATCTTCTGTGACAGTGAAAAAGTGTTTTGTTAGCTGAACATGGGCAACATTCACACTGTTGGGCCGAACGAAGCGCTGATCGTATCAGGTACGTAGGAAAATCATATATCGGAAATAACCTGGGTATATATTTTGTTTTTCCTTATAAATGTACTTAAGTTCACGATGTTCCTTACGATGATTACATGTTAGAGTAACATTTGTGATTTAGAGCATTGTACAGGGTACAGACCTGTTTTTAATTCTGCCTTCCCTAATCGTCAGCCTGAGTTGATAACTGCTATCAGGGAATTTTGATGACTGACGTTTATTTATAGATTATAGGCACGGTTGTTTTTCACAACTGGCTTATTATTAAGAATAGAAAAATTACGATAGCATACCATACCGTAAAAGTATGATTACCTATTTATATTGGACATCATTATTCAAGTATCACAGTGATTTATGACTCCCATAGACGAAGGATACAAAAAGGTGTTTCGAAGCTAAGGGATTAATGGTGCACTGCATTGTCTTTGCTTTTTGTTTAACTTGAATGCCATGGATGTTATTATTGATAATACTTATCAAAATAAGTGACCAACGCCACCTAGTGGTTGTAGCGGTGATTGCGTTAGTTAAAATATACGACAGGTCTGCGTCGAATAGATAAATAAAACAATATACTGTATGAGATTAAATTTTGAGTAAAGTATTTTTTTCCTTATCTACTAATACATGATTTCAGTTAACCCATACTTACTATCCCCGTATTAGGGAGACCTACTAATTAAAGCTTCATGAAATTAAGACTGATATTCAACAATTATATTGAAGCTCAAAACTCGTACAGCTTTTGATTGTCACTTTTGATTAATATAAAGTTCGTTAATTACAGAATAATAATCTACAAATAAACACAAACAAATAATACTTCTCAATGTTATAAACCGCACGATTTTTTGATCATGTCAGCGCCCTTCTCTCCAATCATGATTGCGGGTGCATTCGTGTGTGCCGCCAGAGTCCTCGGTATAATACTGCTATCTACCACCCTTAAGTTATTTACCCCGTGAACTCGTAGCTCTGGGTCTACAACTGCGTCAGGATCCGATGGGGGGCCCATTTTGCATGTCGATATCTGATGGTGAAGGGTCGCCGTCACCGTTCGCAAGGCGCATTCCCAGTAACCGTCGCTTCCGAATACGAATTTTCTACAATTCGGAAATGGCTTCTCGTACAATTTTGCGCCGTATTTTCGAAAGGGCGGTGTATCGACCAATTTTATGATATACTTGATTGCGGCTATGGCAGTAGCTACGTCTTTTTGATGTGTTAAATAATTTCCATATAACTTTGGGTGCTCGAAGGGATCAGCCGACCCGAGTGTCATGTAACCTTTAGATTTTGGATGTAGTAACATAAAAATTATCGTAAAACTCTCTTTGTTCTCGATTGGTTTAAATACGTCTTTATAAAGCCAATCGGCGATATGAGAGCCCTTTGCCACAACCTTACCCTCATCAGAAGCAAGGGACGCGCATGCACCTAAAAGTTCAATATCTGGGAAGTTGCCAACTTCGTCAGAAACGTTCGTTTTTATATACCCTATAGTTTCCACTCCAGCTATCGAGGACATTGGACCATCCCCAAACTGAGTGTATTGTAAGACGTTTTCAATTGTTGAAATTTTTCTCTGTACTATAGTGAGTCTAGTAGCGTTTAGAGTAAATGTCAATGCTGGAAAGGAAATGTGATCGTAGAGGGTGCCACCGACGTTTAAATCCTGTATCACCTGTATCCCCAACGACTGTAATTGTTTCCTGGGACCAATTCCAGAAAGCATCAGTAGGTGCGGTGATTCAATTGGACCAGCGGATAGTATCACTTCCTTCTTTCCTCGTATGTGGTATTTGCGATTATTCGTATAGAACTCCACTCCATTGGCTGTTTTTGTAGCTGGATCTATCAAAATTTTCGTAACTCTACTGTTAGGTAATACGTGTAAGTTTTTTCTTTTTTTAATATTGTGGAGAAAAGCTTTTGCACTGCTAACTCTTACACCTCTGGACATAGTGGCTTGGATGTAATTGAATCCAAAAGAGTCTGGACTGTTGTAGTCAACTCTGCGGTGACCGAACAATTTGGTGGCATCTAGGAATGCTTTGGAGAGTTTTGATCTGAAATAAAAATAATCAGCCTCAGTAATTATCACACCATATATCGAGCAACTAAAAATTTTATAATTTCTTCTCATATAAAATTTCACCATGATTTTATTAGGTTCCAAGTCACATCGATTTGGTATATATCCCGGACCTGCCCTGCAGGGACAGTTAATGTGTTAAATTAATTACGTATACGCTACCTGAAGGGGATATCTTCCACATTCAGCTCACCATCGCGCCCGTGCCATGGTGACCCTCTGTAGCTGCGGAGGTTGGCTCGCTCTGATTTCATGTAGTATGGCAACACATCTTTGTATGACCTGCAAGTAAACATGTCTTATTTATATATTCTTCAAGATATAATCAAGAACAATAAAATCAAGTACTTTTTAAAAGTTTTTTTGATATCAACACACCACTACGGCCGCGGCGCCGCCGTCTCGACATAGCAAAAATAATATATCATATATATTGTATGAAATGAATATCCTCTGAATCAGTCACGTCATTCAGAATTTAACAACTCGATCGCTAAGAGGTACCGCCGATAATATTGTGTAAAGATAACAACTAGTCGTGTTATTGAAATAATTCGCTTTGCGTTTATAATATTTTTTATGTTGGATATCTAAAATTGATAAAATAAATCATTATGTGGTTTAGTCATATCTAGACACGCGGCAGCTCTTACCAAGTGCGTCACTAGAATCGATACATAGCCAACGGTGTGCCCCAATTATGGCCTAGAAACAACAATGATGTAATGCTTCAGCTATTATCTTAATTAATCTCACCAGCCATAGTTGCCGTCGGCCGCTATACGGTCCCAGTCTGCCGGCATGCCTCTCGTGTATATCATGTAATTGACGACGCTTGACCCCCCAACTGCTCTACCTCTGGGCCAGAAACAGCGCTCACCTTCCATGCCTTTAAAAATGTGATGAATATATTCAATGGCTTGAGTCAAAAGATCGTGGCTGCACTTTGGACCGACTTTCCTGTACTAGACCACCTTTGCAGGCTTTGCAGCGCTGTATTGTGTCATGAAATTTCAGTGGAAAGTGGAGGCGTTTCCGCACTAGTGTGGGAGCATCTAAAGAATATAATGCGGGTTGCATCCAGATGCTAAAATTTAATGGAAAATATGTAGAACATATACAGTAGTTATGACTTTCGATATTCTAATGAGAACATCTACGAGGAAATAAATAATAATTATGGGTAGGTAATAATGTACAAGTTAGCTAAAATGCATATTTAGCCAGTAGGCTTAACAGTGGACAGTAGTGCACTTAGGCCTTCTGCCGCCAAGAAACTTATTTAACATAATATATTTGCAATCGTACGCTCCACAATTTGCATATTCTGATAAGGATCTCTTATTCTGTATTCAAATTTACTTACCCATACAAACGCCTGGTTGACGTTCCATTAGATACGGCCATACATAATCGGTTTGCTGAAACAAAGGTGCCAGTACGGGGACTTCCGTAAATATATTTTCTCCTTGACCAGCTTCGAGCACAAGCACCGATGCCTTGTTTCCTTGGCTAAGGCGCGATGCAAGAACACTCCCGGCGGATCCTGCGCCTACGATTATGAAGTCGTATTCTGCTAATGGACCTTCGAATGAAAATTTTGAAATGTGTTAATTTTATGTAACTTGCTTCCAATGATGTATGTAATGTATGTATGAATTGTATGTATGAATTGTATGTACCTATGTAATATTTTAATTTAAAGCAATGGTAGTGTGGATCGATTTCCAATGAGGAACATCAATAACCTCTGTTTCATTTCAACACGAATTGTAATTATTACACTCGATAAATGTAAAACTATTGAACTTGACATAAATCCAAAAATACTACATTTTTGGAAAGTATGTCAAGTTCAGTAGTAGTATTTTTCCGGTTTTCGACAATTTTAAATTGTAGGCCAAAGGCCTTTCTCTTGGCAGTAGGGTCAAAATTGACAAGTTACTTTTAAGATCAAGTGTTCCGTACATCACAAATATCGGCTGCCGTTATCTCAATATTTTATCTCTCTTCTCTCTATTTAGTTGGTCGGTCGACTTTCAGATGCCGAGTACCACAGCACGCGACAATCTGATATCATAATTGCCGTACTTTATTGGCAACTACATAGCTGAACCGTACCCACTTCGCTGGTCGTCAAACATTTTTACCTACTTGTGATGCAGTAAAAAATATTAGTAATCACAATAAAATTTAGCCTATATTACTCGGGAATAATGTAGTTTTCTATTGGTGAAAGAATTTTAGAAATCGGTATAGTAGTTTTAGAGTTTATTCGTAACAAACATACAAAAATACAAATCTTTCCTCTTTATAATATTAGTGTCGCATGTCGACTGTGATAGGTAGTCTCTCAAAAAAATATTGAATAGGTATATAATTCTGTGTTTATTCAAAACACAGAATTATTAGGTATATAATTCTGTGTTTTGAATATTTGTATTATATTCAATCGATCGATCGATCGATATTACTATTGATTCTGTCTAATCAATTAAAAATACATTGTTTAAATAGCTGATTTGCTTGTTAATTTTGTTTCTAATTCATTGTATACTAAATTTCGATAAATATCGACAACTAATATCACATCACTCAAAAATTACCAACTCGAGTTGTCGCGTACTTTTATATTTATGTGAAAGATTACTTTTTAACCGATTTCAAAAAAGAGGTATTCAATTCGACTGTATTTTTTATGTTTGTTACCTCTGAACTTTCGACTGGGTTAACCGATTTTGATGATTCTTTTTTTAATTGAAAGCTGGTGCTTGTCTTGTGGTCCCATTTAAATTTGAGTTATCCCTAATTTTGAAGTCTGTTATGTTTTGTCAAGAATTATGTTACAGTCCAATGTCAGTGGTGTCGAGAATGCTAATTATAATTATTGGCATTATTGTGTGTAAGCGTTTATTGTGTTTTTTATTTATTGATGAATGGATATAATTAGGAGGAAAATTCAACCAGTAATATCACTTGTCTGCAGGCTTTTTTGTGGATCTCCACATACGGGTTTTTTTTAAATAATAAAACCTAACAAATTAGCAGTCGAGACCCCTCATAGCAAAGGTCACCGTCACCCTTAGATCTCATCCAAGGGATCATTTATACATTGTATAAATATATCATTGTAAATATAATTGTATTCGCAGCCTAATAATGAATGAATTAACTACTTAATCAATATTAATTAACTGACGTTTATTGCCTTGGGCCTATACGACATTGTTGTCTTTTTAATTACCTTGTCAAAAAAGTACCAATATCCTGTACCTACGTAACACAATTGACTGCTACGCGAAATTACATTTCAGTTGCTAATTGCTATCCAGGTGTTCGAATGTGATTGAAGGCTAAACGGCCTAACAATCAATAACTTATCAAATATAAGATACTTTTATCTTTCCTACTTTTATATATCCTGCATGTAAAGCACGCGGCGCGGCGCGGCGGGACCCGGGAGGCACATGCCATTCTGTAGGCATGTCTGTCCGTTTGTCGGGCATTGGCACAAAAGTATAGCTAACAGTATTAAAGGACTTCGGGCACAGAACCATAATTGCACTCAATTGCGCCACTTTGACACAATTTATAAGGTTAAGTTTTATGAAAGACGTTATAGGAGCAATTTTATTGATTGTGACGACTCGTGTGGCTTAATGGTTACTATGCCGGATCGCTGTCCCAAGTGATGAGTTAAATTTCTGTTCTCGGTCTTGGTGTGTGTTCTTGTTTTTGTGTGTTGTCCATGGCACCCACGACATAGGGAATCTTAGTATGGGGCTATGAGTGTGTAGCGATATATTTAACCCATTAATGACCCACTTCAGCGCACATATCTCTCCTTGATCCATTATGAATTTAAACCAACCTCATCTGCTTGTGGTGCAGCTTTTTGAAGGCTATGCCTACGTTTTGTCGGAGGACCTGGTGCTCCGTACCACCCAAAATCTGACGATACTCATGAATGGTAGAAAGTTCATATGTTGCCTGTTTCTTACAAAGCTTAAAGACTGCTTACTAACGCTCACTATTCGATGAGATATCCGAAGCTGTGTCTATTATTGTGTTTTTTCTCTCAAGTGGGTGATTTAATTAGAATAATTATTTAATTTATTTACTTAAATATTAAATTAATTATTTTTATTAACATCAGTCATGTCACGATTGCCACAACAATTACAAATTATTGTGCAGTAGAAGTTATTTCCATTGAATATTTTAAGTATAATAATAAAACGGCTATTTTATAACAATTAAGGTTTATGACGTGCGTAAGTATTTTAGTAAGGTTTGATTTTGGATTTACTTGAAATATGTTACTGGTATTTAAAATAAACGTAAATATTTCAGGTAGTAAAGTGCTTACGGCTGATTGTTTATTACGTTTTAAATTTAATGCATTACGCAGTTAATTTTCCTATTGATGTATATAAAAAAACTGGATGGTAAAAAAACGCTTTTTTATGACCAACAGATGTGAGAAGTATCGTTACTCGCATAATATGAAGTTGTGATTTTTTAATATCAATCATAAAAGTAACCAGACCAATCATTCCTTATCATTATAACTTTGCAAAAATAGCTTTCATTGCAATGTACTGTATAATTTAATTTATTAAACATAATAAAAACGCTTACCTTTAGGCAGTGTATACTGATCCCTTAAAATTGAGAAAATGTCATCAGAATTATTTAACGAATACATTGGTGTCCTGATCATCGTTTCCACTATTTTGTTTCGGACAAGACCTTTGAACTTCTTATCCTGCTGGTTGCAGTATGGTTCACACGGCAACGGTACCGCAAATTCTCCATTCTGTACGTACACTTCATCATAAATATTCTCCGTCATAACCACATAATGACCGCTTAAAATAAGCACCAAAAATATTAAATATATCTCCATACTAAATTGACTTTAAATTATATCAGTTACACCTCCGTTCAAATTGACTGGTATATTGCGAATAACTACTGGGAATATTATTTTAACTGTTTTTTGATGAACAACCAGTTTATATTTTGTCGGGTATAAAAGCCGAGGACTTGAACTTGAATAAACGAATATTCATGTGTGTAGGGTACTATATATAATTTTTTGTATCACGTCTTTGGAGGCTTTTGAACTCTTCTGCACTATAGAGGCAGGTACCGTTGGAAAGATAAATGTATCATCGTTCGTTTGTACAGTCCCCTGCTAAGAAAAGTAACCCATCTGTTTGTAAATATATATACGTACAGCAACGTATGTATCTGTTGCCTTTGATACAACCTTGTAGCTACTTGTCGACCTGTTTTTGCCAGTTCAATGCGGCTAAATTATTAAATTTTTAATAATTAATATTTCACAATTAATATTTCATTTCATAATGCTATGCTTGTTTATAACAAGAAGTCAAGAATCAACAAATTATAAAATAAATGTGAAAACACCGATCATCTTGCCAGGATTTGAACCAAAAAATTTATAAGTGGAGGCCAGACCTCCTAGCCACTGGACCAAAGGGCTCTTGGTAGTCGCCGCGGAATTTGTATAGGATTTAGCAATAAGCATCGATTACCGAGACGTCGTCGTGTGACGTCACACCATTCATTCATCGTGGCATAGGTATAGATTGATCTTGCGCTATTTAACAAAATAATGTGGGTAAGTCAAAGTTTTTTGAAATTCGCGAAATGAAAGGTTACGCGCGCTCGTTAGCTTCCGTATTTCTGTATTCCGTATTCTATATTATCTAGAAAATCATGGTTCGATTAACCGTTTTCTTGAAAGCCAAGATAATAGTTCTTTGGGAACAAAATCGAGGCATCAGGATGATTGCAAGAAAGCTTGGTGTCCAGGTAATTTCACTAACTAATCATTATACTTAATACATAAAATATTAATCACCATTATTTAGAATAATTAGTTTAATATTTTTTTATCGTGAATCACTCACACATAAATTAATGATTGTTCAAAATATCGATGTTTTATATTGGGTGTCCAACTTTCAACATTTTTTAAATATTTTTACGATAAAATATAAATAAATAATAAGACATGGTGTAAAAATTATTACGATCGATTCAGTTACTGATTCTGAACAAACTACTTTCAGGTGTCGTATATACTAAGAATAACGTATATTAATATCTTAAATCACAGTCCTAAATCAAAAAATAAAACAAACAAAAAAAAACTAATTTAATATTAAAGTTTTCATGACAGGATTCGAACCTCAGACTTTATGAATAAGACCTGTGTGTCGTCCTCTGTGCCACCCTAATGGTGTGACGTCACACGACGTCTCCCTTATCGATGCTTATTTATGTAAACAGCCGGCAAACGAGCTGACGATCCACCCGATGGTAAGCGGCTATCGTCGCCCATGAAATTTAATAAAATAAATAAATAATTAATTAAAAAAATAATTATTAAATAAATAATTGAAGATTATATTGAAGATTTAATATTTGAAGCGCTCATAGCCCGGCGGCTTGCGTCGATCGTGATCGACAAAGATAAGCAACAGCGGGCGGCGGTAGTTGGATGGGTGACCGCTAGTGGGAAACAATCTTGAGCGTTTCCGTGCTTTGGAGGGCACGTAAAGCCGTCGGTCCCGGTTGTTATCATAAGATAACACTCTTTAAGCCTTGTGGAGCCAGCCGGAGGCCCTCGGGCGGTTTGAAAATTTCCGACACTCGGGTTGGCCACTAACCCCTCCACCAATCCGCACTGGAGCAGCGTGGTGGAGTATGCTCTAGGCCTCCTCAAGAGGAGAGACCCGTGGCCAGTAGTGGGCCATTAATGGGTTGAAGCCAAATAAATAATTTCTTGACTTCTTTTCAATCGATCACATGAATTGAAAGTGAAATGTGTAATAAAATATAAATTGTAATTTAGCCGCATCGAAGAGACAAAAACAAGTTTCCGCAAAAACAGGTCGACACGTAGCTACAAGATCGTATCAAAGGCAACAGATATGTTGCTGTATGTATATATATGTATTTACAAACAGATGGGTTACTTTTCTCTACACGGGACTGTACTCTGCCCATTAACGGTATATTCGGTTGCTGTAAAAAGGCTTGACGAAGAAACGAACAGGTTCGTTATTTTTAACCGACTTCAAAAAAAGGAGGAGGTTCTCAATTCGACTGTATTTTTTTTTTATGTTTGTTACCTCAGAACTTTGGACTGGGTGAACCGATTTGGATGATTCTTGTTTTAATAGAAAGCTGGTGCTTGTCGTGTGGTCCCACATAAATTTGAGCGAGATCTGACAATGGCATCCATGTCAAAAGCATATAAGTCTTAAATTTGCATTAAGTATGTGCGTGATAAATAGACGAATAACTCAATATCCAACCGATTTCAACGATTCTTTTTTTATTTATTGGATGTACTTCATATGAAGTCGGTTATTTTTTTGTTACAATGTTAGATTATTTTAAGACGATATGTATTTTAAATTCCCGTTTTTTACGGCAATAGCCGGCAAACGAGCTCACGATCTACCATGGTAAGTGGCTGTCGTCGCCTTTAGACGTCAGCGACAATAGAGTCCTCACTGATGCGTTGAGGATCAAGAAAGAACTAGCTCTCAAGCCCCCAGCCGGAGCACGAGTCGTTTGGCGGCTGACGGCAAGAGGATGGGAGCTATTCCAGGCGGACCGCATGGAGAAATAATTATAATGGAATTAATGAACTACTGAAATAATATGACCTCTCTGAGGGGCCCTACCACCAGCGGGCAGGATTTAGTCGCCTCTTTTTAGACACCCACCTAGCGTGGTTTGGGGTTAAGCCGCCCCAATACGGCTAAATATTGTTCTCATCGTAAGCATTCAGTATCTTATTCTATTGCTCCCATACAAAGCATATTTTATTATTATTATGTAGAGTTCATGGTTAAGTGGTGGTTTAGTATTCAATATTCGTTAGCGGCTCACTGCAGACCATAAGTTATTTTCCCGTGATTGTGAGGCCTAGAGGCCTACCTTTTCCAGCATACTGCTCAAGTGGGGATTAGTACAGGCGCCTGCTAATGACCAATCCGGCGATCTAAGTGTTGAAAGATGTAAATTATCCTTACCTTTAAGATTAACTATGCTGCAGGTAGCCGGGAGCCCTGAACAACCATTTATCTGTAACTCGTATACAAACGTTATTTTAAATTAAACTAGTGGATATCCAGCATGTTCCACTACGATAAAAAAATCTGTTGACAATGACAAATCAGTGTTTTTATGTTGACAGTCTGTTTATGCGCCATCGTTACATATTTCACATTTATAATATTAATAGGATACATTAAAATTTTGATGTTTTTAAATTGAAAAATATCTACCCAAAGAGAAAAAAATCCATAAATTAAAACAATTAAACATATTGAAGTATTATTGTATATTAATAAAATATGTATTTACATATTTGATATGATCTATACTTTTTGATAACTATTGATATAATAATAAATAATTTGACAATTTAATTGTGCATAATATTTCAAAAAAATATTTACAAAATTATTTAGCCAGAGATTGCAAGTTTTTGTTTTCAATGTCTGGCAACCTTACACACACAAAGAAGTACGTGTTCCAATAATGCCACTGCTAGTTGTCAATATGGTTGTCATGCACACATAGTAAATTAAAAATTAAAAAAAAAACCGCCTGCTATCAAAAAGCTATCATAATATACCTTTTAAAATCCTTATAGAGAGCTCTTTAATTTGATACCCATATTGCGTTACTTATTCGATTTATTTTTATTTTTTGATGCTTCAAACAATGGCATCTTACTGCCATTTATATGGCACCATATTTGTTTTTTTTTTAATTTCACTTATCTAAGAACACTTGGGTTATCAAGTAACGATATTTTAATTATATAAATCCGTTCAGCGGTTTGGAAGATACGAGGCAATAAAGATTATTACATGCATACATACAAACAAACATATTATACATACATACATACAAAACATACATACGTACAAACATACATACATACAAGATACGCGCGAATAATCTAAAATTTTAACAAAAAAATAACCGACTTCAAATGAAATACATCCAATAAATAAAAAAAGAATCGTTGAAATCGGTTGGATATTGAGTTATTCGTCCATTTATCACGCACATACTTAATGCAAATTTAAGACTTATATGCTTAGACATGGATGTCACTGTCAGATCAAATTTATGTGGGACCACACGACAAGCACCAGCTTTCGATTAAAACAAGAATCATCAAAATCGGTTCACCCAGTCGAAAGTTCTGAGGTAACAAACATAAAAAAAATACAGTCGAATTGAGAACCTCCTCCTTTTTTTGAAGTCGGTTAAAAACATAACCCTTCCTGGCATTCGGATAAAAAGCGAGTTCATGTCATTCGTTGTATTTCTTTGCGAAAGTTCTATCTGCCCTTTGTTCTATAAAATCTGAGTAATTTAATATTTCATACGTTCACTTATTTTTGAAGACCGTACAACTTTTTACTCTAAGTTTTTATTGAAAGAATCATCCAACATTATTATGTACAGGTTATTTAACTTTAAAATATCAATCATAATTGATGAGTATACAACAAACGTAATCCTAAAATTCATTAATTATCGGATAAACTCGTATGGATTTTGATTGCTGATGAACTTATTTCGACGCTTGAAAGGAAAAATTGACTAAGCGACATTGAGCTAACTTTAGAGGAGAGCAGTTTAGAGTTGGATTTTTATAAAAGTTGTTCTATAAGCCACAATATAGATGATAAAATAAGAATTCCAAAACAGTAAGAATAACGTCGGTAGGAGGATTATAAAAAATGTATGATGTTTTCTACAAATTCCAAATTTAAATTGCTCTCTTGTATTGATAGCTCAATGTCGCTTAGTCAATTTTTCCTTTTAAGTGTCGATTTGTAGTGCGAAACTCAGAATACTAACCCTAATCACATATTGTTAGTATTTTGAGTAAATAAATAATAATATTATTCCTTTAAATACTGAAAGGCCAGGATATCCTAAGAGGCGGCAGAAGCTGGCTTGCTAAAGCCTAAAATTTTCAAGCTTTTAATCGAGACAAAATAGACATTCCAGTGGTAACAAAATGCGTATCGATGGATTGTTCTGGCCATTTGTAATGTATGTAGTCTTATCTCTATCTGTAGTCGTCACAGACATTATTTATTATGTATGTGGTAGTCGTCCACTCAGTCACTAATACCAGTGTAAATGAATAAAAAAGTAGACCAAAAATAATTTATTTAATATTCCACGTATTCATAATTAAATCCGAAGCTTTTTCGCCAATCATTATACCAGGTGCATTCGTATGTGCTGAAACAGTGCGTGGGATTACGCTTGTATCAGCTACCCTCAAACGCTTTATTCCATGAACACGCAATTCAGGATCAACAACTGCTTGCGGGTCCCCCGTTGGTCCCATGCGACAAGTGGCAATTTGATGATGTAGTGTCGCCGTAAGGGTTCGCACTGCACATTCCCAGTATTCGTCCGAGTCTACGCGGAACTGCTCACAAGTTGGATATTTTGCCAAATGGACTCGAGCTCCTAAACGCTGAAAAGGTTCAGATTGTACCAATTTCTGTACATGACGAATAGCGGCAACGAATGTCGCTGCGTCTTTTGGATGAGTTAAATAATTGCCGTACATCCGAGGGTGACTAAAAGGATTTTTGTCTTTCAGTTCTAAATATCCAGTCGATTTAGGATGAAGCAGCATTGGGAATGTGCTCCATGTATCTGTATTGTCTATAGATCCGAAAGCCTTGTTGGAAATACTTTCTCTTATTCTCATACCTCTGCGTACTGATTTGCTGCCCCCTGGACCCCCATCTGAAAGTATCGATCCGCCTATACTTATTAATTCTATATCAGGTACAGGTTCAGGATCATCAGATACAGGTGTTTTAATGTAACCTATACCTTCTACACCTCCTGGTGAAGACAGGTCGCTACCTCCGTTCATTAACCATTGTGTTATTGTAGTCAGTGTAATATCACTTTCATGAAAACTTACATTTGTCTTATTTAATGTAAATATAAGTCCCGGGAAACATATATGATCATAGAGTGTTCGACCCACAGGAAGATCTTGAATGACGGGAATTCCTTTTGATGTCAGATGATCCTTAGGTCCTATGCCTGACAGCATGAGTAGTTGTGGTGATGCTATAGGTCCAGCCGACAAAATAACCTCCTTGCGTACGCGGACTGTATGTAATACTTTGTTTCTTACGAATTGGATACCATAAGCAGTTTTTGTATCTGGGTCTATGAGAATTTTTGTAGCTACAGCTTGTGTCAGTATATGTAAATTGCGTCTGTTTTTGTGTGAATGCAAAAACACTTTAGCACTACTTTGACGTCGGCCCTTACTGATCGTAACTTGTACTTTACCGAAGCCTAATTCATTAGGTGAATTATAATCTACTGTTGGGTATCCAAGTATTCTTCCAGCCTCCAAAAATGCGTCTATTAGTATTGTCCTGAAATAATTAATTTCAAAATAAATTAGGTACCTAAATTAAAATTTATACATATTCAGCTGTGTGATAATTTTTAATCGTAGGGCAGTGGTGTGAGTGTGGGAATGTTTAAAATTCTGCACACTCATAACGTGGCATGTACGATTTGCCTGAGATGGGTCAACTTCGATTGCTCATGCTGCCGATTAATCGTTCGATCCTTAGATCTTTCTATCTTTCTGTGACTGACTTAAAATATGTATGTAAGTACGTAATATCTTATATACCTTTTTTAATCCTAAAGAAAAAGTTTTAATTGCTAACTTGTAAACAAGTATAGTTCCTTATACTAGGCTGTAAGGGACCTCGCAGTGCACCCTATCTTACTGAACGGAACAATAGGCATGGCGAAATATGAAGAACCTCCTGTTGGGTCCTGTTCCACCCGGCGTAATGCACTGTGACCGGGTTTTTTTACTCGCCTGGTTAGCTACCAGTCATCGTTCTAAAATCGACCCTGATTTCACATCCTACGCACCGGCGATGTCTTTGATGTTACTGATGTCTATTACAGTAATGTTTGAGTTCATTAATCCAAATTGCACTACCTATTCCGA
This sequence comes from Thymelicus lineola, assembly GCA_963932265.1. Classification (NCBI taxonomy): domain Eukaryota; kingdom Metazoa; phylum Arthropoda; class Insecta; order Lepidoptera; family Hesperiidae; genus Thymelicus; species Thymelicus lineola. The sequence goes on along the minus strand of OZ010681.1, from coordinate 4,841,606 downwards.
TCTGTGATGATGGTAAACACTTGCCATCGGGTGGCTCGTCTGCTCATTTATCAGCTATGTACGTACATGAAAAGATATTAATTTTACTTACTTTGCTGGTACAAATTCTACTGGTAGCTCTCCATCCCGTCCTCGGTATGGATTCTTTTCATATCCGTCTAAAGAAGCTTTTTCAGATTTTATATAATATTTCAGCACATCGTTGTAAGACCTGAAAACACATATAAGTTGAGTTTTTAATGAGTCTTGCTTCGTAATAAATTAGCATCTTAATGGACTTATCTATATCAGATCACTATGAAAAGTTTGCTGTAATCGATTACAAAAGCTCTATTTGTATTGAATTACGAGTAGGAACTAGGAACAACATAAACATAATTTGTTATTTATTGTTTGTACCTAAAAAAATGAGACAGAAGAAAATAAATACATGATATCGCAATAGTGATTATTATTTGGTTGATGACCTAGACACGGCACAAAATATGAGGTTTAAATTAATGCATCGGCATATCCACCCTACCTATGTAAGGCATGTCATAAATTTTAATGACACGTTTTGAATCCTAACGTTTATATAGTACGTGATTAGCAATATATTTTAGGATGCATTGTTCAGTATGATTTGGTAATGTTTGATTTTGATGTTATTTTTGTGGTACTTATGTAAGTACAGTTAATACAAGTATAATATTATTATAACTAGTGAATACCTGGCGTGTTTCACTACGATAAAAAATATTCTGATGAGAATGACAGATCAGTGTTTTTGTGTTGACGTTGACGTTCAAGCGCGATCTTTACATATTGTCTTCAAATTGTTGTGTGAGAAAAGTAAAAAATCGTTAAAATATTTAATTCCTATACATGTTTGATGTTGTTGTTGTTGTATGGAACTTCTTTCGTAAGCATTAGTAAGAAAGATATTGTACTTTTTTGACAAACAAATTGAAAAAATTGAAAAAAAAAACAAGTTGCCTCATCAGTGACGTAGCTTGCCCTAGATGAGCCCCATATTAAAATTAGTTGACGACCCCCTATTAGGGGATTGTAAAATGGTCCGACGTTACGAATCTGCTTACACACGTTGGGGCCCTCAACGGCCGTCCTAGCAGACGTACAGAGGTGCAGAGTATCAGGGTAGAGCGAGATGGTCTTTCAGCGCCCTTTGCTTAGCGTTGCTTTTTAACTCAGGCAAGTTTCAGTTAAAAAAATCTCGCTCATAAGAGGCTCCCTTAGTTTGTCACAGACCACACCTTTTGCCACCCTGGTAAATTCTAAATAAAAAAAGCTCGCCAATGTAAGCCCACCATCGTAACGCCCTCACTATTGCTCCGCTGTTTCTACTCCAGGGCACTGTTGGACCCTGTAACGGTAGCCCCTCGTCCTCAGAACCTGATCTAACCGTTCATATCAGTTGTTACAGTTTTAGCTACGTTTACTAATCCTTTACCATCCGTAGTTGCCGTCTGCAGCGATGCGATCCCAATCTTGAGGTCTCCCGCGGGTGTAGATCATGTAATTGATTACTGATGACCCTCCTACGGCCTTGCCTCGCGGCCAGAAACAGCGTTCGTTTTCCATGCCTAAAATATGAGATGAAATATAATTATTTTCCTCTCCCGGTACACGTTTTTTTCAAACATCAGGTTATACATTTTTCCATTTTAAAACATAAATGTTGCATGGACATTGTATTTTAAATCTTAATAAAAGTTCTTTCGCTAGAGATAGTCGATTATATGTATACCTCGACAAACACCCGGTTGACGTTCCATATAGTACTGCCAGGCGTAATCTGTGGCCTGGAAGTACGGGGCTATGGCCGGAATGTCTGTCAGCAGCATTTCTGGCTTGCCGGCCTCTACGAGCAGCACTGTGGTGTTCCTGTTCTTGGTGAGACGTGACGCCAGAACACTTCCCGCGGAACCAGCTCCGATGATCACAAAATCATATTCTGGCAACGGTGTTTTGCGACCTGGAATATGGATTGGCATTTATTTATTAGACATGTAACACAACAAGTAGGTAATAAAGTTTTTTCTCCTCCATTAAGGTGGCCTGGTTATCTAGGACTCCTATGCGACGCAGTGCGAATATGTTTTTCGTACAACAGCAAGGAGTGTATGGAAAAATAATGGTGAAAGAAAATTAATTTGTGTTTCGATTAGTAAAATATACTCGTAATTTTACGACTACTTCAAGACGAGCTTCCGAAAGGCTTGAATAATTATTCATAAAGGTTAACGGACAATATCCTTATTTACATCTTCCGCATTCTGACGGCAATATTATACATGCACGCTCTGTATTAGTGAAGTTTGTAACTGTCTGTGTCATATAGAAATGTAAACAAGTTTTTTTTGCAAGAAATTACGCTTGGATTATTCATGATTTAATTTGGACGATTATACATTATGTTAATGTGCCTATATTTAATTAAATTTTATGCAGCATAAATATCTATTGATTTAATGTTAGCTGCTTTACACTTTACACCTAAGAAAACACGAATAAATGTTTTTTCTATTCGATAAATTTAAAAGTTATAAATGTAATTAATAACATTTTATCTATACTAATATTATAAAGAGGAAAGATTTGATTGTTTGCATTGAATAGGCTCCGAAACTACCGAACCGATTTGAAAAATTCTTTCACTGTTGGGAAGCTACACTATCCCCGGGGTGACATAGGCTATATTATATTTTTTTACTATTTTTCCCGAAGCGAAGTGAGGGCGATTTCCTAGTTTATTTATAAAATAATCTGAAATGTCCAATGTTAAAGCGTGTAGCTGCATTGCAGCATGCCCACCTATTAACCTCCGAGTTTTTTTAACAATAGTAGCATACTAAAAAATAAAAATAAAATACCTCCGGTTCCATCATGTTCATAAATTTACAGAAAACGCGTATGTAAAGAACTGTTAGTGGGAATGTTTTGTTAAAGGTTAAGGTTATTGAACTTATCGTCACCATCATTTATTTTGACCCATATATCCGAAATTATTTCGTATCGGTAATTTCCTTGATTGAAAATTTTTAACACATTATTATTAAAGATTATTTACAATTACACTTTTCATGTCACTCACCTTCGGGAAGAGGATATTGATCACGAAGAAAATCGAAGAAATCTCCCGTACTGTAGTCATCAAGGTTGAAGTAAGTGTTGGAGCTTTGCAGGATGGTGTTGACAATCGAATTCTTGGAGGACGTTAGCATTCGGCCCTTCATGTTCTCATTGTACAGGTCTTCCGTTTCAAATTTTTCTATTACTTCCACAGTCGTCTCTTCATCTTCTTGTATCGTTGTACTCGCGTATGAGATGATTAAAAATATAACTAATCGTATTTTTATATGAAACATTTTGTATAATATTCTCAATTGACCAACATATAGTATTGTATATATCTCAAGCTACCAGCCAGCCAATCTTCACGGCGCACTGCCTCGCAATGATACCCGTATAACGGTCGATGTCGGACTGAACCAACGGACGAGATTTTTGAGGTCTATTTTTTTATTTCTCCTTTTCGGAACCAAGTCCTGTATGTATGCATAAATGGTAACCGGAATTAAGGACACCATAAGCAATTACTGTTATAAATATATTAATCAATTTATGTGCGTTTTATTGTTGTGTTTACGCTTGTAATTAATTGTATGTAAGATAAAATCACCATTTTTTTCTTTTGTAAAAATGTATAATATTGTATATTTGTTTTTTTTAATGGGCCAGCTTATAACTGGCCACAATTCTATGCCAGCATACCATTTGGTGGTAAGGCTTCATGTAATTAATATTATATGTTATTATAGTCAATATTACTATTGCTGATATTATTAATATTTTAGTGAAGCCTACCTAGCTGTCTATCAACCTCTGGGCTGGGGGCTGGAGAGTCAGTTCTTTTTTTGTCTTTCTTCTTGGCAACGCTTCAAGCATGTCTTGTGACCTATACCCATGGGCAACGGTGACCACTTAGCGTGGCTCGCCTGCTATCTTGTCGGTTATTATTTAAATAATAAGAAACAAGTTATAGATGTCGAATACTGAAGGCCAGTACTGGTCACTTACTTAATATATTACTAGGAAATCAGTATATTCGTTCACTAATTTACAATTAAATTAATAAACAAAATAAAGTAAAAATAGATTTTATTTAATATTCCATGTATCCATAATCAAATCCGAAGCTTTTTCACCAATCATTATACCAGGTGCATTCGTATGTGCTGAAACAGTCCGTGGGATTATGCTTGTGTCAGCTACCCTCAAACGCTTTATTCCATGAACACGCAACTCAGGATCAACAACTGCTTGCGGGTCCCCAGCTGGTCCCATGCGACAAGTGGCAATTTGATGATGTAATGTAGCCGTATACGTTCGCACTGCGCACTCCCAGTATTCGTCCGAATCTGAGATGAACTCCTCACAAGTTGGATATTTTGCGAGATAAACTCTAGCCCCTAAGCGCTGAAAAGGCTTAGTTTGTACCAATTTCTGTACATGACGAATAGCGGCAATAAATGTCTCTACGTCATTTGGATGGGTCAAATAATTGCCATACATCCGAGGGTGACTCAAAGGATTTTTGTCTTTTAGTTCCAAGTATCCTACAGATTTAGGATGAAGCAGCATTGGGAACGTGCTCCATGTATCGGTATTATCTATAGATCCGAAAGCCTTGTCGAAAATACTTTCAGTTATTCTCATACCTCTGCGTACCGATTTGCTGTCCCCTGGACCTCCATCCGAAAGTATCGATCCGCCTATGCTTATTAATTCTATGTCAGGAACAGGTTCAGGATCATCAGATACAGGTGTTTTAATGTAACCTATACCTTCTACGCCTCCGGGTGAAGACAGTTCGCTTTCTCCGTTTTTCAACCATTGTGCTATTTTAGACAGTGATGTTTTAGACAGCTTAAGTTTACCTTCTCGGAAACTTACATTTGTCTTATTTAATGTAAATATAAGTCCTGGGAAACAGATATGATCATAGAGTGTTCGACCCACAGGAAGATCTTGAATAACAGGAATTCCTTTTGAAGTCAAATGGTCCATAGGTCCTATGCCTGACAACATGAGTAGTTGTGGTGATGCTATAGGTCCAGCCGATAAAATAACCTCTTTACGTACTCGGACTGTATGTAATACTTTGTTTCTCACGAATTGGATACCATAAGCAGTTTTTGTATCTTTGTCTATGAGAATTTTTGTTGCTACAGCTTGTGGCAGTATATGTAAATTGCGCCTGTTTTTGTGTGAATGCAAAAATACTTTAGCACAACTTTGACGTCGGCCTTTACTGATCGTAACTTGTACTTTACCGAAGCCCAATTCATGTGGTAAGTTATAATCTATAGTTGGATGTCCAAGTACTCTTCCAGCCTCCAAAAATGCGTCTAATAGTATAGTCCTGAAATTATGAAATAAAAAACATGCATTTTTAATTATTATGCTATCAGTTTAAGCCAGTGATTGAATTAGTATTTTAGTTCATTGGTTTAAGCCCTATAATATATCTAGAAGTAGATATATAGATAAACAGAAGTATGTAGGTATATGAGCTATACAACGTGCTCCTGAGGTTATGCAGTAACTTCGGCCTGTTATTCAGACCATTAAATTGGTCACTTCATTATGGGTTGAATACTGAAATTTGTTTTTTTTTTAATTTTTCATTTTCATACAAAATAAATACTTAAATGTAAATCACCTAATGTGAAATCTCTTTACGCAAGCTGGCAACGTCGCATTATGATTGATATAAAACTTTGACAGGAGTTAACTTTTCACTACTACAATGAGTATACTACACTATACAAGTAAACTTTTGACGTTAACAATTATTTCTCATCGATTCTACTATCTGTGCGACCAGTGACAAACTAAAACTAAGTGGGTAATAATACTGGTTGAAAAAGTTTTACGATGTTTGTTTATTTTAAGGCCCATTTATACGGAAAGTTTCTAGCACGTTTTGATGGTAGGCTACTATCACGACCAATAATCGCCATAACATTATCGTATCAAAATGTTTACATACAGGAAATAATTAAATTCTTACCTAAGATTTCATACAAGTACCGTACAAATCGGTTGGAAGTTGGAACCGTTTTGAGTGCGAGATTTGTTATTGAAGTTTAGTTGGCAATCAATATTCCATTGTAAGGCAATTATCGCTAAAGAGCAAAAGGTGTGACTGTAAGAAATATTTTTTTATATTCTTCTACTATTTTTTTTATAGTCTACATGAGCCTTTATTGACAAGACGATTCGATAATGACATGACATTTAAAATGAAACAGGTATAGTTTGACTGATTATGACTGCACTAAACGGCAACATAGCACAAATAAAGACACTTTTACAATGTACAACCAAATTAAATGGAATTAAACTTAATGGAATGGAATGGAACTTAAAAACTAAGCTTTATAATGCACTAGTTCTCGTATAAGATATGTATGTTCATTAAAAGCTATAGAATCAATTGGCAAAGTTACTGCATTTCCTCAGGAGCAGCTTGTATACGAGTAGTAGGTATACCTACTGGTTTCTAAAAATTAAGGCATCTAGGTAAACCCCATTACAAATTTATAATTTACAGTAATTATATTATTTTATTAAATGGTTCAGCTTTTTATTAATTAGGGAAATTTGAAAGTTAATTATGTCACAGATAAATGTAAACGAGTGTATTTACGAAAGAAAAAATCTTAAGATGGCCACGGAGCCGCGGCGGGGCGTTGTGAGTTTTTTTTAGTTTTTTTTATATTTGACACATCTAATAATCTAACATTTTAACAAAAAATTAACCGACTTCAAATGAAGTACATTGTACTTTTCACATGGATGCCATTGTCAGATCTCGTTCAAATTTATGTGGGACCACACGACAAGCACCAGCTTTCAATTAAAACAAAAATCATCCAAATCGGTTCACCCAGTCCAAAGTTATGAGGTAACAAACATAAAAAAAATACAGTCGAATTGAGAACCTCCTCCTTTTTTTGAAGTCGGTTAAGAAGTGTGCATAATCACCTGGCGAGGGGCAAATCGCACTGCTAATTTTGGCAAATCTTAAATCCCTTCATAATATGTTAAATATATCAAATAACTTATCAAATCTTACAAAACAGTTCTGATTGACGACTGGACTTTTATTACTTACTTTACTGGAACAAATTCTACTGGTAGCTCACCATCCTGCCCTCTGTATGGATTCTTTTCGTACCCGCCTAAAGTAGCTTTTTCAGATTTCATGTAATATTTCAATACATCGTTGTAAGACCTGAAAACAACATTTTTATATATGTATAAGTTTCCTTTTCAATTTAACGCAATATGTGTGTACTAAAATAAGGTTACTAAAAGCGATTTAAAAACTTTTTTTTATAAGGCATTTTTCAATCGTCTCAAGCTAATAGGGATGTTGATTAATTTTAAGATTCAATTTAATTGTTTAAATAGGACCTTAATAATCACGAAAAAAATGTTATAAAAAAAATCAATCTAAAAACAAAAAACTCAAACCTCAAAGAACAATGCCCAACTGCCATACATCGTTTTATTTTATTTTCAACTTTAGCGTCTTAAAATAAAAAAAATTCTAAAAATCGCCGCTTTAATTTCTGAGCTTAGATATATAAGAATTTTCAGCAGACACACCCCAGAACCAAAGTATTTTGAGATTGAATTCTTATAACCATTGAGTCATAGAGTAGGGGAGACTTACGGCTGCCTGTAATTTTTTACTTTTATTTTATTCTGACTTTTTTTTGATTGACAACCGGAAATGGAAATTTGACATCATTACATTTGTCATACTAACATTTATAACGAAATTCTGTCTGTAATATTGGCCAGAAGTCTCCTTATATCTTGCTTGATACAAGCTATGTATCGAAGTGAGTGCCCGAATGAAAATGGACATTGTTGACATCATTGTTATTATAGTCAATTCATCACTTATTAATAAAATTATTTTACGCTGGGTAATACGGGTACCTACAGGTATTAATTTTAAAATACGTAAAAAAATAATTGAATTGCTTCGGTATAACTGACGTTTTAAGACGATAACAAAAATGAAAAATAATTTTTGGGCATTGTTCTTTATCTTCAATTTAAAAACAAAAATTGATAAATAAAAATCATTATCAAATTTCCCACCAAAAACGTCACGTGACGTCACAATCCGTTATTCAATACTATCTGTCTGCTGAACTTAGTTGAATTTGCATATGAAATACTTTCAATGACGTCATAAGCTCAAAATGGCGTTGGAGGCCACGTGACTGTGAGTACAATTTTAGACATTTTAAATTAATAATATTTAATTTATTGTGATTGATTTCGATAAAAGAATCATATTTTAGGCCTTTAAATGTTACCACTAGTATTTTAGACAATTTATAGTAATTTATAATTAGTGTAAACATCCCTATTCTGTGTCGACTAGAATGGGAAGAGTCCTACAAGTTAAGTCAGCAACTTTGATGCAGTTTTACAGATTTTTTGCGGCAAAACAATAATGATGTGCGGTTAGGGTACCAATCGGTAATTTCAAAAATCATGTTTGACTATTATACGTTTTAGAAACTCAAAAAACGTGTAGATACAATTGTTAGGCAAGGGATATTATAGTGTAGACGAGTATGTATTTAAATGACAAAGTTGCATGGAAATGACCAGCTCTGCAACCAGTTCTGCTCAGAATAGTAAATACTTTTGTATTATTTTTTTTTGTTATATTTTTTTAAAAGATGTGTTGAGGAGTCTTTTTAGGCTTTTCTTCTCCTCCACGACAAAGCACCTTCCCGAAAAGCCAAAAAATGACGTGCATAAGTGTATCAGTGATATGTACCTATATGAAAGAAATATTTTGACTTTGACTTTATGTACTGGCAATAAATCGTTTGTAGTTCTAAGAAACATGGTGAAAGGGGACCAGCCCGGCATTAGGACGGCTATGGGTTGTTATGATGTTGATAATGATTGGATATAATGATCAGAAAAATTTAAAACTTCTTGTACATTCTTGTGAGTAGAATTGAATTAAAAAAAAATCATATTAATTTATAAACATAACTACAACAAATCTATACTATAATAAAACTCAAAGTGTCTGTTTGTCTGTCCGGGCATCACATAAAAACCCTTGAATGGATTTCGATGAAAATTGGTAAAGTTGTTACTGACACCCTGGGTCATATTTTAGACAACTTTTCATCCCGGAAAATTAAACGGTTTCCCGGGAAAATAGGATAATAATTTGAATAAGTTAAAACATAATTTCGCGGCAATGGCTAGGAAATAATATTTTAGTACTATTTTGTTGAAGTTATCTATATCTATACTAATAATAAAGAGGAAAGATTTGATTGTTTGCATTGAATAGGCTCCGAAACTACTGAACCGATTTGAAAAATTCTTACACTGTTGGAAAGCTACACTATCTCCGAGTAACATAGGCTATATTATAATTAAAAAAAAAATAGGGATCCTTAATAAAACTCCAATAAAGTAACCCAAGTTGTAAAAAATAAAAAAAACCGAAGCAAAGCGAGGGCGGTTACTCGTGTTTAATACTTTTAAAACAAAACTTTTAAAAGTATGTGTTTGGCCGCTAATGAGTTGTCTGGCATGAAGCCACCCCTGAGCGCGGCAGTTAGATTATGGTGGAGTTTAGAACGAACTATCATATTATTTATTGCGTATTTAAAATTTCATGTAGGTATGTTGTGTTACACGTCGAGGAGTTCTCTCGTCTGAGCGTAGCATCAGGTTATTATAAAAATGCATTGTCATTGGAACCAAAGCAAGTAATGAGGAAATGGTTCTAATTCAACTTGCAACAAACTAATGAACAAAAAAAAAAAGTTAAATAAAGTTTAAAAGTTTAGTTAAAAAAAGTCAGATATATTATGATGATAATGACATGATTTCTATTCATCATATAATCTCTATTTCTGAACTTTTTTTACTATTCCATCTCCAACGGTTTAGCTGGCAGGGGAGGAGGGACACTTGACTCTAAGCAAAATTGGCACTTTAAAGCCAAATATTTCGCAAAAGAACCCCTAAATCTAAAAATGATTTGAAAAGACCCATAATATTTTTAAAAGACCTTTTCAACGATACCCCACACTATGAGGTACGCGACGAAAAAAATTCTTCCCCATGTTACATGTTGGTAAAAATGTTTTATTAAAATGAAATAAGGATCTTTCGTTTGGAAGTAGACAAAACAATACTGAGGGAGAAAGAGCTCAAAGGCCGGCTTCCAACATCTCCTCATATATGGCTGTACATCAGGCTAGTCAAACGGCGTTATTGTCAGGAGTATACTTCTCCCTAGTTACTTTTAAATATTTTACCATCCGTAGTTGCCGTCTGCAGCGATGCGATCCCAATCTTGAGCTCTCCCGCGGGTGTAGATCATGTAATTGATTACTGATGACCCTCCTACGGCCTTGCCTCGCGGCCAGAAACAGCGTTCGTTATCCATGCCTAAAATATTAGATGAAATAAAAGTATTTTCCTCTCCCGGTACACGTTTTTTTCAAACATCAGGTTGTAAATTTTTCCATTTTAAAAGAATGTTGCATGGACATTGTATTTTAAATCTTAATAAAAGTTCTTTCGCTTGAGATTATCGATTATGTATTATATGATATTATTAGGCATACCTCGACAAACACCTGGTTGACGTTCCATATAGTACTGCCAGGTGTAGTCTGTGGCCTGGAAGTACGGGGCTATGGCCGGAATGTCTGTCAGCAGCATTTCTGGCTTGCCGGCCTCTACGAGCAGCACTGTGGTGTTCCTGTTCCTGGTAAGACGTGACGCCAGAACACTTCCCGCGGAACCAGCTCCGATGATCACGAAATCATATTCTGGCAACGGTGTTTTGCGACCTGGAAATATTCATTGATTGATATCATTGATTAAATTTTCTATCGTATTATTTTTCCGCTAAAATATGTCGTATACCCGTAACACAGGTTACATCAACCCAGTACAGGGACCCTTGCCACTTGTTTGTTATTGCCTTTTTGAAACGAAATAAACGATTTTTGATTTTTTTGATTTTTATTTTGATATAAAAAAACAGTGTGTGTGCTGCTGTGAGGTGAATAATGAAAGTGATCGAATTTCCCGTGTTTTATGGTTATTAATGTAGAGGTTTTGTATCTTGATGTTTGCTATAATATATGTAGTGATCCGAGTTGGGTGGTGATGTGATAAAAAATTAAAACAAAATTCGTGTGTTTTTGTTGCTGGCATGTTTTATGAGCATACATATTTTATTACCTCCAAATTTTAAGAGATGTTTTTCATTACCTAAGTGTTCGCTAGATTAACCCTAAAGAATATTTTCTAAGACCTTACAATTTGAACTTCGCTCAAAATGCGATATCGGCTTTTATTTCTTTTTTAATATTATTCCCTCTCTCATATTAATTTTTTAAATATCGCTATTACAAGAATTCACCTATTACAATTTTATTGTATAATAAAATAATAGATAATGATCACAACGCATTTTTTGTATCAAATACAAAGTATTATTCTTTTCTGCCTCTTAAATGTCGAATTTTTACTGAGCGCAGATTTTTACTAAACTTTAACCAACATAGCTTGGAAACTATTATATAATTCGTGTTATAAATATTGTCGCCAAAAAATCTAGAATGAATGGACTAACATGTTAATCGATCTATTGTTGATTCGGTAGGCTGGTTTGTTCTAATTCTTTACTTTTTATATCGAAGTAGGTAACTGAATTTGGCTTTGTTCGTTCAAATCCAAAAACTGGATATGATAAAAAATGTTTCGTTTTTATTTGCTAAGAAAACAACTGAAATGGTGACAAGAATATTCTATTGTAATGGCGTGTTGTGCTGAGCTCCATTGAAGCTTACCTTGACCCTGATTTGTTACCACTAGCATGATAGTAAAAATTAAAAATAGAGAATTCTTAATGTGTTACTATTACTCAACAATTGAATCATCGATCTCAATTAAAATTGTGATTGTAATTGTGGTCAAATGTGTTGATTTTGTTGCCTGGGATGGATTTAAGAGTGTAAACTGTTATCAACACCTTTTTTATGAAACATAATAGTGATTGATGATGCATAGTGCTTCTTTGTTTTTAACCGACTTCAAAATAGGAGGAGGTTCTATGTTCCATTCTATTTTTTTTATGTATGTTTACTGATTTCTCCGCCAACTACGGACCAATTTCAAATTTTTTTCTTTTGTTCGGTAGGGTATACTTTCAATTTGGTCCCATTGTCACCAAGTCAGGATCTGATGATGGGATCCCAGGGAAATCGAGGGCAACCCATAAATTTTATAGGCACTTACATTTTTCATATATTTTGTAAAGTTGTCCAAGTATTTGCGTCTGATAATCATCATCTCAAGTGAATGAGTTGATGATGGAATGATGGAAGGTACAATTCCTCAACGATTAGAACTTAGGAAATGAAAGAAAATTCTTTCAAAATTATACCTACATATAGACCGATAGTTGTATCAAGGTGAAGTTAAGGTGTAAATTTTGGAAAAAACTTCAGCCGTATTGGGGCGGCTTAGAATACTAAACCCAATCCCACGCCGGATGAGTGTCGTAAGAGGCGACTAAATCCGGCCCGCTGGTGGTAGGGCCCCTCGAGAGATTATATCGGTAATATTGATTTCAATTGTTAATTAATACCATTATTATTTCTCTTATTATTTCTATCACCCTGGAGCATGAGTCAGCCGCCATACGACTCGTCGTGTTTCGGCTGGGGGCTTGAGAGTCAGTTCTTTCTTTTTCTTCTCTCTTTCTTGACTGGCAACGCATCAGTGATGCCTTTGGTGATGCCTTTGGTGTTTGCTGATGTCCATAGGCGACGATAGCCACTTACCATCAGGTGGATCGTGAGCTCGTTTGCCGGTTATTTCCATAAGAAAATAATAAAAAAAATAATGTACGTTTAAATATAGAGCTTTCAACTTTTACAGTTAGGTTTTATAATGTGATTAATTTGCTTTTACTCGTATTGACGACTCTAAAGCCTAGTTGGTAGCGACCCCGCCTACGAAGCGAGGGTTCCCGAGTTCAATTCCCAGCCGGGGCAGTGTTTATGTGACAGATAAATATTTGTACTCGGGTCATGAGTGTTATTATGACGTGTTTGTTATATGTGTCCTCCATGCCACCCGCGTAGGTAAAAATTTACTGCGGGGGTTGAGTTTCTACGCGTTTATTTATTTTATCTATAATACTTTTTTTATTCTCTTTTTCTTTTTGTTTTTCTTGTTTATTAATTAGTGTTACTGGTGTTAACCGTTCTAATTAATAAAAATAAATAAATAAATAAAAATAAATACATTTTTCTAAATTGAATTTTTACGTTGTTGAGTGTTGCTCGAAACATTTCTATTTAGTTCCTTTTTTATTTTATTTTATGATTTATGATTGATTATTGTTTTTAAGGTGTTAATCCGATATATCTACCTAAAGTCGAATCAGTAATCTACCGGACCAAATTGTCATTTACAGTGTAATCATTTTTTGATGCAAAATAATGTCGTGACAAACCGGTTCTGATCTGAATCATTGATACATTATAATGTGAAAGATGTACAATATTTTTAGGGACCAAGAAGTCACTATTATTAGTACAACGGTATAAGCCGCGCTATTAAAGAAACGAATCAAAAATGGCGGACATTATCATTCCCCCTCACTTGCACGTTATCCCTGTCTTTAGAGTGCGAGTGAGGGGGAATGATAATTTCCGCCATTTTAGATTAGTTTTTTAATGGCGTGGCTTATAATATTATTTCACAAAGTGACATTTGCTTCTGTCAATTTGGTCCGGTGGATTAGATTCAATCATAGACAGTCAGGATCAGTGAAAATTTCTGGTATGGTATTGTTCATGTTATGTTCGGAAATAAGGGATTATCGAAGGTTAAAATTGAACGTATCACAAACATTATTAATTATTTATCATTGTCAGCCATATTTCCCAAATTCTTTTCTATTCCCTGTTGTAAATAGAATAACATATTTGATGTAAATACTAGCGCCAATTACTTTTGATGTGTTACTCACCTCCGGGCAGCTGATATTTATCTCGAAGAAAATCAAAGAAATCTCCAGTGCCGTAGTCTTCGAATTTGGAGAAAAAATTAGATGTTTGTAGGATTGTGTTGACCATGGAAATCTTGGGGGTCCTTAGGATTCGGCCCTTCCTATTCTCATTGTACAGTTCTTCCGTTTCAAATTTATCTATGACTTCCACAGTCGTCTCTTCGTCGTCTTGAGTCGTCGTACTCGCGTTTGAGATGATGAAAAATATAACTATTGATATTTTTATACTAAACATTTTCTATCAGATTCTCAATTAATTAAGACGTAGTTCGTACTAATGTATTTTTACTACTTGCATCTGCCAATCCTCGACACGGACTGCTGCGGAATGATGCCCGTATAACGGTTGATGTTGGACTGTGGAATCAGACGTGATTTTAGAGGTCGTATTTTTAAATTCTCCTTTTCGAAAACAACTCATGTATATAGCGCACACTTTAAGATATAAATGACATTGTTATTACTATTTAAATAAAATTTATATTTTATTGCTGGGTTAACGATTATAACGTGTTCCCAATTTTTTTACTGTTTTGATGAAAATTAAAGTTTTAGAAAAAAAAATCAACATGTTTTTTGTTCTAATTTAATAATATACTTTTTTCAGTCAAAAAAATTAAAAATCCAAATAGTGCACGACGCACACCCTTATTTTGCTACAATATTGTTAATTTCAAATAAATTAAGAATATAATTTCAATAAAATTAACAATATTGTAGGGAAAGTACTATTATTGCCACATCCCCCCCCCCCAACAATTGACGCCTTATTCGTATTATGTCCCAAACTAAGCATTAATATTTTTTTATGTATGGTAACTTTACTTTTAGTTACTATAATAAAATTGTCATTTGATAAATTGGCAACGTTTACCAAAGTGCTGCTCCTGCTATTTCTTACTAGCTGCTGTTTTTAAACAGGATCGTGAGTTGATTTAATTTGATAAAATTAATAAAAACTCAAGGCGACTGTCATTTCGTCTGACATTTTTGTTCGCAAGTTAATGTAGAAGTTTGTAATATATACTTTATATAACAAAAATAAAATAAAACTAAAATATAATAATAATATATAATAATAAAATTCTCGTAATATATTGTCCACAGGACGATTCCATGGAATTCCAGTTCTACAATTATTAAATGAATTCATTTATTGCATTTCTATATTGATTTAATTAAACGACAACTTTCTAAAATTTGCATAAAATATTGGTCAGACTGATACAGTTATTTTTTTTTAATAATGAGTATCTTTCTGATTTATTTATCCTAGGAGTAGAAATGAAATCACTTGAGACCGTACTACAGCTAAACTTAACGGTTTTCAACTGACACAATGACACACTGCAACAGAGAATTTTTATATTCATCAAGTTACTGTCTCAAATCAATGATAAAAAAAAAACATCTGGGAGCGGTCTTTGAAAAAATATTCACTTTATTAAGCTTTTTTACTTTTCTTCAAAAATATTGAAAAAATGTGAAACACGCAGTAAACTCTGTTTTTTAATTCCGCAAAGTGAATTAACACATGCTAATGTCAAATGCAAAAATAACTGCACGCAAATAAAAGTGCACTAAACAAACATTAAATTTAGTTGTTACGTGAAAAATTTCTATGTTGAGATTAAAAAATAAAATTACTAATTTAATAATAATAATCTGTTAAAGAAATAAAGATTTATTATTATTATTAATAATATCTAAAAGAAAAGTAAAATTAAGTTAAACTAATTTCAATTTACATTACATTGATTCATACATTTTATTCAATTCAACATTACATTGTAACTTAATAATTTATAATACTTTAAACATTTATTGGGGATTCCAAATTTAATTTTAATTTAGAAAAAATATATAATTAATATAAAATGATAATAAATACGAAATTTGAAAAAAACGTAAATAATATGAATTGAAAAGTTTATTTTACTTAACCTAAATATAAACTGAAAAGTTCATTATTATTATTATTAAAATAAATATTTATTTATTTATTTATTTATTCTTTTTGTATTACCTATGAACAGGTTATACATGGGCGGACTTAATGCCTAGTGGCATTCTCTACCAGTCAACCCAGGGTGATGGCGAGAAATTTGTGGCAGGTGGCAAGAATGAAAGATTCGAAAAATGCGATCTATTTAAACAAAGACTAAAATATATACATATAAATACAAGTAAATAAAATAAATATATTATTCATGATATATATAAAATTCTATAATATATATATATATATAAAGTTATATTATTATAATAATATTATATATATACTTAAATATATACATACACACAGTATATACGCAATACATAAACACAGATACACAATGTTTCTGATGTAGAATATCAGTAAAATGATTATAATTATAATACCTAATTTGTTTATATGTGATATTATATTGATAGATATACAAAACGAAGTTTAAAATTACACTGAAGATTTCAGAAGATGTTCGCGAACTAATTTCTTGAAAACGTTTTTGGAGGAACGTGTTTTTTATTCATCTTTAATTAAAAATAAAATTATAATAGAATTTGCCAAAAACCTTTTTGATTTTATTTTGAGTTTGGGAAAACATCGACCAATGGGAAATTTGAACTATCTTTCACATGAACATTTTTAGAATCAATAACACACATGCTGACATAGTAATAAAATTTGAATAAAACTTGTAAAACGAAACCCTTGAAGGAGATTTTCGTTTTTGTCGGTCAGTAACACTTGGTGTTCGCAGTATCAAAGGTACAAAAACATTTTAATTGCACATTTGTAGAGTTCAGTGACCATTAGAACTAAGGTTGAAAGTGTTATCGTAAATTTATAATATAATGTAAATTGTGCTTCAGAGGGGTTTAAAGTACGGAACACTCGCCCACGTAAGCTGGATCCAGCTTTAACTGGTTTTTTTAATGACCAATATGTTTTTGGTGTCAATAAACTTTTTTTAAAGCAGGACAATTGACCAGTCCTGCAACGAAGATTGCAAGTTATTGTGACAAGGCCTTAATAAACTTGAAGGATCAGAAATATAATATGACTAAGATAATTCAAATGAAACTAATACTCATCATTAATGACATATGAATAAATGAATACAGATTTCGGATTTCGATTTCTATTTCGGATTCAGTCGTATGAGTCACGCTTAAAGCTTGTACAACATATCGTAGGAGTAGTTGTAAAAGGAGATGGCCAACATCTGTATGGGCATTTGCCCCACTTGTGAAATATAATGTACAAATTTTATTTTTACCTTACAATAAAGCTAACAATATCTACTTAGATAATTTTATCAATAAAAATCTCTAGAAGCTGGGATTCTCCTTTTACGGGCAGTTTTAGTTTGGGTTATGTGGTTACTTGGTTAAAGTACGTGATATCTCAATCTTCTAACTGAGCGACCACAGCCTAAACAAATCAACATGTGGCCAAACTGCTGTCTTGTTCCGTCAGTTTGTTCATTTAGTAATAAGAAACATGCATGGCAAATTGTGGCATTAGCTAGTAGCTGAAATTAAAAAGTATAATATAATAATTTGCCATTTTTTACATTATTATACTCTCGGGTTAATGTGCCAGGAACCTAAAACTGCTCGCTGCACCTTCCATGAGACAGTTACAGTTGCCCACCACACATACTCTCCTGTCCGGTTGACTCGCGGCCTCGCTGCTCTGTGCTGCACCTTGGAAGCATTTCCCCACTTTCTTGTTTGTAGATGAAATAAACTTTGAATCTATTAACTAACAGTTCTTTCTATGTATACTTATATGTATACACGCACATTTGAAAAATTCACTCTGTATATTTATTTTTATTGTAATTCGTTTTTATTTATAAACTCGACATTAAATTTGTTTTATTTCCCGTGTGGAAATATTTTTTATTTATTTGTTTATTTTCAAAGATATCAAACATTTTGCAAGGTTTTAATTGATTAGAAAACATACTTTTTTCAATGAAATAAAGCACTTGGAATACGATTATGTATAATATTATTATATTAGAATAGCATGTAAGAGCATGTAGCGTCCAAAGTTTCTGCTCGACTGGCCTAGTAAAATATTCACTATTTTTGAATTATTGCTTAGTAATTAAAGTGAGTGCTTCTATTTATAGTCTCCATTTTTACTAACCCTGAACTCTCAGCTGTCAAACTGCTTTTTACTTTGTTGACATTGTACCACCTAAACTGCCAGCAAGCAATCTTGCTTAATTTTTGGACTCCACTGCGGCAACGGTGTAAGACTTACGGCAGGTAGAATATGCATGTTAGTGTTCGATATAGTTATGAAGAATAATTATATTTATTCTCTGAATGAAAAAAATCGATCATTAAAAATACACCCTATCTTCATATTATGTCTATATTCATCTCAAGCACTCGTATTATCTGCATATCTAAAAGTGTATGATAAAATTGTATGTTACGCATAAACACTTTTTGTTAGAGAAATGATAAGTTTTATAATGTAGGTATATTTATTTGTAGACATAAATAAATAAAGCGTGTAAAAAGGATCTATCCGCCCCAATTGATCATCGTTTAATAATAATAAAACTTTAGCCGTATTGGGATGGCTCAGAATACTAACTCCAATCGCACGCCGGATGGATGTCGTAAGAGGCAACTAAATCTGGCTCGTTGGTGGTATTGCCCCACGACGTATTATATTGGTAATATTGATTTTAATTGTTAATTAATATCATTATTGCTTCTCCATGGGGTTCACCTGGATAGCTACCACCCTTGAGCATGAGTCAGCCGCCAAACGACTCGTCGTGTTCCGGCTGTGGGCTTGAGAGCCAGTCCTTTATTTTTTCTTCTCTCTTTCTTGGCCGGTAACGCATCAATGATGCCTTTGGTGTTGCTGATGTCCATGGGCGGCGATAGCCACTTACCATCAGGTGGATCGTCAGCTAGTTTGCCGGCTATTTCCATAAATAAACGATTAATGCAACTTGTAGTTTGTCATTACACGTAATATTCATGCACGCATGTGTATGAGTAGAATTTGCATATTTATTTGTTTATAAATATTTACTACCGATGAGGTCAGTGTCCTGACAGATGCGTCACGCTTGTAAATTTTAACATATAAACTTCGTAATTTGTACTGTTCACATTGCAAGATTTATGACCAATGGCCAGCTTTTTCAATACCGACAATTAAACTGCAGTAAACCCGTAAGTTATTTTATCTTGAAAAAGTGTGAGAGAGATCTCAGAGATCTTAGAAATCCTGCCAAAGTTAAAAGATAAAATCTGCGCCGCCTGTGATCAGTGATACAAGTGAAAAATCGACACTTTACAGGAGAATGAAAACAAGTTCAAAAAAATTTAGTTTATCAGCATTCTGGTTACAATGCCCCAGTTAAGATTTATAAGATTCATGTACTGTTTATATTTAACTACGTAATATTACTTATATTATATTCGTTTATATTTATGTGTACCTCATTTCAAAATTGCATTCACAATTACACATCTGGCTGATATTATCTCTCAAGCGTAAAAGTCGGTAAAATACCTTTATGCAGCTCTGAATATTTAATTACTGTAAGTAATGCAACATCAAATACACAAATTTATTTTTTATAAAAATATACTGGGTGGAAGATAAAAACTGTAGTTAGAGGAAAAGTACCCTGAATATTGATGATGGCAAATTTTACAGAAAGAAACATTCATTTATTTTCAAAACTAAGTAAAACGCTCATAAGAAGCTCTTATAGCCCAGCGTCTTGCGTCGATCCTAAGTGATCGACAAAGATAAGCAACAGCGGGGGCGGTCAGTAATTGGATAGGTGACCGCTAGTGGAAAAAAATATCCGTGCTTCGGAGGGCACGTAAAGCTGTCGGCCCCGTTTGTTATCATAAGATAACAATCGTTAAGTCATGTCGGAGGCCCTCGGGCGGTTTGAAAACTTCCGACAGTCGGGTTGGCCACTAACCCCTACACCAATCCACACTGGAGCAGCGTGGTGGAGTATGCACTAGGTCTCCTCAAGAGGAGAGACCCGTGTCCAGTAGTGGTCCAATAATGGGTTGAAGCCAAGTAAAACTGCTTTCAAAGATTTTTGAAAATTCACCTGCTTGAGCCGGGTATCGAACTGGTGAAGTGTCAAAACAAAACACTATGTATTTTTATGATGCCAACCAAAAGGGTCATTCATAAGGATCAATTTCAATGAGACTCTTTTTTATGGATGCACAAATTTATTCTTCGACTTAATTTTGCATCGAGTTATGGTATATATTTAAAATAATATTTTTATTTATTTGGTATATCTTACGCCTATATAAGGGGTTATCCTAATCCTCGAGCGTGGCGTGGCTATACATTTTTTGACTGCCGTAAGTGATTGAAGAATGACTTATGTAACCGTTCATAGATTGCAGTCGCCACTCTGTGCCAGGAGGATTGGTGTCCCCTCGCTACGGCTATGTACGGTTACACTAATTGAACTGTTTTTCCCAGGCAGCCTTAATCATATCTGATGCCTTTTCACCAATCATAACAGCCGGTGCATGTGTGTGAGCTGATATTGCGTTAGGAAGGATACTGGAATCAACTACGCGTAAACGTTTTACTCCGTATACTCGTAGCTCTGGATCCACCACAGCGTAAGGATCGTTTGCTGGTCCCATGCGGCATGTTGAAACTTGGTGGTGTAAGGTGGCTGTAATAGTTCTCAACGCACATTCCCAGTATGCGTCTGAATCGAAAGCTTGATTGCGACAGGTTGTAAACTTCGCTGGATATACCCGGGCTCCTAAACGCTGAAACGGTTCCGTACTTGCAAGAGCCTGTATGAAGCGTATTGATTCTATAAATGTAGCCGTATCGATGGGATCCGTCAAGTAGTTTCCATACATGCGCGGATGACTAAAAGGATTACTGTCTTTCAATTCTAAATATCCAACTGATCTTGGGTGTAGTAACATGGGAAATGCACTCCAAGTTTCTGTGTTATCGATCGAACCATATGCAGTATCGAATAACTCCTCGGTAATCATCATACCACGCCTTACAGATTTGCTTCCACCGCCCCCGTCAGAAACTAAAGAGCCTCCTATACTGATTAGTTCAATGTCTGGTCTCCTCTCCATCATGCTAGATAATGGTGTTTTTATGTATCCGATGGCATCCACAGCTCCAATAGTGGAAGCGGGTGAGTCGCTATATTGTAAATATTGCATAATATTCCTTAGTGTCGTACTTCTGCTCTCAATCAAACTTAAGTTTGTTGCATTTAGTGTGAATATGAGTCCCGGAAATGTTATATGATCATACAGCGTTTGACCAACTGGTAAGTCCTGTACGAGAGGAATACCATGCTTCTGAAGATGTTTCACTGGTCCAATACCAGACAGCATAAGCATTTGCGGTGATGCTATGGGACCTGCAGATAGTATAACTTCTCTACGTGCTTTTACTTCGTATCTGACACGGTTACGTATATATTGAACTCCGTATGCTGTTTTTGTTCCTCTTTCTATTAGAATCTTTGTAACCCTAGTCATTGGCAAAATGTGCAGATTAGTCCTATTTTTGATACCGTGTAAAAAGGCTTTAGCGGCGCTTACTCTTTTACCAGCACGTGTTGTTGACTGCACATACCCAAACCTTAATCCCTCAGGAGCGTTGTAATCGCCTGAAGGATATCCCAGAATTCTACCTGCTTCCAAAAATGCATCTCCTAAAGGAGTCCTGGAATTTAAATATTTTTTTTAAGTAATATCAATTCCGAGGAAAAGCATTTAGTTTTGATAAATGTATGCATTTTGACTTACCGAAGGCTGTACTCTACGTTCATTTCTCCAGCACGACCATGATACGGAGAGTCTTCAAGCCCATTCAGACTCGATCTCTCAGGTCTTTTATAGTATTCAAGGACATCTTTGTAGGACCTGCACAAGGAATATAAATTGAATGTTTGATTGATTTTCTGACTTAAATTATTTAAATAACTAAAATATTCATACTCGTATAATTAAACCATGAAACAAAATTATATTGAAGGACCTCAATTCAGTGATAAGTTTTTAATGATTAAGGTGTGATACATAATGTAGATATAATATTAAAATTGGGCTGTACTGTATTGTGCAAAATTAAGATTAAATAATTGTGTAATTTGTAATTGCGGTAAGTGAAAGCCAAAAACAGTATCCAAGGATGCACAAAGTTAAAACAGTTGAGCAGATTAAATTTTAGACTACATTTATTTATTTAATCTTTATTATACCTACGACAGATGGTATAAAAGGCGAGCTTATAACATAATAACATACATTAACATATGAAAATAATAAAAATAAACAAAAGTTATTTTATTTCGTTTAGGGTAAATCTTAACGAGTATAAGTAATGAAAATGTTGTTATGTTTAGAAAACGTTTAAACCTGTCTCATAAAGTTTATTTGTAGTTCAAAGTTCGCTTACAAAGTGGACATTGTCCTCCAAGTTTATTGGTAAAGGACATAATAATATACGTATTATTATATTAAACTTAATTGTGCAGGATATTTTTTGTTACAGCTAATAATAGTCACCTTGTAATGCTGCTTTAAATTTATTTTTAATATTCAAGAAGTTTATACAATATGTACCTAACTGTTAAGAAATTGAAACTTAAAGTTGTTAAAATACCAGTGCACGGTGCACTGGAGTGCAATCGGCACAAAATACCGCGAGTTAATTAATTGTTTTTCTTTACTACAAGCAATTTTACCATATATTATGATTGCTTCGCTTCAACATATCTGATGGCAGAGAATTAAGACCGGCTCTCTTCCAGTACCAGCCTCCGCAGTAGCCACGGACCTCCCAGTCTTGCTCGTGGTAATAAATGCCTTATAGTAGGCTTCGCTAGCAATAAGTTTTACTACTTGCCCGAAATTTTATCAATTTAAAAGAAATATAAATGTCAAAAATACTTTTTGAATTTATTTTGAGCTTACATTATCCGATTTAGTTGTAGTACCCCAAGGTCCCGTATCTATACTTGAATTAATGTTTCCCAGTTTATAACTCACCATCCATAGTTACCGTCCGCTTCTATTCTATCCCAGTCCTCAGGGTGTCCTCGCGTGTAGATCATATAGTTAATAACACTGGACCCGCCAACCGCTCTACCTCTCGGCCAATAACATTGTTGGTTGATCATACCTGTTAGCAAAAGAATATTTGATGATGATGAGATGATGTATCATCCATACATCCATACATACATTTGTTATTTATTCACGCAAAAACCACTGAACAGATTTTCATGAAATTCAGCACGCAGATAGACCTTGATCTGGAATAACATACCTATGACGACCCGTGTGGCGCAATGGTTACCATGCCGGATCGCCGCGCCAATGGTTATGAGTTCGATTCCCAACGAGGCCGAAATTTGAATGATGACTTTGAATTTTAGATCTCGGTCTGGATGTGTGTTCTTGTCTATGTATGTTGTCCATGGCACCCATGACATAGGGAATCCTAGTGTAGGGCTATGAGTGTGAATCGTTATTATTATTATTATTTAGAAAAGATATTGCACAATCTGATATACCCGAAAATAGTTCCCACCGTGTGCACAGCAACTATTTTGAATCTACAAATAATACTGGGCTAGTGGGATGAAATTTCGACGGAATGGTTTATGGGTTATGGGAAACTATGGACACCTGCCGTTCAGACTGTATAAGAACTGAAAAAATGGCAGGTCGTGACTTGTCGCTCACTAGATAGTAGATGTACCCCCTTAAAGCGGCGCATGCCTGGAGGCAACATTGGCGTGAGTAGCTAGAGGGGTGCGGCACCGTTTTCATCATCTAGGGAGGATTAAACCCCCATGAGCAAGTTTCCTCGTTATTACGCCATTACACACTTTCACCCCCCAGCATATAGCTCTAGCGACTCCACTCTGGCCGGCCGGTTAAGGCAAGCACAGTGGTGTGGGCCTGTTACTTGATCCTCACTTGAAGATAAGAAAAGGTTTAACCCCCGGGAGCACTCGGGTCTATAGTGTTGCTACTCACCACAGCTCGCCACAAGCTGTCCTTTGAGCTTATTGTTATAGGATACTTATTATCCCGGAAAACGCGGGCAAAGCCACAACACAATACACAAATACACAATGCACTGTACAAAATATGGCCGAGTTGAGCATCCTCGGAAGAGGCGCAGGGTTTCTGTTAAACGCTCCGTAAGTAACTGAATAGCATACGAACTCTCCTTGCTCAAGCCTAGTGATAAACCAGCATTGATGATTGATGCTGTTTCATAACCCACATACATGGCTACCTAACTTACTCCTAAAGTTGAGGGTGATATGTTTACGTTTCCATTTGATAAGCAGCTTCATCGCGCTTCCTTATTAGCGTGTAGCGCATCTGTCACGATTGTTATTTATACACAGATATTCTGCTCTGCTCGTCTATCTACTTCATAAGAAATAGCAAGATTTTATTATGCTATTTATTAAAACGATTTATTTTTATTTACAAAAACAGAAACATTACCCATGCAAACATTTGGTTGAGGTTCCATATAGTACGGCCAAGCGTAATCTGTTCTTTGGAAGAAAGGTGCTATAGCTGGTATGTCCGTAGTCAACATTTCGGGTTTGCCAGCTTCTATCACCAGAACTTGGACGTTGGGATCTTCTGTTAAACGAGCAGCTAGTACACATCCAGCAGAGCCGGCTCCTATGATTATGTAGTCGTATTCTGAATACGGAGCCTTGATGCCTGAAACAGTAAGTACATATAGACAATGGTACAGGCACTGCAAGTACCTACTTCTTAATATCTCGTACCATCGAAAATATGGTTTTTGTATTAAGCAGCTTAATTTTGATGGCGTTCTTGCGTATCGGTACCTGCTTATTTACCTACAGAAATTATACACATGTGTGCAAAGGTCGATAATTGGTTAAGCAACGAATTCACCGGCAGAGCACCGAGGTTTTCACTTGTGCACTTGATTTCCGATGTCCATGGCCGTGACTACCATCATGTAGGTCACCTGGTCAGAGGTCAGCGGTCAGAAAGGAGGTCAGACAATCGAAACAGTCACCACTTATTGGTTCTTTTACGTAATAATGTAAAATTTTCATTCTTACCGGCAGGCAAAGGATAAGTATCTCTCAGTATGTCAAAGAGATCAGTTGGAACATCGGGGATATAATTGATCGCAATCGATTTCCGTAGCATGTCAAATATAGAACTTTGAAGGTATGATTGTCTGTTGACTCTCCTTTGGTTGATTGCTCCTGTCGATATCTCATTAAAAATAAACAAGAGATATATAAGGGTTGCCCATGTTGTTGATAATCTGTATATGTACATCTTTTCTGATCAAAAGGTATCTATTGTTCAGCTATAATTTCACTGGAAATAAAAAAAATTACACATTATAACTACCAACTTATATTTACTTTTTATGAAAGTCATCCACTGCCAGTAATCGCTTTTAAAAATCATTTAAACGTTGATGACACAACGTCATTTTATCCGTCACGGGATGAAATATAGTAAAACATAATTTCCGTATGCGAAGCTGCGGACAACAGCTAGTTCTCGTATAAGTTTTATTGATAACATTATTCGATTTTGGTTGTAGACCACAATCACCAATTCGCACTGGAGCAGCATGGTGAAAAATGCTCTAGACCTCCTCAAGAGGAGAGACCCGTGCTCCGACCAGAGTGACCCGAAGCAAATTCAATAGAACAGTAATAAAAATTTACATGTAATGAAAACTTATGAAAAATGATGATGACAATTATGTATGTTATGTCTGAAACACTTGATTAGCAATTGTTTCGGTTGCGGGATCCTAAATAGGATTCCAGAGGCGTAAGGTGGGTTAATTGGGCATAAATAAACTGCAAAGTTCCAATCAATCCTATCAAATTAAATGTCACGTTAATATAGAATGAAGGCCGATCGTTTCATCATGATAGGCAAAGTTAAAATTGCAAAGCTAAATGACATGAAGTGTATTACTTAACAATGCAACTGTAACAATTTTATTTGTACTATGAAAGTATTCGAACAACCAGTTAACCTCCTTGTACGAGGTTACCGTAACACGTGGACATCTACAACTTGACACTTTAAATTTGACTCTGTAGCTGAGTTTAAAACACGCATTATCAATGTATTATACAATAAACTGAAATCAATGATCTTAGAAATTCCTAATTTAATAATAATAATTTAATTATCTTATCATTAACTGCAATAATGCTTTTTTCAGTTACGTACCTTTAGGATCAAAAAATAAAACCGTGCCGTGGTCAGATTGCACAATTTTGCGGTTTATGTTTATCAAAAACGACTTGTAAATAGAAGGAATAAGGCACATAACAAAAACGAGACTAGCATGCGCTACTCTCGTTACTTTCTACCTATATTTAATAAAAATATGGAAATACATGTCATAATACCACTGTAGATATATCTGTAGGTGAGAAGTTTTACTTCTTTGGCATGAAAAAAACAATGAAAAAAAAGTAAAAAAAAAAACATTTCAAAAAAAATTCAAAAATCGACATTAAAAAAATCAAATATAAATTTTCACAAAAAATATTCAAAAAAAATTTAAAAAAATTAAAAAGAAAAATCTAAAAAGAAATATATTTTTTTTCAAAAAAACATTATTAAAAAAACAATTAAAAAGGAAAACAATATTGAAAAACAATATTCCAGCAATATAAAAAATAATATAATAAAAATAGTAATAATCATTTTTTCAAAACGAACGTTTTTAAACACGCGCGTGACGTTTTTCGTCACCGTAATTTTTGTGTTACAAGTTTTAAAATTTCACTCTCATCATTTTTTCCATTTATTTCATAACGCGCCTAAAGAAGTTCTCGTGGATCGTGCATGCGCACCGGACGCATCCATGCACTACGTTTATTAAATTAATCAGTGACAAAGACAAAGTTATAAGTTAGAAGAAGACAACTACGTTATATCAGTGTCATTAAAGCGCGAGCGCAGGTATAGCTCCGCCTCCGCACCCCCTACCTTTGGACCGCCCATTAGTTGTGAGTCACACGAACCATACCGGAGGCAAGCGCATAGATAAAATAGGCCTATTTAGATTGCAATAAAAATGCCGCGTACGCCGCCAACGGTTAAACTCATGAGCTACGGATCTGAACCAAATGTGGCAAAGCCGAAAGAAAATTGCCGAAATATAGAATATTGGATCGATAGGCGACAAACTAAGAAGAAGCGAAGGGACGATGACACCGATAGTGATACTTGTTCAAATCCATCAAAGAAACACCAAACAACTGGCTGTAATGCAGACACGGTGAACGAAAGTCTTAGTGCGTTGAGTCGGCAAATGGAGAATATTACTAAATTACTGAGTACGATGAAGGAAGAACAAAATGCTCGTTTTTACGAACTAAAGAACGAGATTAATGATATTAAAAAAGATAATGTGGAAATTGAAAGATCTTTAGACTATTTAGGGAAAAAGTTTAAGGAAATGGAGGATCATAAGAAAGAAATGAGAGAAGTCGTGAAAAAGCAAGAAAATCGGGTGATAGACATAATTAATAAGAATATATTTTTTGAGAAAACTAATAAAGCATTAGAGGAGAGAATAATGAGACTGGAACAAAAAGAGCTGGAGTTGCAGATAGAAATACAGAATGTACAAAAAATTGATGGAGAGAATCTGTTGGCTACCGTCAGTAAAATCGCAGAGGAGTTAAGATTGAAGACTGAGGATATACAAAAAGTCTGGAGAATGCCTGGGGATAGCAACAAAACTCCGCGTCCGCTAGTTGTCTCTTTACGTTCCCGAGAGGCGCGATTGGAGTGGTTAAAAAACAAAAAAAACACAATTACTAATGACACGCTATTCAAGAATGGTAACAATACTCGCATCTATTTCAATGAGCACATAACCCGTCATATAAGACAACTCTTCTGGAATGCGAAATACAAACTAAAGGAAACATATAAATTTATATGGATACAAAACGGGAAAATCCTAATTAAGAAAAATGAAAATGAAAGTAAAATACATCAAATCTCCTTTGAAAGTGACATTGAAGACTTGTTGCAAAAAAAGGAAGTGCAATAAAAAGCAAAAGTTTATAAGTACCACTTTCACAAATCATTAAACCACTTTTGTATTAATTCGTATATATACACATATACATACAACGTTGATATAAATACATATACATACATAAAAATAGTATAAATGTCATCAAACTTCATTCCGCAACATAATATACAAGACACAGACTTCTGTACATATTCAGAGTTACAGACCTGGTATGACTCAATAAATAAACAAGCTGAGTACTTACAAATAATTCATATAAACATTTGTTCTCTACGAAAAAACTTTAGCGAACTACAAGTGCTACTAAAAGAATGCCTTCACAGCTTAGATGTTATATGCTTAACCGAAATAAATATAAAACAAGAAGAGATTTATAGATATAGCCTACCACAATTTAATATGTTTACATGGGTACGAGCAGACAGACGCGGTGGCGGAATTATGGTTTACGTAAAAAATAAATACACATTTACGGAGCGAGAGGTGAGCACAATGCACTGTGAGATATTAGTCGGCGAATTAAAGCAAGATAACTGGAACCTGCACTTGTTTGTCATATACAGGCCACCTGATACAAATAAAGCAAGATTTATATCGGAACTAAAAAACTTGATGTACAACGTGCCAAGAAGGAGTAATCTACTCATCATCGGTGATATGAACATTAATATAATGTTACAGGAATTAGATACAAATTCGAATCACTATCTTAACGTTATGTGTGAGCTAGGACTACAGTGTTGTGTTCGTGAAGTGACGCGGGAAAGTGTAACAGCTGGGCGGCGCGTTGCGTCGTGCATCGACCACATCTTCTTGCGGACTGAGCGTGCGAGTACAATTCAACCATACATTGTAACAAATAGGGTCGCAGACCATTACATAACCGGTCTATCATTAGACTTACAGATAAGTTCAGTAGAAAGTGTTCCCCTAAATTACTACAATAACAAACTAATTGTAAAAAGATTAAGAGAACATGATTGGCGCAAACTATTAAATATACAGGATCCAAAAATAATATATACTAATATTGTACAAGTTTTTCAAGACATCTATAATGCATGTACCTTCCATCGTACACACAGCGACACACGGGAGTCGCAAGTATGGATAACTAAACATTTGCATAATATGATAATTAAAAAAGATTCTTTATTTAGAAAGTGGAAAGCACAACCGAAGAACAATAGTTATCGGCTTGAATATACTAAGCAAAGAAACTATACAAACAAACTTATTAATCGCGCTAGGAATCTTGAAAGAAAGCGTAATATACAGAACTGTAACGGAGACATGCGTAAGATTTGGAATAATTTGAATAATTGGTTAGGGCGTAATAAGTTGTCGGTAGATAGTGTAGTTGAAAGGTACATGGTGAAAAATAAAAATAAAAAAGAAATAAGTGATGGTTTTTGTTACACTTTTACGAGGGAAATAGAAGAAATTAAAAGTCAACACCAATGTGAGAATTTATTTTTGGATCGAAAATCTTATGTGCAAGAAAGCAACGTCAGTTTCAGATTTAAACCAGTTACACCAACACAAGTAGTTCAGGTAATCGAAAAACTAGATGATGGTAAAACGCCTGGGTCAGACGCCATCAGAGTTAGAGATCTTAAGGAAATAAAAAATGAGATTGCGCCAGTCATAGCTCAATTTATAAATTTAAGTATTCAGATGGGGTCGTATCCGGAAGAACTAAAAATATCCATTATAAGACCTATCTATAAACAGGGTTCACATGAAGAATATACAAATTATAGACCAATAGCAATATTAAATGTTTTAAATAAAATAGTAGAGAAGATTATTGTTGGCCAAATCACATCTTTCCTGGAATCCAATACTATAATTACTGATGTTCAACATGGTTTTCGCCCCAACAGAAGTACGGCTACGGCCCTATCCAAGTTTGTAGATAATGTCAATAGCTCACTAAATGAAAAACATATTGTATTTGCCGTATTCATCGACTTTAAAAAAGCTTTTGACACACTGGATCATAGGGGCTTACTGCAATCCATGCATGAATGTGGTATAAGGGGGCCCATGAATGCATGGTTTAAAGAATATCTAGCAGGAAGACAACTTAAAGTACGTATTTGCGGGACAGACAGTAAAACTGGTGATGTAAAGTCTGGGGTACCTACTGGCTCTGTATATGGACCTGTCGGATACATAATGCATGTGAACACCATGCCTAATGTTATTAAAAAATGTAAAGCCTATATGTATGCGGATGACACATGCATTGTGTATAGCGACAGGGACCAGAGCGTAATCCAGCGGGTATTACAGGAAGACTTTGACAGCGTTGTTAAATGGGCTCATGATAATGGGATTATTATTAATTTCAATAAGACTAAATGTATGGCTATAACATCACCCTATAATAAAACAATGAACATAAATATTAAAATAAAAGGACACACATATGACTGTTTACACAATAGTAATATGGGTTATTGTGACTGTAACTATCTTGAAACAGTTTCTAATTACAAATATTTGGGACTAACTGTTGATAATAACTTTAAATGGAATATACATATTGATAACGTATGTAACAAACTAAGATCTATACTATGTAAAATGAAACATTTGGAACTGATGGTCAACAGGAGCTTATTGTATTTACTGTACTATACATTGGCTGACGCAGTGATATCCTACGGCTTGGGAGCATATGGCTTAACTTTCCCTATCCACCTAAATAAGATAAAAAATATACAAATGAGATTTCTAAAACTTTTAGTAGATAAAAATATCAAAAACTCACTTGACAGAGATTACGAGAAACTATTTAAAATATGTAAAGTCTTACCAATAGAGTATAAAGTTAAAATGAATATACTAATAGAGCAGCAAAACTTGACTTTTTATAAAACTAACAGAAAATACAATAACCCAAAACGTACAGTAAATAGAATTAGACCTAGACTAACAGTCCCAAAGGTAAATAATTATTATGGGAAAAGAGAGAGGCGATGGGTAACGCCGATCTTTTTAAATGAACTACCACAAGATATCTTGGATTGTCATAATACGGTTAGTAGGTTTAAGCTTAAAGCTATGTTACGTAAGCACTATTTGTCGCTGTGTCCGTAATCCAACAGGTCCTAACCAGCTGGACCACGCACACAACGACAACCGCTAGTTAAAGGCCATTGTATGTATAGATATGGACATAGACTTAGCGTTATTAATAATGTTACCTCCACGAGAACCGCTGCCGACAAACTGCTCTGTAGTTTGGCAGAAATGTACGCTGAATAATGTTTGCAATTCGTTAATAAATAAATTAAAAAAAAAAAAAAAAAAAAGTATAACTTCAAATAAGTGAATCTATTTGTATTTGATTAGTTTTGGTTTGCCACTTACCATCAATTGGAATTAAAGTAACTTTTGTTTAATGAAATAAATGAGATCAGGGTTACCATAATCATTTCACAATTTTATAATATTAGTCACAGATTATTAAATTTGGAGTCGGTCCGTCAACTACAAGTTTTTGACATGCCTTCAAGAACTAGAAAAGGACTGACTTGGAGCAGCTGTACCTATTTTTTTTTAATTTATTTAACTTTTTGTACCATACATTTGTATAATAGCAAAGGCGGACTTAATGCTAAAAGCATTCTCTCCCAGTCAACTTAATTCAGTCAAAGCTAAGAACACTCCATGACTCAATCTTCCAAACAAAAGAAAACTAAATTGAGAAGGTTCATTCCTTTAGGATCTATGATGCCACATACCGACATACAAGTACACACAATATGTTAACTCCTCTTTTTGCGTGTAGGGTAAAATACGGAGTCTGCATACACATACTATCTTAGTTATAAATACACTAAATATCCTTCTAACAAAAGTTGCTTGAAAACAAGTTCCATAAAGCCGATGAAGTAGAGCCAACTTTGATTGCATAATGCATACATGCGTTGGAGGGAAATGCATTCCAAGAAATCCGCCATTCTTTGGGTTCATTTTTGAACAATCCGCAAAGTAGATTGACATAAATAATGTCATGCCTCTTAGGTATTATTAAGAACTAGCGCGACTCCGCGAAATTCGTATCGCGTTTTTTTCTAAAACTATTATTTTTTTCTAAACTAAAAGTAGCCTAAGTTACTCCTTGTTACATCAACTATCTGCCAGTGAAAGTCCCGTAAAGTCGATCCAGCCATATCAGAGATTAGCCGATACAAACAGACAGACAGACAAAAATTGTAAAAAATGTTGTTTTGGTGTATGTACCGTGTATACATCCAAATGCACTTACAATTAAGAAAAAGCGGTTATTTTAACACCACAAACAGACACTCAATTTGATTTATTTGTATACTCGTGCATGTGAAAATTACCTTTAAGGCCAATTTGTTGGAATCAAAACAAAGAAGTATCGCCTTTAATCTTCAGTATTATAATAAGACACACGTATGTTCTTATAATATGTACGTACCTATCAATTGGTCCTGCTGTTGATCTACTCCACGTAGGTGTATTTTGTGTCAAAAATGTCATCTGGTTCCATTTAGTTCTTCACGGCAATTATACTTTTCAATTACATATATCTTAGGTTTTAGTACTTAACTAACACATGCACTGTCAAATGCTGCCGTTAAAGCAGTGACCGATTGAAGAACGGACACGAGATATTTTTAAAAATGGTTGTGTAACAACCACGCAGCAAGTGTAACAGTAAAGAAATCCAGTTAGCGCCGGTGCACACATTGGCGAATTACCTTGATTATACATTCCTTCCGAGAATGTGTCAATCTCAGGGTAGTAAATATCCTTGACCGGAACACCCTATACCCAGATTTTGAAAATGTCTTAAATACTCCTTTTATAGGAGTTGTTTCAGGTTTTTTATCCAGTCTTTATTACTTAAATTTGACTTTCACAATGAACTCTACATATTCGTATATTTTATTGAAAGTAAAATTGATTACTTTCCACGATTTTTACCACAGAATCGTTGTCTTCGCACACACTTCACTTGCAACAGTCACATAACCACTGCTCGAAGACAAGTTTCGGCCTTTCCTTTTCCCTACATTTCACTACATCACGCCTTTTATACTCTGTACAATACCCGGCACTGGGGAACAAACGTGGGCTCTCCTGTCTGCATAATACTGAATATAAAATTTAATTGAAAACTATTAACAGACATTCTATCATTGACACACACATCTGCTCAAAAAAGACCATGGATGTTGTGATATGAGCAGCTTCAACCCATTAACTTGATGACTGTTATCTTATGATAACAACCAGGACCGACGACTTTACGTGCCCTCAGAAGCACGGAAATGCTCAAAAATGTTTTGGCACTAGCGGTCACCCATCCAACTACCGACCGCGCCCGCTGTTGCTTAACTTTATCGATCACTTAGGATCGGCGCAAGCCGCCGGGATATGAGCGCTTATAAAATGATTGCCACTAACGATCACCCATCTAACTACGAACCGCGTCGCTGTTGCTTAACTCGACCAATCACTTAGGATCAAGACAAGCCGCCGAGCTATGTGATACCTATCACTGCGGCTGCATAAATAATAAAGTACTTGATGGATTGATATTAAATGTTTATGCGAAGTAACGTTTTAATAGTAGCGTGTATAATACAATAAGTGCACAATGCACATGGATTTTAGATTTAGCATTGTCTAAGATAGTTACAGTGATATATATTTTATCTCATTGTGTTACAGGTACGTGGCATAAGAAGCAGTGTACGCAGTCACGCAGTAACTTGTCTTCGTAAGTCTACGCTGGGGTCCATATATCTACGACAAAATTAAAGAATATTAAATCTGGTGTGGGTTGCCATTATAGCCATTGTAATGAGCCTTCTATGGCTGATTTATATGTATGTGTGAGTGTATGTAATGATATAAATATATTTCAGGGTCAGTTTAGACGTTTTCTGTAAACTATGAGTTTAATCCCGGATAATTTTATGTGAGCGAACAATGCGATATATGAAATAGTCTCCTTATTTTTATTAAAAATAAAAATCAAAGAAATCGCCCTCACTTTGCTTCGGGAAAAATAGTAAAAAAAAAATAATAATATAGCCTATGTCACCAGGGGATAGTGTAGCTTCCCAACAGTGAAAGAATTTTTTAAATGGGTTCGGTAGTTTCGGAGTCTATTCAATGCAAACAAACAATCAAATCTTTCCTCTTTATTATAAGTAGTAAGTAAGTATAGATTAAACATATAAATAAAATAAGTGGACCTCCAAGGGCTGATGGATGGATGGATGGATAAATAAAATAATGAGTGAAACTATGAAAGGATCTTGTAACTTCCTTGTTGGGGGAGGAAACGATGGTAAGTAAAATGAATTTGTTGTACTCGTATACGTTGTATTTAATCACATAGTCGATAACAGTCTACGAGGCGAACGCCTTAGCGTTAGAGGTAGCAAAGGTGTAAAGTATTCAAATTGCTATTAGTTTAAAATGTTAACATGAACAATTGCTGCTGGATAAATGAAGTTCTATTAAAATACCTAGAATTTTGTATACGAATGTAATAATAATAATAATCTTTATTTTACACAAATCATAGGTATTACATTTTAGGGAACATACCAAAACCACGTGCCTCATTTAGGGGGGGAGGGGGGTCTTCAAAACACCACGATTGGTCACAGAGGGGAGGGGGGGGTTTAGGTTTTTGTCACGTAGTCGATATTTTAGCAACCATTGCGCCACAAAGTCGTCAAATTATTATTTTTTAACTCTGTTTTTGCAAAAAAGTATTGAAAACCGCATTTATCAGTTACCACGTGAAAACTAGGGGGAGGGGGGGGGTCTTCTCATATACTACGGATGGTCACGAAGGGGGGGGAGGGGGGTAAAAAGTTGGAAAAAATGGGTTACGTGGTTTTGGTATGTTCCCTTACATGGTAAGTAGACTTAAGAATTATGCGGCGGACATTACATATCTACTTTATTTTATCATTACCATTACATTACATTATCATTACATATCTAATTTATTTTATAAGCAATGATAGACCAGTATGTCATACGTTGGTATTGCTAAGAAATGATATTAAACTATCTACAGCTTTTCGTCTTCATTCACTTAGTGCTTAAACTTTGACGACTGGAATATTCTTTAGGTGATAACCTGGCTGGGTGCCCTTAATGTCATCGTGTTTATATATAGTTATATTTTCTGTTTGAGGACATCTGTAGATAACTTTGCCATAAAGTGCCGCTAACTCCTAAAGGAGTTAACGGCACTAACTATAAATAGTGTTCTCTCAATCAAATTACGTTGCTATTGAGTTTGATTATGGATACACAATTTCTTTCGTATTTTCTTTGTTAGAATAATAATTGGTTTTCTCTGATTATAGTAATAGATAAGTGGTTGAACTATCACATTTTCTTCGCTGATATGGTTCATTTATTACAAGTTTTCTGCCCGTGGCTTTTCCAGCGTTTTCCAGGATATTAACTGCCCTATATGTTATTCCAGACATCTGCCCGTGTGCAAAATTTAATGAAAATCCGTTCTGTAGTTATTGCGCGAAAGAGTAAGAAAAATCCATACATTCTCACAAACAACCTTTCACATTTATAATATTAGTAGGATATTAGTAGGAAGTAGGACGCTTGACATGCTCTTAATAGGAATGTTGACTAATTTTAGGATTCAATTTTATTTTCAAGATAGAACCTCAATATTCACGAAAAAATATTATAAAAACAATATCTTCAAATTCCAACGTCAACGTCAATATCCGATATTCAATACTCTGTCTACTGAATATAAATTAGGAACAATGACGTCATATTCTCTAAATGGCGTTTGAGGTCACGTGACAGTGAGTACAATTTTTAACATTTTAAATTAATGATATTTAATTTATTGTGATTGATTTCGATGAAATAATCATATTTTAGGCCTTTAAATGTTACCACTAATACTTTAGACATAAATTTATATTAATTTATAATTAGTGTCAACATCCCTATTCTTTAAGGTGTAAGAAGCTCATACAACTTTGAGTCCAAACCTACCCCTCTCCTCCCTGATGCAGACTGCAATTTGTTTTTTTCTAAATGGACTTTTGGCCCTAGCGGCCTTCACAGCTTCATGCGAGCACGCCCTGCTAAACAAACGAAGTCGCTATAGCGCTATGGCGCTATGCTTTTTCGCCTTTGTAGTCTCTCTAATATGCTAATCGGAAGGTGCACAAAAAAAACAAATTCATTTGTTCAAATTATGTTTTTATTCAGTATTGTTGACTCGTCTCGTCATACTATTCTTACAGTAGCTATTTATTTCAGCATAGCGCAGTGGTCCAAAACTCTACTTTCAGCAGGATTGTCGATCGACGTTCCCCTATGATTCACCTTCGACCTGGTCACGCTTCAAGAGTATCATAGTCGCCCAGATTACATAGTCGTAGATAGAAATATTACTCCAGATTCGGTTGATCAGGATGATTTTATTAAACTCCTCCAGGACACGAGCAAGACGAGCGCTAGCGTTAAATGTAAAGATAGTTTTTATGGCGATAAACACTTACCATCATCGCATACTTTATATTTGATTGTTTTCTAGCTATTAATGAAACAAGTATTTTTATTATTTTATGATAAGAGTATTTTTTATTTTCTGTTTAACTTTGGATCTCCATGATTAATAATATTAAATTTAAATTAAACAAAAACCCCGACAGTTTTATTTATACTAAAGATAGCTAAGAACACTCTCGATTAAGTCACCTTTCATACAAAAATAACTACTGGAAGCTTCGATGCCACAGAAAGACATACAGATACACATATACACAGACACGTCAAACTTATAATACGCCTCTTTTATCTTCGGGGTTAAAAAAAGGCAAAAGTGTGAACCTTAATCTTTGATTTATATTATGTCCAAATAGAGGCAAAGATTGAGAAAGTAATAAAACTAACTTAAAGTAATCAAAGTTTTCTGTGTTTGCTGCAGCATAATAAATGGAATAATGTTTCTGATAAAATTTTTGAACATGTTCTCAGAATCCCATAATTTCCATTTTGTATTTCCATGAAAATAGTGGGATACACCAAACAAATCCAGGAAATCCTATGTCATCAGATTCCTACCTCATACGCGTTATGACTTCCGTCATTATCGTCAGGAGTATATCTAAAATTACATAGGTGCGATCAAGGGCCAATGCTTGAAATTGTCAAAATATTGTATTTGCATTATCATGAGTGTCTTTTTTTATTGAGTTATTTGTTGCTATTTGGTGAAGCTGATGTATTCGACAAGTAGAAGTCAAAATTTATTTGTTAGAAGCATCATTTGAGGGGATGAATATACAAACATGCTATAACATATAGATCTTTATTTTGCACTCAATGTATAAATATTGTATAACTTGACCTAGTTATCCCACCTTAAACAATTATGAAACGTGCCAATTACCGTGTTCCTTATAATCCCTTTAAATCAATTTCAATCTGAGAACCTTTGTTACTGCTTTAATTTCCTAGTTAAAGAGTTTGTGAATCTAAAATTTAAAAAATGCGGCACTGACCGAAATTCAATTCACTTTTAGTTTAGTTTATTACGTTGATTTTATCAAAATATCTCCAATAACGTGCTAATATTAAGATTTTCGCTACTTTTTAGATTAAAGTGGATTAATATTTTGGGTTTAATCATCCCAAATATCGGTAGGTTTTGTATGTACTGTTTTTACACAGATGTGAATAATTTATTGACTAACTAGTTATTATAGCTATTCGTTGGCCAGTTACACTTTATATTCGCTCCTCATTCGAAAATAATCATCTATAGCGACACTTGTTGATTATTTTTTGATTAATTGTTATGATTGATTATTTACCATTTTTTGAGTACAAGTAAATACTCGTACCTGCAGTAGATATTCCGAGATATCTTGTTCTTTCTTTCTAATATCGTTTATGTTTACTTAACAATCTTTTGATAGTAACCTACTTAGGTACACTTTTGTAGTCTCGTCCCTATTGTTTAGTGAACCCTTCACCATTTTAAACTTTAGTTCAATCTCAGAAGTATCTCATACCTACAACCATGATACAAATCTATATACAATATATAAAACACAAAAATGTGCGGATGTCCTTTATAGACTCTGAAACCATCCAACCGATGTGAGCCAAGCTGGTTGCATTTGAAAGACGATAATGCGAAGATGGTTTGAGACCACTAAAACAATGCATTAGGCACATTCGGTTCATTCATGAAGTTGATTTTCGATGATACCCATAAATTTTTTTTGCGGTTAGCACACACCGGTTATCCACTAGTTAATAATATTTATATATATTTCGATTCTATTATTTCAAGACGCAAGGCGTAAAGCAATTTTTAGAGCAGAAATTGATTATTTGACATATTTAATATACGCTATGAGCAAATCTGTATAATCAGTTCTAGCTATAAAATCGCTACTACGAGTATAAATATTTGTGAATTTTTAACGATATATTTTAGGGCTGTTGATTTTGAACTTTATTTTAAGGGTTTGTTTAATACTTAGAAAACAAATTAAAAGCCAAATTAATTCATAAATAAGTCATTTTGTGTTACAGGAGATAAATTTACAAAATTTTTCTAACACATAATTATACCCAGTCTTAATAGTGTCATAATACTTAATAACATTCTAAGATCGGAATTCAATAATCCCTGATATCCCTTTTGAGGGCTTATTTTCTAAAAACTAATTTGTTCAGCTCATTGCTTATTTATCTCTAAAAGGAACTTATTGTTCAAGTTTCAGTAGTTCAGACTCTGCACATATAAATAATCAGAACATTTGCTTTAGATGGAATATAACAATAAAACGGTTGATTCTTTAAACACAAATAATAGGGCTTTATACCAGATTCAAAACCTGTTGTGTCACCTTAAAAGTGCACGTATTTAAACATCAATGCGTGTACTTATATGCACGTAAGAAATTATACTTCTCTAATAACAGTAATAACTCTATTTTACGATACTCAATTACTTCTTACAACACTGTATTTATAGTATTATCGTTTATTGGTGTCAGTTGTTACATTTAGTAAAGGAGACTAAGCACGACATTTAATATAGTATTATATGTGCCATATATAACAGAGATTTGTTAACTACTTTCATAACGGCAATTTTCAATTTTGTCCTCTGCTAAAAGTCCCAAAAGAAGTATAATTTCCATAAATGTAGCCTGTATAAATCTCTTTAAAACCTCCTTAGGGGTAATTAATTTTTTAATCTAAATTTTAAATGAGTATCAAGTTCTGTCAAAAAAACTTGTACATATTATTATATTAAATTCATAAATCTAGTTTCGTTACATTATGTTCCTTTGTTCATTGTCAGTCAAAAGTTTACTTCTTTGTATTGCATGAATATTTTGGTGCTTAGAATAATTTAAGTCTTAAATATTTTTAATTTTTTTTTCAATTTAATTATTTAATTTAATTATTATATTATACAA
This sequence comes from Thymelicus lineola, assembly GCA_963932265.1. NCBI lineage: Eukaryota > Metazoa > Arthropoda > Insecta > Lepidoptera > Hesperiidae > Thymelicus > Thymelicus lineola. The sequence continues at coordinate 4,801,816 of OZ010681.1, read as the reverse complement.
TAGTTGATATGGTCATGAATATAAGTAGTATTCATTTAATAATTTGGTTTATAAATATTATTACTATAAATATACAATATCACCAATTTTATCCGCGTATCGCTAAAAAGTTTATAATTTTTAATAAAATGTTTGGATACTATCTTAAATCTAATTATAAAACTATTTTCATGTACTAGGTAAAAATTCATAAAAGACATGCCCCTTAACGTAAAAAGTCTTGAAATACAATATTGCATACTTTAAATCACAGTTTTGCTTTTAATATATACTTAATTCTAATTTTTATCTTTTCTTGCCCCAGTCTTCTTTGATCATATCGGCTCCTTTTTCAGCAATCATATAAACAGGAGCATTTGTATGACTCGAAACTATCTCTGGCATTACACTTGCGTCAATTACTCTTAATTTTCCTATTCCGTGTACCTTGAGTCTTGGGTCTACCACAGTTGATGGGTCTTCTTCGACGCCCATTTTACAGGTACCGCTTTGATGGTAGATTGTAAATGTGAACATCTGTGCTTGACAAGCGAAATAGTCATCACTACCAAAAGGTCCGTATTTTAAGCAGTCTGGAATCGGAACATCATATATTTTGGTTCCTAGTTTTTTCATCGCTGGTTGTCTTGTTATTTCTATTGCTACCTTTATTCCTTCAACGATTTTTTTCAAATCCTCGGGATATTCGAAGTAGTTTGGAATCAATGTTGGATGAATTTTGGGACTTCTGCTTTGGAGTAATACTCTGCCCTTTGATTTGGGTCTCATTAACATTGGAAAAACCATGAACGTTTCGGTTTTACCTAAGGGAGCATAAGTTTCTGAGTATATTTGTTCATCAAAACCAAAATTTCGATGAAGCAATGGATCTGCATTAAGTCCACCGCTAATAAATAACAATTCCATATCCGGCCATCCAGTTGTATTAAATTTATTTTTCAACTCCATAAAAACCAGTGCTTCGCATCCACCGGGAATCGATAATGGTCCTTTATGTGACCTCATCCACTTGAATACCAAATCTAAATGATTTAATATATATTCAGTACTTAAGGAGAAATTTTGTTGTTTAACGATAAACTGCAGACCGCCGGCAGCGATATGATCCATTAAATTGTAACCAACTGGTAAATCTTTTACAACAGGTATACCCATATCTTGTAAATGGCTTCTAGGGCCAATACCTGATAACATAAGTAACTGAGGGCTATTTATTGCTCCAGCAGAAACGATCACTTCTTTCTTTGCTAGTATTTTATATTTACGGCCCCGTTTTTCTAATTCAACACCTATAACTTTCGTTTTCGTATTGTCCAAAAGAAGTTTGGTGACCATACTTGTTTTTGTTACATGCAGATTGTTTCGTTTGTTAATAGGATGCAGGTAAGCCCTACTAGAACTGTGTCGAGTACCGTTTTTCATGGACAGTTGTAAGAATGAAACGCCTGACGAATTAGCTCCATTATGATCTCCGTAATTGAAACCTAATTCTTGTGCAGCCTTGACCCATGCTTTGCCTTTTGTGGTACGGAATGGAGCATGCTCAACGTTTAAATGTCCTTTATGACCGTGGTATTTAGGATCATCAAAAGATGGAATGTTAAAATTTTCAACCTTCTTGAAATACGGTAATACGTCGTCCCATCCCCAACCTGTGTTGCCCATTTGTTCCCAATTGTTATAATCTGCTGGTGATCCCCGAGTGTATATCATGTAATTAAGCACACTTGATCCTCCAACAACTTTTCCTCTTGGCCAGTTACACTGTTGATTTTCAAAACCAGCACAATATTTGCTGGATGGCTTAGTTTTGTATTTCCAATTTGCCGGTGTGAACTGTAAGTAGTTGGCAAGTATTGGAATATCCATTACAAAGTTTTCGCTAACCCCAGCTTCGATAAGTAATACTTTCCATTCTGGGATTTCGGTTAATCGATTAGCAATTACACAACCGGCTGTTCCTGCGCCTACAACAATGAAATCATATTCTGAGAGTAAATTCGATCGATCAGGTGGTTCTTGGTCAAGCTGTTGTGTGCCTTCTTGAAGGAACTGCATTAAAGATGTAAAGGGGTTTGCGACTTGTGTCTCTGTGTGAACTATGACGCTGAACAGTACCCATACCGCCGCCGCTAATGCAGAGGCTCGGTACTGGCGATGCATCTGTAACGAAAACAATCAGTACTTAAGTCAATGTAAAAAAAAATTAAATAAGTGATATATATGTATAGTCTTAAAAGATTTAATATTGAATTATGGTGCTGACTGATTTTTAGGTAATTTTAATTAAGTCAAATAAAAAAATAAAGACGTATCATGTGGAACACTATGTGGGCAATAATGTGACAATCATGATTTTGGACTATTGGTGTATTCATTTTTTTTTAATAATAATAATGGCATAATGTCTTAACTTAACAAAAAAAGTATTTAAATTTAAAAAAATAGTAGAGAACTATTAATAAAATTTGAATTAAAACTCCGTTTCAAAAACATTTTTATCAATAAAAATATTGTTATCTCTTAATTTTCTGTTAACAATAGCCTAAATAACGAAATGGTTAGACAGTAGACGATTTCTCCCATTTCACTCATGCCGCAAGCCTCGATAAGGAACTTTATACCAAAATTAAATTGTTTATGTTCAAATACTACTCGTAATTTACGAGCATTTATTTATAATTTAAACTTAAGAATTCCACCAATATACTAACTAAATATAATTACGAAACGGAAGCCCATTCGTGACTATAGGTTATTTGCCGGTAAAATCTAACCTAGACCCTATCAGTAATATTTATTTTCATGACTGTATGCCTCCTTAATATTATGTAATCGCGTACGACGTTGTATACAGCAAACGACAGTAATTGACCAATTATATGCTAAACAATTGTTGAACACAAAGTAGATAGTTATTACCGCAAAAGATATTGTGCTTTGAATATCTATACATAAGATATTATAAAATGAAGTCCCCTGGCCGCGTTGTCTGTCTGTATGAACGCGATAAACTCAAAAATTACCGAACAGATTTTTGTACGGTTTTCACCAATATAAAGTGTGATTCCTGAGGAACGTTTAGGTGAAAGAAAGAAAGAAAGAAAGAAATTATTTATTCTGTTAAGCACTGCAACAAGTTACAAATTGAATCTTAATAAACATTCATATAATTACTATAAGTTGCTACAAACACATAACCTGCTGCAGCACTGCTTAACAAAAAAGGTACGCACTCAGCATAAATGCTGCGGTGAACCACGGCTACTGAACGGTGTATATTCATTTTTCATCATAGTTTAAAATCGGAACCCTTATAGTTCTGTCATGTCCGTCCATCCGTCTATCCGAAACAAAGCGCCGAGACCCGTACGTTGATTATGTAATTACCGTTATTTTTCTATTTTATTTATTTTTTCCGTTTTTTAAGACCATAGAATTCTCGTAGGGTTTCCTGTAATATTTAAGTAAAGAACTATTACGTGTATTTTTACAAAATTCTAGCGTCAGTAGTTAAGGTAAATTTTTGGCTTTAATTTTCGTTCTTTCTTGAATAATTTTAAAACTATACATTGTAGAACTATAACAAGAACATATCTGAGATCCTTACAATAAGCCCTTTTATTTGATATACCACACGATACAGTTTTTGTTGAATTTTGATTTCGTTATTTTTTTTTTCAAAATTCAGTTGTGTACTTTTGTTGGTATGATGACGAGATGTCTGTTGATACGACGTCAAGCTTTATATCTTTCTTTTTATTAATGCAAAAGTAAATTGATTATTTGATGTGGTGCTGATGATTATTATTTGTTGATTGAATTGAAAAATGAATAAACCACGCTGCGGACTAATGAGTCATATGTAGGGTTCTATCTTGTTATGTTATGAGATAAATTGTTTAACCAGTATGCTTAGTTTACTTCCTATTAAGCTTGGCTTGATATGAGCTCTTTATCTGTAACAACCGTGACTGTTTAAATTGTCTGAAGGTCAAACTGTTAAAGTAGAGATCAATGCAGCATTTCGCATGATGGTGTTGAGGCAGTTGGGCCAACACAATGCTTAGTGACACATGGGTTGGGAACGCAAAAAAAGGCGTGTTCCGTGTGAGATGAGAACGCTCGAGTGAGGCGTTGGTGGATCCAGGAGGGATCAGTGATATAAGTGTACCAAGAAAAGTGATTAATTTGTTGGTTTAAAAGTAATTTGATAATTATGATCAACCTTCAGCCATTTTTCTGTATGTTGAACTATGGCATTAAGTCTACAAATCCAGGTTGGATGTTGCTTAAACTGTGTAAATACTGGTTAGACAATAACAAAAAGTGCCTGAATTCTGGTTAGTAAGAGCGGTTTAAATTATTTTGAAGGTGATTTTGATGTTATGATTTGATGTCATGTTAATTGTGGTTTATCTTTAAAATGAAAGTAGAGCAGTATATACGGAGACGAGAGTGTTCAACGCCCTTCCGTTAATTTATTGAGGAATGAGTTAGTTTCTTTATTGAATATAGTTGATATGGGAGTTGTGAAATTTTATCGGGGATAACGAGCACACACAAAACATACACACACATAGTCTTCCCTCACTTCATGAAGTCAGAATAGCCGAACGAAATACTGTGTTGATATTATCTTTACAGAATGATCACACCGGCCGGCTGATGCCTTTATACCTTCGTCTTTGGGTAACAAAAAAGTACATGAGTACCTTTCAACTCATTTGGTCCAGTATCAGATTTTGGCAGCATTTGTTTTTTAAGTTTATTAGACTTTGTTCTGATCAAAGCGTAAAGATTTCCATACAGAAATAGGAGTTGTTTTTTTTTGAAATCAAAAATATTGATTGATTCACAGGTATGAGAAATTAAAGTTTTCTTACTGGAAGTTATATATATGAGGTAATTTTGGTTTGCTGAATCTAAATGTGGTATTAGTTTTTTTTTGTATACGATTTTCTAGATATTGCTATCATCGAAAGAACCCTTTTATTTATTTATGGAATTGGTTCATCTAAAATAAAAAGAACAGATACGAAATCTATTAACACATATGCATTCTTATATGATTAAAACTAAAATAAACCGCTAGAAATTCTTTTTGTACGTCTTCATATTATAATGAAAACTTATTTTTGTAGAGTTCATTTGTCTCTGTCAATATTCAGCTGTCATTTGAACATTTCATCTTCCCCGATAGTGCTTTTATATTATGTTTATATCCTGGTAAAATTTCTCCCATTGTTCTTTACTAAAATCCCCAAGATTTTTGGGAAGTAATCCAAGTGAGATTTCAAAAGATGTATTTTGAAGCCCATGTTGCATCCCAATTTTATAAAATTTTATAGCATGTTTTTTTTTAATTAATTGAACATAATCTGAAAGTCACGAAATCCCAAAAAAATTTTGGACTTGCAGAAATACGTAGAAATGTATCGTACATTAAATTTTTCGTGATAAAGCCACAAAAGTTTTGAGGGGATTTTGTTCAGTTTCTCGAATTTCAAAACGTTAATTAGTGCCTAAAAATATGTAATTTGTCATAAAAGTGCTTTATGACATTCATAATAACACCGATTTAAATTATGAAACCTAATTATGAAGCTAATATGAAATTAAGTTAATTGAAATTATATTTTTTTCTGATACCAACAGTAATCTAAGTAAAGTGATCAGTCCTTAAAATTTCTAAACCCTCACGTAATATAAGATTTTCGTTATTTTTCCGTTAATAACCACCATAAAATCTATAAGAAAACATTATTCAATTTCAGAAAACTACGTTCGCATACTTGTGATTATTTATATAGATTTTGTGAAGTGAAATAATATATAATATAATATATAAAAAATCCCATGTTTTCTTGTGTAACGTAGTTTTAGTTTTAATACCAAAATTAAATAACAAAAATAATTTACGAAAATAGTTCTGAGTTAATTTTATATTCTGACTATAAATATACTTATCTATAAATATAAGTGATGACTGCAGGGGCAGTGAAACATTTATTAAATTTATTATTAAAATTTTTGATAGGGCGGAATAAGAAGGAAAAAAGCCATCATCCGTTTGGTTGTGTGTGCTTCTTTTATTTGTTGTTTTGAATTCAAATATATGAAACGATTTTCTGCTTATTGGATTTAAATTGTTTATTTTATATGAGTATGTTTTGTGGTGTGCAACAATGACATGCTTCCAAAACGAGTATATTAGTATGGGCTCAAAGTTGATTATTTTGTTATGGGCTAACGATTATTAATATTATTCCGTTTATTTATTTCTTTGTTTTATTTATCGTGACTATTCTTGCTTGTCAGAATTTTGTAATATGTCAATTGCCATAACGATTATTATCTAAATGGAATTTTAATTGTGAAACGTGTAGAGCATCTGATTAAATTATAACGAGTGTCATTACGAGTACATTACGAGTAATAATGGAAATATGTATTATGGAAATACGTTTATAAGAAAGAGTTGCATATATTAATTAATAAAAATATTTCGTTCATGTACCTAGTTAATATTATTGTTTTGGTTATTAGTAGGAAGAAATTAGATGTGGTCGTTAAAAATTTATGTGCCTAAAATATATTTCGATAATTTAATAAAATATATAATATTGTCATCTGATAATTTTAAAAGTTTTTTGGATTGGATTGGATTTGAATTTTTTGGATTGTATTCTTATTGAGGTGGAAGCAGCATATTATGGGCTGTGCTATCCATCCCCATGACCATCTATAATTGATGGCAGTAAAGTTGAAGTTTTATTTGTGATCCCTTATATAATAGTTTGTCTACTTTAAAAATAAATACGGGGGCACCTTATGTCATTGTTATAGCGCTTAAAAATATAACATCTCTACTGCAGTTACGCTGGATGCCTATGATGCATGCACGCGCTGTATCTACATAATATACATAATGTAACTGCCCTTGTTTGGCATTCAGTGCCGATTTAATGTAAAGGTTCTCCTGTAACGATCCCACGGGGAATGGCGCAAGATAGACGGAGGAGCGTATCCTCTAAATCCCAGAGGCGATTTATGAGTTGGAAGTCCATTAACTCGGTTAATCCTAGAAGGCGTCGAATACCTTTAAAGATTTTTTTGTGTAACTGGCCTACAAACGAACAAACGTGTCACCTGAGGGTAAAGTACTCACTGTGCCTGTAGGCACGGCCTTTACTTACTGACGTCTGTAGACGTCAGTCACAGCAAAAGCATAATTGACGCGTTGTCGACCAAAAAACCGACCTTGCCGACCTTATGTGCTACGTGGGGACAACAAATTACAATTTTTTTGTAACAAACAGTAAAATAAACTAAAAAGAAAAATACAAGCCCAGTAGTTTAGAATGTTGTTAGTTAACGAGCTGACGATCCACCTGATTGTAAGTGGCTAATGTGGTAAGATTAGTGGTAATTAAATCATGATTTTCCCAAGCAGTCCTGTAAAATTTAAACGGGTCCCGATTGTTAATATTTTATAGTGTAGTTGTTCAGTATTACTTTAACAACATTATAATATAATGAAACAAATATATATGGAATAGGAAGCTTATTAAATAAATAAAACTGTGCGTGATATAAAACTTGTATACGGAGTAATAAAATACAGAATCATATCAAGAGCAGTGTAAAAGTCTACTGTGAAAATATTATGTCACATTAAATAGACAACTATGTGTTCTTTATTTGAAGATGGCTGCGTTCATCATTATAACTACTGCACTTGTTTTTTCTTTTTAATTTATTTTACGTAGTCGGGTTTTTTGTTTATTTTTATTTTACACTTTTCAGTTAGGATTCATTGATTTCTTTATTAGGATTATAAGGCGGTAAAATTCGCAATGTTATCATTTCATTAAGGGAGTTAATAAATTATGCGAGAATGGTTGTTTACCTAAACAAATTTAAATTGTTATATATCCTACACTGTTTCTTAAAATGAAAAACGACGAAAGGAATGTAAAAATTATTTTTGAATACCTATTAAACGATACCCCGATACAACGACACAACGATACGATACAACGACTTAGTTCGTCGATATTTTTTTTTCATTTTGATAATATGGCGTCTGGTTGTCGCTGTGACGACTTTTGATTATTGTCATGTTTTTAGTGTCACTCGTAAGGTTAATATGAATAGATTGACGTAAGATTCATCAAAATCAGTCAACACGATTGGTCTCTACAACGCCACATAGACTGACATACATACATAGACTGATAAACACAATATCCTCCATTGTGTCCAAAATAAGCCTAATCAATCAGCCTCGATGGGAACAGGGTTCCGTATTGAAAATGTATTGTAGGTTATAATCATTCCTGTCTTGTGGAAGCTATAAACAAGACTTGGTTATTGTTAAAAAAACGCTTAAAAAAAGAAGAAGATACGGTGGAATTGTCAATTTCAGGGAATTTTGATCAATAGGTACCATATAAAACTGTTCGTTTTAGAATTTACTATATTTGTGTTTTTGATAACATCTTTATCAGACGTTTTTTCACGAACCGTACAAAGGTTACTTATAAATGTAATAAATGAGCCTGAAGCCCCATTCTTACGTGTTACTGGCCTCAACACCCTTTTTAACCGAAACTTAATATTGCGTGAAGCATCGTGCGTCATTGCAGATTATGCAGGTATACAGACGAACCGTACAAAGGCCATCTGTCTATTGAAACACGTAATTATTGTAATTCTAACCTACACAATTTTTCTTTGTTTTGAATTTTCCATAATACTAACAATATCTTTGTCTGTAATCGTTGATTGCTTAATTATTAGGTAATTGTTGGATCGTAATTAATCCGTTCGTATTTGTTTATATAGTCCAATAATATGTATTGGGTAGGGGATGCCTTTGGTTAGTTTTCGAAGGAGTTCATTTGAATTTCTGACACTAACCCGAGTGCCAAGACTTAAACCAAGACCAAAGCTCAAAGCAAATTCGCTCTACACTTCAAACGTCACGTCGAACGGTAAAAATAAATTTAATATTCGGGCACGGAATTGCGCTGCAAATTTTTCAGCGCGCTTCGAATTTTTTCGCAAATTGACATTGACATTGACATTGAGTTCGCTTGTAGCGAAAACAATGTGTCAGTTGGGCGCATTTAGGTGATACGGGGGTGAGACACGCTAATTATTCGAAGCCGGAGAGGAACTAAAACGTTGATTACAATGATAAATGTTATTTTAGTTAGTGAAAATAACAATAAAAAAATTATAACTCACGTGTGTGGATAGTCAACGACATTTCTGATTAACGAATACCAGGAGGAGCATTATATCGTGTAGGCGTTGCGTATTAATACCAAGGGAGACCATTCTTATCAAAGTCACTTGTAACGAAACACTTTATGTAATTATTACATATAAGATTGCGTAAGGTCAGTTTTGCTATTTTACAACCTCGCGTATGCTATAGAATATATTTAGAACAAGGCGAAATGTTTTAAATAGGATGTATGGTGGGCGCGAAATTAGCTTATACTGGATGGTAAAATTAGTCACCTATGTATACTACATATTGTTTTTGCTTATTTGTAGAGCGTAAGGTCTATATTGGCTGATTTTTGATCATTTTTTTTTTAGTTTTTAATAAGAATAAAACTATAAATTCGAAGGTCTAGCAATCACATAGATACATAGAATAATAATGATTATTGTCAGTAGTCCGACTACCGTGCTGTACCGTCCACTAGTGTGGGTACCCGGCGTGTTCCACTCCACTACGCTAAATCTTTTTCTGAAGAGAAGGACAGATCATTGTTTTTGTATTGACGTTGACGTTGATACGCCATCTTTAATTGACTTCAAATTGTTTTATGGGAAAAGTGGAAATTCCACTTTTTCAATGAATAACTATCCTGTGACTCATTACTGATTGTGTAATGCATTATTTTTGTGGTCTCAAACCACCTTTGGATTATTGTCTTTCAAATGAAACCATTTTGAAGCATATCGGATGGATGGTTTCAGAATCTATAAAGGACATGCACAAACATTTTTTGTTTTATATTATATAGATTATTCAACAAAATTAATTGGATAGTTATTCTTTTAAATTCGAAAAAGTCAAGATGTAAATGAAATGATGAAAATTTCAAACGTTTATGTTCCTTCGGTATACCTTAGGGATTTCCAAATAATGAAATCATTAGATTCGTACTTACAGGAAAACAAAAATATGCCTGTGTAATATAATTGTTCAATTCGGAGTTACCGGTATTTCTTAGAAACCAGGTTAAGGCCCTAATTTAAATCAAGTTTACAGCAATCATTAATTTGAAGTATTTTTGTATACTATAATATTATGATATCATGATTTACATAATATACAGTAGATAGATTTAATTGAACTAGAGATGCCGCTCTGCGATCAAACTTCGACTGTAATCGTCAAAGGGTTAATGTCAATGTGATCATTTGTGTGTATATGCGTGGCAGTGTGTGTAATGTCCATTTTTTATGTGTTTCTAATGTGTATAACAAATATAGGAAACAAAAAAACTGTGAGCGTGTTCTTTATATACTCTGAAACTATCCAACCGGTATGCTCCAAAATGGTTTCATTTGGAAGGCAATAATGCAAAGATGGTTTGAGACTACTAAAACAAAGCACTAGGCGCATTTTAGATTTTGGATTTTTCCTATACAATTTTTTAGCGTAGTAGCACACGCCCGCGCCGGGTGTCCACTAGTATACCTAATATTAAAATATTAGCTTTCTGCACTCCTTCCCTATGTAAACTTTAACCGTGCCAGATTTTATAATCCTCGATCAGCGTAATTGTCGTAAAAAGGGGTAGAAAAGAAAGTTTTTGCTTCACGTGATAATATATAAATATTATCTATTATTTTATTCATCTATTTCGGTAATATTATCATACTGATAATTAAATATCGTAATTTTAACGGTTCTTTCACCTGTTAATTTTGTATAGCTGTACTATAATAAATACGAGTAATGTGACTAGCAGCGTGTTTCTGCTACAAATAATTTTAAGGGTCGCATAAATACACAATTTATAAAGATTTGTTTACTTTTAAGTATAACCTTCAAATGTTACCTTTTAATTGTTTTATGGAAACACCAGATGGTTTTCTAATGATGCAAAGGATCAATTGGAGATCTTTTATGAGCCACTGGTCATTGAACTGGTATATTAACTGGTATATTAACATATGGAGATTTTCAAGAAAAAAACAAATGCGGATTCGAAGTGTCCCAAAAAGACGTAAAAATGAACACGACTTATATATACCCATGATAAAATGCATGATCTATCAGAAATCGACGTATATTTCTGCCATTCGTATATACAACAAATTGCCAACTAATATTAAAATTCTGTGTAACAATAAGTTTAAAAATACATTAAAACAATGGCTTATTCGTAAAGTATACTTTAAAGCGCGTCACATACGGCGAAGATACGATAATATTTTATTTTAAGATGCGTGGCTATAAAATATTATAGCATCTTAAGGTATCGCACACGGTTAAGATACGATAATATTTATATCCGCTCGAATCTTTCTCTGGGTCACACGCCGTATTTCCCCGCAATCTATATACAGGATAGTCTAATATTAATAATACGGCCTTACTATTAGATTTATTGGATAGCTCTTCGGATGATGATTCTGACTTCGAATATGACTTAAAAATTTCTGCCGCACGTTGCCATTACCGAACAATTTGGGTAGAAATTAATCATATTATAAAGTTTAGGAAAGACCGCGGTGAGTTAATCTTTACGGAGACCTTTCATCGAAAATGTTTCAAATATATTTTAAAAAGTCAAAGGAAAGTTTATAGTTTCCAATAGTTTCCAATATTTTGCGTACTAATAATAAAATCAACAACAAAAACAGAGAGAAAAGGTTTTTTTTTTATGGAAATATCCGGCAAACGAGCTGACGATCCACCTGATGGTAAGTGGCTATCGTCGCCCATGGGCATCAGCAACACCAAAGGCATCACTGATGCGTTGCCGGCCAGGAAAGAAAGAAGAAAAAGAAAGAAAGAACTGGCTCTCAAGCCCCCAGCCGGAACACGACGAGTCGTTTGGCGGCTGACTCATGCTGGTGGTAGCTATCCAGGCGAACCCCTGGAGAAATTATAATAGTAATAATGGTATTAATTAACAATTAAAATCAATACTACCAATATAATCCTTCCGAGGGCCCTACCACCAGCGGGCCGGATTAAGTCGCCTCTTACGACACCCATCCGGCACGGGATTGGTGTCAGTATTCTAAGCCGCCAACACCAACACGGCTAAGAAGAAGTAAAATTAATATATTTCATTCCATTTTGCATCGAATATTGTGCACACTCTGTGTAAGGAGCTTACGATATATTTTGGATCTTAAGATGGCATGTTACGATATATTAAGCATCTTAATATAAAATGTCCATATCGCTCGATATCTTAACATGCGTAATATGAAAATATTATCGTATCTTAGCCGTGTGTGATGGTTCATACAAAATGTATAGTGAGCGATATTTTATCTTAAGCTAAAATGTTATAGTATCTTCGCCATGTGTGACGCGCTTAACTTAAATGAATTCTTTGCTGACATGGAGCCTTAATTATTATGATTACTATTATTCTGTCTGTATAATATTTTCCCTATTTTTATTAATTTCGGTTGACTATAAGAATTGATAAATTCTCGTAGGTACCTAAGCATGTAACAAATTTAATTTAATATTTATAAAATCTGACAAATTCTATGCCCGTTAAGGGTAGACTGTTAATAATTATATCTGATTTTAACACCAAAATGTAAAATGTAAACAGTCTCACAATAAATGAATTCTATTCTATTCTATTCTATTATTCTGATTCACAAACCTGTTGGCGTATCGGAACCGGAACAAGGATAATTATTAAATATTTTCCGTAATCTAAAAATAGTAATATAGTCCAATCCAACTATGGGCATTTACCTAATAGTAAGTAAAATTATCACGATCACTTGTTAGCTGTTCCTGTAGCTAAGTGTAGCTAGAATTGAATGGAATTGGCCTATTAATACGTATATGTTGGTCACATCGAAAGGTCACATTTTTGGGAAGTCGAAGATTGATTCACATATAAATATTTACTGGATGTAATACTGTTTAAGAGAATTTTTTTTGTCGGCTTCCATGATCGGTACCTACAAATTTCTTTAATCTGAGCCTACAATGTGTACAAAAAGAGGTATTATAGGTATAGCAAAAGCACGCAGAAATTGAATCAGGTTAAGCCACTTGTAATTTCATTCAGACATGACATATAAAATGCGTTTAACAGCCAGTTGCAGAAAGGTTTTTTAAACTATTTTAAATACTAATTTACCATTTAACAATTGCTCCAACTAGCTGTTGACTAATCAATAAGAAGTGAAATTGTAGGTACAATACACAAGTAATATATTTCGTAATAGTAAAAGTTTTCATACTTTTAATTGTAGATTTTAATGTACTATTTAATAAAATCGTAACACGTTTATGACATGTCATAGTGGATCAAAACTGAACCTTGTAATGTTCATACATAAGTATCTATTGTAAAAAAACTTTGGCCGGGCTAAATTTTATATTCAGCACAGTAACTTGGTTACAACCAAATTTACAATACAGTCATGAACTGTCTGAAGGCTGATATTGTATTCGTGCGGTTAAAAAGATACTTACTTAAAAAAACATTAATAACAAATGATGTTTATGCGTCAAACCAATCATCATTAAATTATTCATTAAGAGTAAAAGACAATCTTATCATATCAAGTTCGACATTATAATTGACAAAAAATTTAAATATCGACAAAATAAAAAATGCTGTCATTGTACATGAATTAAAGTTATATATTTTTAAAACAGCATTCGCAATAAAAACTTTTGGTTCTTTTTATATAAACTCGAGGTAAAGACTTACTTTCAATGCAGCCAAGTTCATGGTTAAAGTTTTAACATTTAGAAGGTTTTTTGTACTTACTGTTCGATTTGTAAAGTCCTGTCACCGTTGCGGTAATATAGCCAGTGTATGTCTTCTAGATACGTCTAGATTGTCCTAAAGTATATAGAAATTACTGAGAATCACTTGAGCATAATTATCTAGCTCTCAGAACACAACTCCGCACCGACACTAAAGGCACAGACGCGCGCGCACCTGTCTGGCAGGAAACATTGACAATGCATTTGAGCTATTGTGATAGGGCTTAGTGGTTTGTTAATGGTTGATTAATGATTACATATTTAATGTGACGTATTTAATATCTTTCGCAGTTATCTGTTATCATCTTTGACTTCTTCCCGTTCTTTTATAAATGGTAGACGTTTGTGTAAATACAGGTGCTATCTTTGGTATGTCTCTAGGCATAGGTACTTTTGAATGTAAAAAAATACATAATTAAAAAACCCGGTTCCGTACGTTGATTACGTATTTACCGTTATTTTCCTATTTTATTTATTTTATTTTTATTTTTATTTATTCGGGATAACAACAGCTTAATTCTAGTATACATGGATCACTATCTAGTTACACTATAAAGCCAATTACAGTCATCCACATTAAATTAGCAGTAGTTCAGAATAAAGTATAATATAACAAACTTAGCTATATACGCAACTCTGTACATACGCACCATTAGCAAGTCGTTTGATAAAATTATTAAATTACCATGTAACATAATAATATAGCCGGTAAGCAATAAGTAACTGACAAAATATACATACTATACATACATATTATATATACACAAATATATATATATATATATATTCGGAGATAAGGGAGGGGGGGGGGGAATGGGACTCACGTAAATTTTACGGGGCTGCTTGGGAAAAAGCAAACAAGATTTGATTGGTTGAAAATTGGGTTCCTTCTATGGTATAGTTGTTCAGTATTACTTTTAACAACATTCTAAACTACTGGGCTTATTTTTTTCTTTTTAGTTTTCTTACGCAGTCGGGTTTTTTAAATATTTTTTTTTATGTCGTTTATTTTAATTTTGTTTACTATTGTCAATCTTAGCATTGTGGTTCGCGCTATCGTTCTAACGGGTCAATCTGGATACCGTATGAGTACTAAAACGAAGTATTGTCAAGACAAAACTCACTCATCTTCCTTGGGAACTCCAAGCCAAATCGTTAAATTCCGGCAGGAAGAGAAAAATTTTATTGGCGACTATTAGACGATTGATTCGGGCGGAAATATGCAACGAACCAATTAGGAAATGGTGACGTGACTGGTTTTATTTGGTATGTATTGAGATAAGACTATTATAAAAGTAGGTAACCCGTACGAGGGAAGTAGCTCAATGCCACTCTTAATGCAATGATACAATTCTCAGTTTAAGTTTGGAATTTAATTAACTTACATAGTTGCAGTATTTACATGTTTAGAGTATTTATTGGCTGCACACAAGAACATCATAGTTTTCTCGGGACGCGGACGCTGGGTATTTTGGTTTATTAAAAAAATTATTTTCGAGTAAGATTTCAAAGACTCCTCCTTTTCGAGTCTGGTTATAAATGAGAGAGGACAAGCCTGTATGCTCATTTTTAAGTTTTCGACGAAAAAACGGAACCCTTGGCTCCGAGACCCTTAGTGCTAGAAAGCTGTAATTTGGCATGGATAAACATTATACATATTTAATAAAACTCCAAAATCGTAGAATAAAATATTCAAAATAATTTTTTTTTCAAGTTACCTCTCTGCTACTTCGGAACGCTACATTGCGCGTGGCCTGACACGCACTTTCCCGGTTTTTTTTAATAGGGAATTTGTAAATTCACATATTTTTGTGAATTGACGACCCGTGTGGCGCAATGGTTACCATGCCGGATCGCCGCGCCAAGGGTCCTGGGTTCGATTCCCAGCGAGGCGGAAAGAATGATGAGTTTGAGTTTCTGTTCTCGGTCTGGGTGTGAGTGTCCTTGTCTTGTGTGTTGTCCATGGCACCCACGACACAGGGAATCCTAGTGTGGGGCTATGAGTGTGAAGCGTTATTATAAATTTTCTCACTTGTCCAACTTAACCGTTTAGCCGGCGGGCGGGGCAACGACGACGACTACGACGACGACGACGTAGACGTAGAGTCAGCACTTTAACGTCAAAAATGTAAGTAAAGGTTAATAAAGTAAAGGAACCCAAACCCAACAAAAATAGTCTTAGGAGACTAATAATATGTTTGAAAGACTTTTTCAACGATACCCAATACAATAATATTTTTCAATATTTATTTTACGATTTTGGAGTTTGACTAAATATTATGTATATCCAAGCCAAATTACACCTTTCTAGCAATAATGGTTTTGGCGCTATGCCTCGAACATATGGTCGGACGGACGGACGGACATGATGAAACTACTTATTACCATTTTACTTTGGAATCCTAAAAAGTGCTCTGGAAATAAGGTGCTGGAAGTATCATGGACAAAATTCATATTTAACGATTCTGTTATCATAATTCGGCATCAAATGACATATTATAATTAAACGGAAGGTTAAACTTGTGGCGTTAAACTTTAGCAAAGCATGAAAACAAAGTATTACATACCTATATTTTAATTTTTTTATGTCTCTACAGTGCACATACATAAATTGTATAATAATTTTATACATACCACTTTATTTTGCAAAATCAATAAATATTTTTAATGACAATATTACACTGGAGATATTAAAAAAACAAGATATTTATTATAAAATATTTTGAAATTTTTTGATTATTGAAAGATTTCCTGTGGATGCGTTTTGTCGCAAGATTTCATAGAAAAACTTCTAACCTATACATTAAAATGAATACGTGCCTAGGTTGGTACACGAATAAATTATATGTCTTTATTTTCTTTGCAGAGATTTTTTATTGTTACAGGAAAATAATTAAATATTAATTCTCTTGATTCTCCTTATGATCAAACGTTTGAGCATACCTATTCTAAGGTTACTTGCAATGCGAGATGGATATGTAGTGTGCCGATAAAATCAATGTATTTAAATTAACCGTTTGCTATGCTGTTCATGTTTTATACCAGGCTTCGTTTTATTACATACAATGCGACAATGTTCTTTGACAGTACCTGTACGGTACACTTCTGTACACACTACAAAGTGTAATTTCAATTTAAATAAGATTACAGTACTATAACCTCGGCTATCTTTTTCTTCATATTTTGTCTCTCTAGGGTTGGTGTGTAGGAAAATAGAACCTTCCTTAATCTCTTACATTCGGTTGTACTCGAATTTTCCAAATTTTAAGGTACAACTTTTAAGTCAAATAATTAAGTTGATTCCATGCTTTAATTTAATTAACACGAGAAATTAGTAATTACTAACAAATCTTACAGTCATTCATTCTTAATTTATTCAGATAGCGTAGAGTGTAGATTGTAAAATATCAGCACATAAAATGTAATGAACTTTTGGTCCACGTCCTGCGTCCGCAATCTACTAAACATAACCAGCTTCGAAAAAGTATTTGTTCTTTGTTTCAAAGTGGTATTAGGTATGTATAAAAACATTGACTATAAAAAATCTTATTTTACGAGTACTTTGCCCCATATAAGTCCAAAGTTAATACTCTGATAAAACGTTGATATCCTTCCAGTGATACTTTCGTAACCGGTTCCGATGTAGTTTGCTCTGTTACATGTAAGTGGTTTTGGACTTTTGCTACATGCGCTTTTTTCATGGGCACTACTTTGGAACCATTGTTGTGTCCTTAGCAATTTGTGACCAATAAATAAAATACACGCCAAGATACATGATCAGCATCGCCCTAGTCGGATGACAAGTCAGTTAAACTCGCTTGGAGAGGGTTCCATACGATAATTATTAAGTATTTACCGTTATTTTCCTATTTTATTTATTTTTGCCGTTTTTTAAGACCATCGATTTCTTATAGGTTTTCCGGTAATATTAAAGTAGAGAACTATTCTCTGTATTTTTTTCAAAATTCTAGCGTCAGTAGTTTCGGAGATAAGGGGGGGGATGGTCAATTTTTGACTTTAATTTTAATTTTTATTCTTTCTTGAATAATTTTAATACTATCCATTGTAGAACTATAAAAA